>CM043707.1:17372009-17753172 GCA_023969325.1 Oryzias curvinotus | reverse complement strand
GACCGCTCCAGAGAGAGAATGTGTGTGGCACCTTCTGACCCAGACATGTCGGACAACGGAGTCTCCCACGATGAGCACGGGCTGCTGCACAGGTCCGGGTCTCCCAGCGGGTCACCCCGCGACAGCAGCGGGGTGAGAGCAGCGGCCTCCGCTCCAGCGGGCTCAGGTGGAGAAATGGGAGCTCCAGAGCGATGTTTCCGGGCAGACAGTAATCCAGCGTTTAGACCTGTTTTACTTGTGGAGAGTTGATCCCCTGAAGCCGGTGAAACACAGAATGCGGCGCGCGAGCCTCGGGGAAGTTCGCCTGAGCGAATGTGTATTTGTAGGTAACAACTCAGATAAACAGTGCAGTTAAGAACCAAAATGCAGAGTATATCAAATGACTACTCACTGCTGAGAAATATAACAATGTTGTATTTTAATTATCTTTACATTGTTTATTGGATAATTTATCATTGAGGCACAATATGATCTTTCAGCCTACTAATATTTAATCCCTGTTTTAATATCAACGAAAAAATCACACATTAGAAGAAATGTTATTCCTGTTTTTATTTCACTATATTCCACCATCTGCAGGTGTGTTGAGCAGAAATATGATGTTGAACTAAAATGTTTCTTTGTTTTCTTAACTTGTGTGTACACACACACACACACACACACACACACAGTGAAAACAACCCCATACATGTTTTGTTAGGCTGAATAGTATCAGTAGATAAATTCAAATATAACCAGTGTGTTTGTGACTGAAAGATAGAATGAAGTAGACATAAATCTGATGGAGAAATAAATAGAATCTGCAGTTTGGATCAGTTTCTATTGACAAAGGCTGCATAAATATGACAGACAGCTTTCAGGTTCAGATGCAGTTCTGAAAAACAGCAGAAACATGATTTGATGGAGGCTCTCATTTATCCTCATTATTCTTCCAAACAGCCCAATCAAGTTGGCCCAAAGGCACATAGGCAGAGCAACATGTTGTCTATGAAGAACCTACTCAACTGTGCTACAAATAACAACAAACATCCAAACCACAACGGTAAACAATCAAGACCAACACAACCGTCAACATCCAGAATCCAGCAAATATCCCAAACAGAACATTATTACCCACAATGCACCTGCACAGGTCCTGCAGCAACAGGGTCTTTCAGCAACTCTGGATCTGATCCCACAAAAACAATCCATGGATGATCAGATTTCAGAATTGGAGTCCTGAAGATTTGAAGGATCAAAGACAAAGATGTTCTGAAGAGAAGATGTGAGAAGAAAGTCCAGAATGAATCCACTCTGACTTGTCCTCATGTCTCTGAAGCTTGTGTCTTCATGTCTTCACCTCAGAGTTTCTTCTGGATTCCATGTGGATCAATAATATTGATCTTGTTCTGTTGTCATTTTCCATCAGAACTTCAGGCTTTTCTCTGCTGATGATCTCTGAGCTGAACTTCTTGGAGGAATTCCTGAATCTGGGATTTGGAGCAAACAGTCAGAACAAAGGAGGTTTCCATTTCTTCTAAGCTCTGCCAGAAGAAAAGAGCTGAAGCTTGAAGCTGAAGCAGCATTTGCTCAGAATCTGTCCTCCAGACCAACAAGTCCCACCACAGCCTTGAAGACGTTTCCAGAAGCAGCAGACTGTGTTCCCATGACGACGCTGAAGTCAGCTGCTGCTCTGCAGGAGAAAGTCTGCAGCTCCTCAGTCAGGAAGCTCTTTCAAGCTCGTGCACATCTGTCAGTGCAGCAGCAGAAAGCCTGTTTCCCTGCAGGAAGTCTGAGACTTTTCAAAGTAAGAGCCTCATGTTGGCAGAGATGGGTTGGATTCTTTGATGCTCCAGTGTCTTTTGGATTCAGGATGAGTTCATGCAGATCTAGAAATCCCACCATGATGATCATCCTTGAGGAATTTCAAAATAAAAGACTTACAAACACCACAATCACTGCTGGATGATAGATACATTTACTCTTTATTTTTATTTTAAGTATCAATAATCCTTGATTCTAAATGATGGATCTAAAGTTGAAAGAAGTCAAAGTGCTGACTCAGCACAGATCAAAGGAGACACAGATGATTTCCTGGAATGAAGAAAACATCAAACATCATGATGGGATCTGGAACTGAGCTGTTCTTCAGAAGATCCTCCCAAACATGGAAACTGTTGCTGCAACACGTGAAGGTTTGGTTCTGTTGCTAGTGAGATCTGATGGATCAGAACCAGACTTCTGTCAGCTGGAACTGTGGCTTCTTCCAGACCATGACATGTTGTTCAATAAAGTTCATTCCAAAGCGTGACTGATTCATGAAGTGGTTCCTTGAGCCGTGAGTTTTGCCGGCAGCAGGAATCCCTGAGAGTTAGGAGACAGTTTGTGGAGAGAGTTTGTAGATTTAGGAGAAACCAACGTTTGAAATGAAACCAAAGTGTCCTAAACCAAAATCACTGAGCACATCTCAATGTTCCACAAACAGTCATTTTCCACAGTGGACCGTTACCACGCACTTTACTAGACAGTTTTTCACAACTTTATGACAACAAATCCTGAAATTGTTCCATTCAAGGAAACATTGACTAATATTTGTACTGATGCTGTTTTCCATCTGTGTTTTCAAACCTGCATCAAGAATTAGCTCATGTTTATTGATTCACTTTCTTTGGAAGTTTGGGTTCTCTGATGAGCCACCAGAGGGCGACAGAGAACTGTTGATATTATTAACACAACAGTCAAAGAAATCAACATTTAGCACAAAGTGAACAAACATAGGTCACTCCAAACTCCAACGAAGTTGCTTTATAATGAGGAAATGAAATGTTATTTTTTATTGAATTATCAAATGGAGACTCAGCTTCAGGTGATAAAAAGGTTGGTGCTATTTCCAGTTTTAGAAAGAACATGCCTTCTGCACAGTTTGCAGTGAACGTATTTTTGTCAGTTTTTAAGAAACTGAAATAACTCCACACAGGGGCTGACATTTAATTTTTGACAACATATTTTTAACACTTAATACTTTAGACGTTTTACTTTTTGAACTTTTTTCTGATTTATTTAAAGAACATAGCATCAAAGTAATTTCTTGGTCTGAACTCGTCTTTATTGTCGTCTAATGTAAACTCCAATTCAAACATGCTGACAAAACAAGGACAGATTTCCTAGAGATTTTCTAATTCTGCTTCCATGTGATCACATGAAAACAGTCCAATGTTTTGGATTCTTCTTCTTCTATATCATTGACATTAAAGCTGCAGCTCTGTCACCAGGAAACAACATGTGACAGGTCCCAGTTTTTGGTGGAACACCGTTGTGGGTACCGAATGTTCTCGGGTTGCCGGATGTTCTCGGGGTCCTTCGGGGTCCTTCCAATGAGTTATATCACTAGAGGAGACATCACGTGGTTCCTCATTGGAGGAGAGCACCGCCATCTTGGTGAAGTCAAGTTTTGAAGACCAAACCACTTTTTATAACATTTAATAAAGAGCTCTGTTTTTACTTTCAATCACTTCATTATATGAAAAAAGAAGAATGGCTTGAAATTGCTTAGTTTTGTTCAGAAATACAAACTCACGAGTACCCCTAACTTAACTAGTATTAGACTATTTAGATTTTTCTATGTTCCTTTATTTTATTTTACTTATGTTTTATTTATTTGTGTGTTATGTTCATTGTTTCTCTTTTCCCCGCTATTCTTTATTTTCTGTCTTAATATGTTATGTTTGACAATGGTGACTGATCTTCGAGGCAATATTGATTACATTGTTATTGTTCGTTGTTAACGTTAATGTCATTGTTAATGTATGATACCTCAATTGTCAATAAAGTTTAAAAAAAAACTTAGCGACGTTAACTCATTGGTCGTGGCAACTTACAGCCAATCAAATCGTGTGACGTCATCATTGGTCGAAGGACCCCGAGAACATACGGCAACCCGAGAACATCTGGTACCCACACCGTCTCTGTGATGCTACAGACGCTGCTAAAACACAGTTGATTTCATTCTGTTCTATGGAGAAAAGACTGTTTTATTCATGTCTGATGAATCCATCTTGGAGTATTTATCCTCCACGTCTATAAGTCCGCTCCGTGAAAATCCTGTCCGACTTTAAAGCGGTCCGTGTTTCCATGGTGACAGAGGGAACAGCTGGTTAGCATCTTTCTAACTTGACTGAACTGAGGGTTGGGGCTTCCAGCACAGAACCAACCTGAGAGCAAATGAACATTCAAATCCTCCACAAGCTAAACCCCATCAGCGTTGGATTGCTGCTGACAGACAGACTTCATTGATGGCATCTTCCGTTCTGGTCCTGACGTTTAGCACACCATAGCTGGATTCCAGAGCGCTTTATCAAAGCGCCTTAAGCCCGTTTGGACTCTGGCGCTCCAAGCGCTGGATGAATAGTGGCGTCTGGAGGAAGTGCGGCTGCGCAGTCCGTCACTGAACACTGTCACTGCCTGGACCTCTTTCTGGGTCCTAGTGCCCTAAAGGTTACAGCTCCTGGTTACACAAGAAAAAAGTCCATTCTAGAGGCCACTCTGACGTCATCATCATCCAAGACAGCGTTACCTAGCAACCATACCAAGACCATAGCAGCTATAGAGGGAAACACAACAAACCATCAACGGCGGTTAAAGCAGTCAGACGTTTGTTCTGCAGCTCAGTAAAAATCTCTGCTTTAGGTTTTGGGGAGAAAAACAAAGGAAAACACACGGAGAAGGATTCTGCAAAGGAAATCCCAAGTTCTATTGGTAAGTCAGCGTCCTGGAAACATGCTTTGTTGGTTCTGAAGTGGCATGAATGCAGACTTAGATTGGTTTGTTTCCTTGGATTCTTCAGATGGATTCAAGCTGTAAATGTTGTCAGCATAAAGCAAGTTTGGACTAAACTAAAGCAGAAAGTGGCTTTGAAGATGGTCAGGAGAAATGAGGGCTTTTTTCAGGAATTCTTGGAAGAGGAGGACTTCTCCAAACAACCAGAATCTAGGAGGAGGTTTTTTCAGCATTGATATCAGGATTTAGCATGAGCTTCAATCCCATTTTTGTCAATCCAAATGTTTACCGTCATATTCAGGAGTTCAACTCTGAAAGCCACCATGACATCATAGACATTAAAGACCCTGTTACCTAGCAACCAAACACAACAAACTGTAGACTATTCAAACTGGACATTTTGGGGCAACAATTCTTTTCTAACTCAAGTTTTTATGAAAAATCCAAATGATGGAAACAGATTGTGTGAAGGAAATGAGGACATATTGGTGAGTCACAGTCCTGGAAACATGAGTTGTGCTCTGATGAAGACGCCTGATCCAAATGTGGATTTTTGAAATGTTCTTCATGAGATTCAAACTGATGGAACCTTTGAATTAAAGGTGTCAACACATTTCTGCTATGGATTCATTCTGTTTCAGTGTCTAAGGTTGGTTGCACAAAACTGCACTTTAACCCAGAAGGAAACAACAACCGCTCCACAATCCCTGAATCCCCTACAGTATTTATCTACACATTTACATTGACCATTATCACACATTTGATTGCATTTTCTCAGAAAAACAACCACAGCTTCATGTTTGTTTGTGTGTGAAATGATTCCAAAAAGCCATGTGTCATCCTGGAGGGACTGGTTTCTCATCAATGCAGACCAAGTTTCTCTGGTTTCTCACTATTTGGTGGCTGGTAGGCATTTTGGGATTTTTGTCAGGTAAAGAAGTGAACCTGGGCTCCAAATATTGGGAGACACTGATCTAAAAGTACTAGGACATCTGGAGAAAGCTCTAGTTCTGCTCCAACTCAGTCCAAAGCACTGAAGATAGATGGAGTTGGATTTGGGAGAGGACTGAGCTCATTCAAATGAAGAAAGAACAAGTCAACAGATGAAGAAGATTTCAGGAAGTTTCCCATTCAACAAGTTCAAGTTTCCAGAGAGCTAGTTTAGCATCCGTGTTCTGGACCAAACCACTGTCC
The DNA here is from genome assembly GCA_023969325.1 of Oryzias curvinotus. NCBI lineage: Eukaryota > Metazoa > Chordata > Actinopteri > Beloniformes > Adrianichthyidae > Oryzias > Oryzias curvinotus. The sequence continues at coordinate 17,747,223 of CM043707.1, read as the reverse complement.
CTCTGAAGGTCCAGACACAGAGAGGCCCAAAGTGACCCCCATTTCTCCTTTTTGCTCTCTCCAGTGGCTGACTCCGCCCCTTAGGACGTCCCCCTGTGTGGATCAGTGGTCAGTGGGTTGGAACCTGCTGCAAATGCAGGCTCTGGTTCTAACTGCTGGATCAGAAGTGGAATGTGAGCTGTAGTGGTGTGTCTGCAGCTGGATGCGGAACACATGAGGGAGGGGTCAAAGGTCAATCTCTCTTCCAAACAAATGTTGTCAGTCTATTCTCCAACAATGCTCCAACATATTCAAAGGTTTTTGGTCCCAAATCCAGAGTGTAGCTGGTAGTAGGACGTGATCATTTCAGCCTCAGATTTGGGATCTGTCATCTCTCTGCCACCGTGACACCGAGTGATGAGTTCATGCTCCAAAGCGGCCCGATTGCTGGCTTAGGGACTATTCCAGAAGCTTTCATGATGGCGGGGAATGAACATTAGGAACAGATGACGGCTTGAAATGTCTGCTGTTGGTTTCTGATCCAGACAGAAAATTCAATCAAATGTCTGTGAATCCATGATTTCCTTAGAATCTTTGACTCTAGATTCAGATCCATCTGGTTCAAAGGATGAAACTGCAGCTAAAAGTCTTTCAAAAGTCCAAATACTCAAAGATGAAACAGAAAGTTCCTAGAAAGTCAAATGAAAAACATCAGATTGTCTTAGATAAACCCGTTTGGAAGTTAAAGCATAGAAACAAAGAAAGTTCCAAAAGCTAAAAGCCTGAAATAAAGAAAAGTCCAAAGAAAAACAGAAATCCCACATTTGGATCAGTAAAGACATGAATTCCTCCAGAAACATCCAGAAACAGCTCTGAGCAGCAGCCATGAAGGGACTGAGAACAGACGGACATCAAAGCAGAATCCAAGCAGCACCTTCATCCTGATGAAGCTCCGCCCTCTGACCTTCAGTAGTCATCTCCAGGCTCCGCCCCCAGTCTGTGACGGCTGGATGATGCTGTCCTCCACCTGCAGCTGGACCTGGATGTTCTCTCAGACCATGTGGCCTCATGGATCAGAAGGTTGAGGGTTCAAGTCCCTTCATGGTTGAAGTCAGACAGAAAGTGAAGAAGAGGGAACATTCAGAGCAGTTTCTGTGCTGTTTGGTTCCTCATGAGTCACGTCTAGATCAGGTCTGGATCCCAGTCAGAAAGTGATCAGGAAATCTGCAGATCAAACCTTCATTTACTGAAATGGAAAACATCAACTGACTTTCTACAGATTCTACTTCCATTCATCAAACTCCAACATGAAAAAGATTTACTATCAATCAAATCTGTTGATTTCCTGACAAATGTTGTTTTCTCTTCCTGTTTGAATGTTTGATTGTTTTCAAACATGAAGAGAGTTTTTTTTCCTGTTTTTAGCTTGAAATTTCTGTTGAAATGTAAAGGTTCATTCAGAATTCCCCAGTGGCCTCATGTTGGAGGAGGGCCTTCATGAGATGCTGCTGGGGGCAGAGCTTGAACACACACCACTTCCTGGAGCACAAACTCAGGCTAAGTGGAGGAAAACTTGGAGCAAATTCTTCCCAGAAAAAGGATTTTCTCTGGAGTGAATTGACATGAACAGAGTGAGTTTGGACTGAAAGCAGCAACAGGGAGGAGATGTTAGACCTTCATCAGAAAACAGCTTTCTGGAGGAGTTGGAAGACGTCAACAGTCACAGTGATGGTGAGGAGGAGGAGCTAAGACTTCCAAAGTCAGAGCTAAAGATGGAGGAGCAGCAGGAGGAGGTTCTTCACTGAAGGAGAGCACAAGTCCAGCTTGTCAGTGCTTTGCTGATTGGCTAGTTGGATGTGTTCTTTGATGAGCTTTTCAATCTGACGTCTGCTTGGAGGACTGTTTTCATCCTTTTAGATGATTCCACTATTTGAACCAGACCTGGAACTAGAAGAGACTCAATGAGAACAGAAACACAAGAAAGGATCCAAACCAAACTCTTCTTCTGTCTGACTTCAACCATGAAGGGACTTGAACCCTCAACCTTCTGATCCATGAGGCCACATGGTCTGTGAGAACATCCAGGTCCAGCTGCAGGTGGAGGACAGCATCATCCAGCTGAAGAAGAGGAGGAGCTTCTGCTGCATCAAAGAGGAAGGTGGAGGAGGTGAGAGGCTGCACTGGAGCTTTGGACCAAACCCTGTGATGGACTCACAACATCTCCAGGCTGTTTCCAGCCTGACCAGGAGGATCAGAAAACAGCAACAACTTCTCCTCCATCAAACCATGATGTCACCACCAGCAGGTGGAGACAGATATGAGCAGAAATTCTCTAGTTGGCTTCAGATTTCAGAGTTTCCCAAACAAGCAGTAGCACAACTCCACTTTTCTCTCCAAGCCCATCCTCTGAAATCTGATCTTCTGAGGGACGAGAACACATGGAGACTGAAACTACCGGAGCATCACTAGAAGGACAGTTGGACTCCCCTCTGGAAAAAGAAGGCTTGAGCATGTTGACGTGACAAACTCCACATTTCTTCTCTTTGTCATGAGTTGGGATCCTAACATTGGTTCATTCATTTTCTTTTCCACCTCATATGGAGCAGAAAACTGTGCCTGTAGGCTGAAACCAGGCAAAGGCAACAACAGCAACACTTCCTCACCTGCACCTGGGGCCTGTTTCAGAAAGGAGGTTAAGTGTAAACTCTGAGTGAGTTAACCCTGAAATCAGGGAAACTCTGGGTTTTCCGTTTCAGAATGGGAGGTTTGTTAAACCAGAAAAAGCAGAGTAAGTCAAACCCGTTTCTGAAAGAGAGGTAACTTATACTCGGAGTCAGTGTCCATGGTTACTTATGCTGTGAACCTAACCTGGTCAGGAGCAGGTTTTATCCTCTAAACTCAAAGTTTCTGCCGGTCCCCTCCCCTTTTTAAAGACAAAGCGGTATTTTTCGCTTTAACCTTCATTGCCCACATTCCAGTCACACAGAGACGGTCTAAGTGACAAGAATGACTTGTTCTTTTTTGGAGGACCCAATAGACGAAGAGGCTGCATTAATTCATAGAGAATTATATTTACCTCGTACGAGGATTTTGAGAAGACTCGATTTTTTGTCATTTTCCCCATACGTTTGTGTTTGAGCGTTACCGTTTTTCGTTGCAGTCAATTATATATATACATTGAAAACAACATTAGATATTGCTATGTAGATGTTTCATATGTCAAATATTGTCAACAAAGCCTACATCCATGACATGCTCAAATTTGACCTGATTGAATTATGTTTTTATACTTCATTTTTAGCTGCTGCCATGTTCTTTTAATTCCTGCAGGATTACATCTACATGAAAATGAAATCAGGGACATTGAATTAGATTAATGTAACAATTACTTTTTGGAAACACAATTTGATAGCACTGCTTACTTTCTTAATCCCATATAAACCTATACCACTTGATCAATACAAGGGTAGTGTTGCAGCGTGTGTGTGCTGAGCGGGGTGCGATCCACGAGAGACAAGGGGAGGGGCGAGTGCAGGTGCAGATGGGGGGGGAGGGGGGTGAGCACGGAGCGGAGGCGTGTGCGTGGTGTATATTGTGTGTTCGGAGGACGGAGCACTTAGTTAAATAAAGAGAAGGTGTCATTCCCAGAATAACTGTTTTGGGGTCATTCTTAATCCGCTCTGGAGGTTGAGGGTTTTGAACGGGGAAGTGAACCCCGAGGGAGAAGAATTGCCTTCTGACGGAAATCTCCCCTGCGCTTCTGACCACGGTCGGAAAGACGAGAGAAAAGAAAGGAGAAGTCTTCGCGCAGCGAAAGGTTCAACAGTAGACAAAAGTTCACTTTTAAAAACACAATTGCATGTATTAATAATAAACTGACCAACGTTTGCAAGAGGGGAAGGTTAACAAAAAAGTCCTCTAAACATTACCGACGTTAAATACATTTTTCCCCCAGATTGGTTCTGTACATTATGCAGCATTTCATGCAATTACACCAGGAATAACACTTCAAAAGGACACCTAAATATCGCCATTTTTTAATTTCACACCTTACGCTATTTAAAAAGTTATTACAGCCAATATTTTATAACAATGATTTAAATGCAAACTTACGCATTAACTCGAGCAGCTATGTTTTCCCACGCTAACTGTCTCTGTTTTGCAGATGCAGTGGTGTTGCTTTTCTTCTGGAATATGTGCTCATATTCACTGTAACTCTGCAGCAGCACGTCAAGTTCAGCTGGAGAAAAATATGCAGACCTCTTTGTTTCCACGGTTGCCATGGGGACTCGTAATATCTGAGCTCCATTGATAATGGCTTCTTATGGTCGCGGTGCGCACGCTCAACTCCGATTCAGTCCACTCAGAGTTGATGAACCTAACTCTGATCAGCTTCTCTGAAACAGAAAACTCAGAGTTGTTAATCTCTCGGTAGACCAACTCAGAGTTCAAGTTCAACCTCAGAGTTGGTTGAACCTCCTTTCTGAAACAGGCCCCTGTTGTTGTTTGTGTGTTGATCCACAAACACATGCTGTGAAGAGGAACATGCAGTAAAGGCAGCCATGTTGGAGCCTCACACATGTTCTCATTAGGATCAAATGAACCAGTGTGTTTGAGACTGAAAGAAAGACTGAAGGACAAAGAAATATGGGCGGGTGGGGGGGGGCTTGTCGGCCCTCTGTTCCTAGGGGAAGGGTTTTGCTGGAGCACACTGGGGAGGACAAACACAGGTGAGTACATCTTGCAGTCACACCTTAATCTAATTATAATGAAAACTAACATTTCTTTCTTCCAGGTAGCTGCCAGTTCATCTACACACCACACAGGAAAGATAAAATCATGCAAACCCAATAAACCCTTATTCAAACCTATAAAATGTGCCATTTATTTCTGTTTTAAATGTTATTTTTTTTTAAATGTTGTGTGCCCACGTACCGTACCAATAACTTTAATAAAGTAACGAAGGTGATCTTCGTTACATTTCCTTCCCCTTCTCCCAAAGGAGTGCACCTCTCAGTCCATCATTCTTGACAAACAGTCCGCCACCACGTTGGATCTTCCTGGCTTGTAGTGGACTGTGAAGTTGTATGGCTGCAAAGCCAGGTACCATCCTGAGATCCGCCCATTTGCCTCCTTCATCCGGTTCAGCCACTGCAACGCCCGATGATCCGTCTCCAAAATGAAGTGACGTCCCAACAAGTAATATTTAAGGGTCTCAATAACCCACTTCATCGCCAGGCACTCCTTCTCCACTGTTGAGTACCTCGTCTCCCGGTCCAACAGCCTTCGGCTTAGGAACACCACCGGTCGTCTCTCCTCATCCACCTCCTGGAGAAGCACTGCTCCAAGGCCCACCCCTGATGCGTCTGTCTGCAGTATGAATGGTTTATCAAAGTCTGGAGTATATAACAGTGAATGTGCGCAAACCGCTTCCTTTAGTTCCTTAAATGCTCTGTTGCACTCATCTGTCCAGCGCACTTTGATGGGGGCAGAATTCTTTGTTAAGTCATTCAACACTGCTGCCCTGTCTGAGAAATGGGGAACAAACTTTCTGTACCAGCCCACCAGTCCAAGGAAGCTCCTCACCTTCCTCTTTGTTGTAGGAATTGGGTAAGAATGGATGGCCTCCACTTTCCCTATTTGAGGTTTGATTTTCCCAAACCCGATGACAAAGCCCAAATATTCCACTTCTTTTTGCGCCACAGCACACTTCCTTGGGTTGATTGTCAATCCAGCTTGCTTGAGTCATTCCAACACTGCTTGAAGATGAGTCACATGGTCCTCCCATGAATGACTGTACACCACCACATCATCCAGATATGCTGCAGAAAACTCAGACACATCTCTCAGAATATAGTTCATCAGTCTTTGGAACGTTGCTGGCGCCCCCTGCAGACCAAAGGGCATGACTTTAAATTGGTACATACCAAAAGGTGTTCTAAAGGCTGTTAGCTCCTTTGCCTCTGGTGTTAGAGCGACCTGCCAATAGCCTCTACTCAGGTCCACTGTCGTGATGTACGTCGCTGCACCCACTTTCTCCAGCAGGTAATCCACTCTGGGCATTGGGTAAGGATCAACATTGGACACAGAGTTTAGGTACCTGAAGTCTATACAAAATCTCAGTGAGCCGTCCCTCTTTGGCACCAAAACCACAGGGCTACACCACTCGCTGTTTGACACCTCAATGATCCCCAGTGAAAGCATCAGATCAAGTTCTTCGCGAAACGTCTTCACCAATCGCTCGGGTATCCGGTAGCTCTGTTGTCGGCTAGCAGCATCTGTCTTCAGCTTAATTTGGTGCTGGACCAAAGATGTAAATCCTGGAGTCTCCTGAAAAAGTTCTGGATCCAACAGTGGTTTTATCATTTCCTGCTGCTGAGAGGAGAGATGGGACAGATCAACTGCACAAGATTCTCCAGAGCTCGTTGGAAAGAATTGTTCTTGTAACTCTTCATCTTTTGTCACGGTAGCAAACAGTTGCTGTCGGACAGACTCTTTACAACTGCGAAAGACTTTTAGCAAGTTCACATGAAAAGTTTGATGTTTCTTTTGTCTGTCTGGCATAAACAGTTCATATGTGTTTTTACCAACTTGTTTGGTGATCTTATATGGACCATGCCATCTCGTCAGCAATTTATTCTCACTGGTAGGGAGCAACAGCAAAACCTTTTGGCCTGGATTAACAACTCTGTCTCTGGCTTTTTGGTCATACCAGGTCTTTTGACGTACCTGGGCCGCTTTCATGTTCTCCTGCGCAAACTTTGCCATCTCCTCCAAACGTTCCCTCATCTTGATCACGTAGGAGATGACACTGTCACCGTCATGCTTCGGCTCTTCCCAGAACTCTCTCAATAGATCCAGTGGCCCCCTCACTTGGCGTCCATACAGCAGTTCAAACAGGGAAAATCCTGTTGACTCCTGCGGCACCTCTCGGTAAGCAAACAGTAGATATGGTAGCCACTGGTCCCAGTCAGCCCCTGTTTTGGAGACAAACTTGCGCAGCATGGTTTTAAGAGTCTGGTTGTATCTTTCCACCAACCCGTCCGTTTGGGGATGATAAGGGGTGGTCCTAAGCCCTTTCACCCCTAACAACTTGTAAACCTGCTGCAATAAGTTAGACAGGAAATTTGTGCCACAGTCAGTGAGAATTTCTTGGGGTAGTCCTACCCTTGAAAAGAGTTGCAAAAGACAGTTAGCAACATGCTTTGCCTTAACAGAGCGGAGGGCAAAAGCTTCAGGATAACGGGTGGCATAATCACAAATAACTAATATGTACCGGTTTCCTGCTGAGCTTTTCTCTAACGGGCCGACAACATCCATCCCTATTCTCTCAAAGGGCGTTTCAATCACTGGCAGAGGTTGCAACCGTGCTCGAGTTACCCCTTTTCCTGAGGCCAACTGACACACCTCACACGAATTGCAAAATTCTAGGATTTGCACATACATTCCAGGCCAGACAAAACGGTAACTGATCCTGTTTAATGTCTTTTGAAACCCCATATGACCTGCCCATGGAATAGAGCGGCCCATTTCCATAACAGTTGCTCTAAACTGCTGTGGAAGTACTAATGCTTCGACTGGTCCCTTTTTCTGATACAAAATGCCTCCCTTCACCACATATTGCACATCGTCCAGGCAGCTAACTTGTCCTTGTGGTAGGCTATCAGTCTCTGTTACTTTATCCCACCAAGCTTTCAGTGTTGGAGCTTCTTTTTGTAGCGCACCTATATCTGAGGGGATCTTAAACTCCATTCCCTCTATTGGTTTTGGGAGCTCTGACTGTACCCTCATCCACTGACCTTTGAACTTCTCCCGTCGCTTTTCTGATCGTGCCTTCCTGGGCTTAAACTGGGTCTCAAGCTCTTCATCAAAATATGGCATCTCCCTCAGTGCTTCTTTTACACTCTGAGATCTGGTGACTACAAAACAGGAGTTTGATGACTTCGGTTCTTGACCCGTTTTTATTTCTACCCCAAATGGCTCACTTAGTGTCTCACTCGCACCCTCATTGTTACTGGTTCCAGCAGTCAGGTTAGTGTCGGAGTGATAGATAAGATCACACAGAGTAGGGAGATCTTTGCCCAGTATAACTGGATATGGTAGTGTTGGTACCACACCTACTGGCAACATATAAGTCTGACCACCTACTGTCAGGTACACCTCTACAGTAGGATAATCATGCTCATCTCTAGGGATGGGAATAGAAGCCCCATGAAGCCTCACTGGGGTTCTTGTAATTGTGCCGGAAAAATGAACCACCCATTCAGGGCTTCGAAACCACACCGAATAGCGGCATCTGGTGGCGGACTGGATGTATATCGACATGTGTTTCAACTAAACTCCTTGTAACACTTCAATGTGGAAATGATGATGATGAAAAAAATGTAAAACAAAACACTGTTGTTAATGACTATTAAAAAGAACAACGTAAAAAAACACATGTAGGAAACATCACATGAAGAAAAAAAACGCAAAGCAAAAAAAAAAAAAAATTTTACCTAAAGCTGGTTTCGAACCCAGGACCTCTAGAAGTAACTCCAGGCAATCATTCCGCTGAGCTATCGCTACAGATACCGAAGAACTGTGACAGTAGACATTTATTGAAGTCTTTTTTTTAACACAAAATTCATGCATTCTTTTTTTATTTGGAGAAATCGAGTAGAAACGATCCTGAGCCATAGTATGTTTTTTACTAGGAGTCATGGTAAAGTGCAATGAATCGTCGCTGATTCTGATACAGGGGAAACAATAGAACTGACCAGGAAACGTTCAGGATTCATTTCGTGTTTCTAGAGAATAGCGCGCCCAACTGTTCGACACACAAGTGACATCTGAACCGTGGTTCGACCAAACGAAACATTTGGCGCGTCATACGTCATCAACCACGTGATCTGCGCTAGTTGACACACGCCCCGAAACATTGTGCCGAAACATTTTGTTTCATGAGAGTGAACCGCGCGCCGAAGCGCCGTGTCAAACAGGCCATCCCTACTCATCTCCATGTATGCAACTTATGGTAGTTGTTTGCTGACTTAGCTTTTTCTCTGAAATCAGCTTGGCAGAGACTAGTGACTGCAAACTTCCTGAGTCAAGTAAGGCTTCACACCGCTGTCCATTTACCAATACTGGAGTCATACAACTATTCTTCTCAACTGCCATTTTATTTTCAGGTCTTGGGACTAGACAGAGAGAAGGTTTGGATTTCAATGCTGGACAAAAGTACTGAGTGTGACCCAACCCATTACAATTGTAACACCTCACTTCTTTTTTAATCGGCTTGAAGGGCAACGCTCTAGTATGGCTAGTGTTCTGGGGTCCAGACTGTCTGGTACTGAAAGTCTTTTTACCCTGCCACTGACCAACCCCTTGATCACCCCCAGTGGACTTACTTGGTTGGGCATAGCGGGTCCCCCGTCCAAAGGGATGATGCTGAGTCCCTCTTCTGGCTGATGTGAAGACTTCTGCCAGGCGAGCTGCTTCCTCTGCTGTTTTTGGGTCATGCTCACGGATCCAGACCTCCAGCTCAGGATGTACCATCCTCAAAAATTGTTCAAGAATTATCTGCTCGGATATTTCCTTGACTGACAATTTTTCCGGGTTGATCCATCTCAGGAACAGATCCTTCAAGCGCACGTAGAGTTCTCTTAGTGTTTCTCCTTCCTCAATCATTAAACATCAGAATCGACGGCGATAAGTATCTGCTGTAATTTCATATTTGGCTAAAATAGAGTCCTTCACTTTTTCATAGTCAACTGAGTCAGTAATGTCCATGAGCACATAAGCAGTCCGCACTTTTCCAGTCAGCAGTGGAACCAGTCGAATAGCCCAGTCCTCTTTTGGCCAGCGACACACCTGTGCCATTCTTTCAAACGTAGCCAGAAAGTGTTCAATATCATCTTCTGGAGTTAATTGGGGAAGTCTTGGTTCTCTTTGTGGCACCCCACCCAAAGCTACTGGACTGCTCCTTGGCTCTGCCTCATCATCATCATCATCATCATCATCATCATCATCCTCCATTTCATCATGCTGGCTCCCTTGTTCTAGTTTCTGCTCTGTTAAGTCATTAACTTGACACTGAAGTTGTTGAAATTGATGTTGCATACTTTTCCATCTCTGTTCTTGGCAGGAAAAATCTTTGTCCAGTTTCTGATCCCGAGTGGCTTGAGCTTTAATCAGTGACTTTACTAGTCCTTTTAATTCTTCCATTTGCTCTTCAGGGTTAGAGCCTGTTGCCCCAGCATCAGAAGCTGCTGCTGCTCCTTCATCTTGCTGCTGCTGCTGCTCCTCCAGGGAAGTCTTTCTTCCACCTCTAGTCATTTCTCCTTCCTACTGCATGGGTAGATCCCACTTCTGACACCACTTGTCACCGGCTGGCATTTGAGCAGTGGGAGTGTAGGAAGTCCTCAGAGGTCGGGTTAAATTTGTAGAGATCTTTATTTGTCCAACACATTCACAAACAAAAGAAGCCCTCGCCACTAAAATTACAGGTGGTTTAAATACTAATTAAACATACCATCTTCTCCTTCCTGGAGGGAGGTTTACTTTTCCTAGAATCTACAATTCATATAAAAATGCTAAATTCTTTATTCTAAATTCCTTAAATAAATTCTAAAATCCAATTCATCTTTATTACTCTAATTTAAAACATCAAGTAGAAACATTAAAACAACACATATCTCCCAAATACAATGACATCCCCCTTTTGGGCCTCTGAATAGATTCTCCCGGAACCTTAAATATAGCTCTGTTCCTAGGGGAAGGGTTTTGCTGGAGCACACTGGGGAGGACAAACACAGGTGAGTACATCTTGCAGTCACACCTTAATCTAGTTATAATGAAAACTAACATTTCTTTCTTCCAGGTAGCTGCCAGTTCATCTACACACCACACAGGAAAGATAAAATCATGCAAACCCAATAAACCCTTATTCAAACCTATAAAATGTGCCATTTATTTCTGTTTTAAATTTAATTTTTTTTTAAAATGTTGTGTGCCCACGTACCGTACCAATAACTTTAATAAAGTAACGAAGGTGATCTTCGTTACAGGGGACATTACTGTGAGTAATCAGGAGATGTCCCCTCAGTGCCCTACCCACCAATTTTAACTGCAACCCCTTAGTACACACACTTTTACTCCTCAAAATATACATTCAAACACAAACACACACATGCACACACACACACCCTCACAAACACGCACACACATTTTGCAAGGAAGGTGGGACCTAGGACAATCTGTCCCCTACCCCATCCCTGGTGGGGGGTACTGGGCCCTTGGCAACGGCGACCGTGTCCCCTGGGTGCCTGTTTCTTGGGCCCGGCGGTGCTCTCTCTGCGCAGGGGGCGGGGGGGGGGGGGGGTGTTCACATTACACCTGAGCCGGGGGTGTCCGTTTCCCTGTGGGGTGGGTTTGGGTTTTTGCCCCTGAGCGCTGGGCCCCGCCCAATCCCCAACTGTGGCTGAGCCTGGTCGGGCCATGTTTACAACACCCCTTGCGGGCCCCCCTCTCCCCGGGGTGCCCCCCTTCTGGGCGGGGACGGCTGGCCCCTGCCTTGCTCCTTCCTGGACCAACCGTGGGCCGGGTGGGTGGCTGCCTGGAGTGTGGAGCGGTTCTCCTTTGGGGGGTCCTGGCTCGTACCTGGGGTTGGGGGGGGGGATGCCCAGAACTCCTGGGTGGTGATGAGGTGCTCGTCTAGGGCTGTGGGCGCCCTTCTCGGGTGGGGCCCCGCGTTGGGCCCTCCCGGCGCGGCGGGGGGCTGCTCTCCTGGTTGGGCTGGGGCGGCACTCTCTTTCCCCCCCATGCCTCCCTGCTCTCTGGCTCTGGGGGCCTCGCGGCTGCTGCGGTGGGGGTCTTGGTGTGGGGATGGCTGGGCACTCCCCCTCCTTTTCACATTCCACCATCCATTTAGAAGAACATAAACACTCACCTGAGCACAGGTGTTAGCTCACCTTTACACTAATAGTTTGCATGATTGAATGAATGAAGTATTTCACACCAGTTGGTTTGAAGGCATGAGTATGCGTGTGTGAACAATATCTGTATTGTGTACATGTTGACATTTTTGCCGCTAACAGGTGTGTTTATAACATCTGAGTGTGTGTGTGTGGACAGGCCCCGCCCTTTGAGATTTTTACTACACTTGAACCTTACCGTAATGATAAACATCCAGTAAATGTGTTGCTTTAGGCTACTTCATGGTTTTATCCCCACCTCTCCTATTATCACCCTCCTATCCCCCCCCCCATATTAACACCCTCCTACCCCCCCTCTCTCCTAACATCCCTCTCACTTCTTCCCTCCTTTTCTTTTCTGTCCGTTCCAACACCAAAGATTTTCAAATATGATTGAAATTAATAAAGTTTGGCCTCAATTACAAAAGGGGTTTATTCAGACATACCTCTGGTTTGTCTGAAGATTAATAACCCCTGTTGTTAAAGTAAAATATGTCCAACACAAGAGGCCCTCAGCTCTCACCCGTTTGCCCAGCTGTTGGACAGGACAAGTAAAAAAAAAAATGGAGAGATACCTCTTTGCCAATTTTGCAATATGCTTCTAGCTGGTCTCATTGGTTCTTCCCAATTCAAGAGGGTTAGCATCCAGAGGGATGCATCCTGTTGCTCTGTATTTGGTAACATTTACCTTCATCTACTCCAAAATAGGAGACTTATTTTCCACCGGCATCTGAAAGACTTTGCCAAACAGTTCAGTCATTACTAATTACAGACAATCCGGTGATGCTGTTTTAAGTGCATTAGCAGATTAGATGTTTTACCGCGGCATGCACGATCTTCGTGAAACAATGTCGGCACACAGTGTTTGACTTATCCAAATGTCTTTTCCCTTCATGGATTCTAGACATAAATCAACATAAATCCTGTGTTCCCACACAGGAGAGCGTAAGGAGATGGGTGGGTCCTCAAGTTCTGGTCTCGTGTCTGCATTAGCCATAGTGCTATAGTTGACATGCTAACTGTCCGTCACCTAATAGCGTCTTGGCGAAAACTCGCGGTTAACATTAGTTCTGTCTCGGCGCAAAATTAAAACATTGGGGGGAACAAAAACAAAAAATAATATTTAAAAACCGAAACGATACAAAGCTGAACCGAACCGAACATGCCATACCGAAACCTTTCGGTAAAACTTTGTGTACGTTACACCCCTATTACTTGACCTAAAAAAGTATAGACTGCAGTCACTACTTTGTTTTTAAATTTTTATTAAATGTTCACTGATCACATTAAAAGTGTTAGAATTAATGATGTAGAAAAAAACATTTCAACCATAATGAAGACATTCAAGAATTAGCTCTAATGACTAAAAAAAAAAACAACTCATTTCTATTTGCAGGTACATCCAAACAATTTTGTGAAAAAATTGTACATATTTTGTCAGCAGTAAAACTCTGTCTAATATTATTACACAACGATTAAATTGTATTAATCCATTACTTTTTTTGCTTTTGATGTACAGAAGATGAAAACCTAAAAAAATTCCTAGAAAGTAAGAATATCATATTATAATAAATTTGTAGAAAACTTATGACGCTACTTCATCAGTATGGTAAGGAGGCCATCAGATTTTTCCCTCCTTTAAAATAAAGTCTTTGACTGTGGTGCAGAGGTTGAGGTGTTGACCTCTTATCAGAAAAGTTTAGAATTTAGAGTTTACACTAACTCCTTTATTACATTGTTTGTAAAGAGAAAGTCTTATGAGTTCTCATGTGTGTCTTAAGACTAGATCTGCAACTAAAACTTGAATCACATTTTTTACAAGAAAAAGGCAATTCACCCGTATGAATTCTCATGTGTGTTCTAAGACCAGAACCATCATAATAACTTTTTTTACATTCTTTACAAGAAAAAGGCCTCTCTCCTGTGTGAGTTCTCATGTGTGTTTTGAGATTAGATATTTGACGAAAACTTTTTTTACATTGTTTACAAGAAAAAGGCTTTTCTCCTGTGTGAGTTCTCATGTGTTTGTTGAGAGTAGATGTTTGACTAAAACTTTTATTACATTCTTTACAAGAAAAAGGCTTTTCTCCTGTGTGGGTTCTCATGTGTATGTTGAGAGAAGATACATCACGAAAACCTTTATTACATTCTTTACAAGAAAAAGGCTTTTCTCCTGTGTGGGTTCTCATGTGTGTGTTGAGAGAAGATACATCACGAAAACTTTTTTTACATTCTTTACAAGAAAAAGGCTTTTCTCCTGTGTGAGTTCTCATGTGTGTCTTCAGACTAGATCTGCAACTAAAACTTGAATCACATTTTTTACAAGAAAAAGGCAATTCACCCGTATGAATTCTCATGTGTGTTCTAAGACCAGAACCATCATAATAACTTTTTTTACATTCTTTACAAGAAAAAGGCCTCTCTCCTGTGTGAGTTCTCATGTGTGTTTTGAGATTAGATATTTGACGAAAACCTTTTTTACATTCTTTACAAGAAAAAGGCTTTTCTCCTGTGTGAGTTCTCATGTGTTTGTTGAGAGTAGATGTTTGACTAAAACTTTTATTACATTCTTTACAAGAAAAAGGCTTTTCTCCTGTGTGGGTTCTCATGTGTTTGTTGAGAGAAGATACATCACGAAAACCTTTTTTACATTCTTGACAAGAAAAAGGCTTTTCTCCTGTATGAATTCTCATGTGTTTGTTGAGAGAAGATGCATCACGAAAACTTTTTTTACATTCTTTACAAGAAAAAGGCTTTTCTCCTGTGTGAGTTCTCATGTGTATTTTGAGACTAGATCTGTGATTAAAACTTTTCTCACAGTCTTTACAAGGAAATCGCTTATCTTCTGCATGGATTCTTGCGTGAATTCTGAACAGAGATATGTTACAAAAGCTTTTACCACATTCTTTACAGATATAACATCTTTCATCAGACCCAGTTTCCATGTAGTCAGACGGGTTAGTAATTATTCTTGAGTTTTTACCAGACCTGATAGAGGAAAGTTTCTCTTCTTTTTGAAATTGTTTGTCTTTCTTACCAAGATTTGTCTTCTTGGGATTTTTTCTAACATCAGAGTCACACTGACCTTCTGAAATGTGAGAGCTGTCCACACTTTGGACATGACTTCTGTCTCTTCTCTTCCTCTGATCTTTGTTCTGTGGGTCTGTCTCTTCATCTGTAGTTGATGTTGATTCTGTCTCTCCATCTGTAGTTGATGTTGATTCTTCATGTTGGTTTCCTTCTTCATCCTGACTATCAGTTACATTAAAGCTCTGCTGATTGTTTAGATCTCCTTCACTCTTCTCATCTTCCTCATTAGTAGGAATCTCCATCAAGGTATCAGTCTCCTGCTTCAGATGAATCTGATCTTCATCCTGACTGATGCAGATTTCCCCTGGTTCTTCTTTAATCTGTGGAGGTGCTGGTTCATCCTGTTCCTCTTTAATCTGTTGTGGTTCTGGTTCCTCCTGTTCCACTCTGAAGTTCCTCTGCTGGTTGCAGAGATCTTCCTCCACAGTCATCCAATGCTGGGGGAGGACTGCAGGAACACAAACCCAACATTTAAATGTTTTCTTTATACCTTTTATAGTTTATACCTTTTATATGTTTCCAGGACATTTGTTTTTTTTCAAGCATCAATAAACTCTGTGATCATTGGATAAAATGCCCGAGGAGTCTGGAGGCCGGAAGAGACTAATGGAAATAAATAAATCAAATAAAAAATAATTGAATAAATGCACATTCATTTAAAATTGTCAATAAATAAATAAAATTTGAAATCAAAACATAAATGCTTAAATAGTAATTAAAAAGCACCTTAAAATTTTTCATGACATTTTTAATAATTTTATGGTCCAGTGTGGGACAAATTAAAATAAATACAATGCTCAGCATAAATGAATACACCTCACTAAATGTGTCAGAAAACCTTTGAGAGAAATACTAGATTACAAACAGGATCTCTTAATTTACATACAAAAAATGTATTTCCTAACAAATTAATTTAAACCCATGTTGCAAAAATGAGTACACCTCAGTCATAGTCTTATGACAAAAGACAAACTTAAGACTACAAATTTCTAATTAACAAACATCCAACCACAGTTGAGTCTAAGGACTTATTTCAGAGGTGTCCAGCACACAGGTGACCATAAAAGGGCATTTCTTAACAAAGAACAGCCCGTCCCATTTCATGCTGTCAGCAATGGCTCCCTGTGGAAAAGAAATGTCACAAATCTGAGAAAGGAAATCCTTTCTTTGCACAAAAAAGGTGAGGGCTACAAGATCAGCAAAGCTTTACATATCAATCAAATTTACTACTGCAAAAGTGATCCAAAAATTAAAGAAAGATGGAAGTGTCACAATCATACAGAGACGTTCAGGCCGTCCATGCAAGCTAACATCTCAAAACAGGAGGGTCTTCTCATGAGAAGGGTTGAAGAAAACCACCATGAAAGTTCACTGCAGTTAGGTGAAGCTGTAGAAATCTAAACTGGAGACAACGTTTCCCGTGACGCCATACAGCGCACACTGCAGAGGAAATGGCATGCTTGCTTATTGTCCAGGAAGGAAGCCTCTCCTAAAGCCTGTACAAAAGCATGCCTAGAATTTACTAGAGCTCATGCTGAAACAGATGAAAACTACTGAGACTCAATTGAACGTTGAAGTAATTACAGAAGCATATAAGATAAGATATTCTTTATTGATCCCACATTGGGGAAATTCAATTGTCACAGCAGTTCCAAAAAGCAAAGAAAAGTGACAGCAATGTGCAAAAGTGAGGGGTGTTCCAAAATGTGCAAGTATATAAGCAACCTTTCTCCTCTTGGCTTCATCATGCGCTGGC
Organism: Oryzias curvinotus; assembly: GCA_023969325.1. Classification (NCBI taxonomy): domain Eukaryota; kingdom Metazoa; phylum Chordata; class Actinopteri; order Beloniformes; family Adrianichthyidae; genus Oryzias; species Oryzias curvinotus. The sequence goes on along the minus strand of CM043707.1, from coordinate 17,730,444 downwards.
ATGCTAGCTTGTTAGCTTGCTAACTCGTCCAACATGTGATCCATCCATCCATCCATCCATCCATCCATCTTCCTCCGCTTATCCGGAACTGGGTCGCGGGGGCAGCGGACTGAGCAAAGATGCCCAGACTTCCCTCATCCCAGCCACTTCCTCCAGCTCCTCCGGGGGGACCCCGAGGCGTTCCCAGGCCAGCCGAGAGACGTGGTCTCTCCAGCGTGTCCTGGGTCTTCCCCGGGGCCTCCGCCCAGTGGGACATGCCCGGAACACCTCTCCAGGGAGGCGTCCAGGGGGCATCCGGACTAGATGCCCGAGCCACCTCAGCTGGCTCCTTTCGATGTGGAGGAGAAGCGGTTCTACTCCGAGCTCTCCGCGGGTGACCGAGCTTCTCACTCTATCTCTAAGGGAGCACCCAGCCACCCTACGGAGGAAGCTCATTTCAGCCGCTTGTATTCGGGACCTCGTTCTTTCGGTCATGACCCATAGCTCATGACCATAGGTGAGTACTGGAACGTAGATCGACCGGTAAATTGAGAGCTTTGCTTTGCTTTTTTTCTTCCCTCACTCGTGAACAAGACCCCAAGGTATTTAAACTCCTCCACCTGGGGCAAGGACACTCCACCCACCGAGAGATGGCAAACTACCTTTCTCCGGTCAAGGACCATGGCCTCAGATTTAGCAGTGCTGACCCTCATCCCAGCCGCTTCACACTCGGCCGCAAACCGCCCCAATGCACGCTGGAGGTCCCGGTCCGAGGAAGCCAACAGGACAACATCATCTGCAAAAAGCAGAGAGGAAATCCTGTGGTCCCCAAACCAGATCCCTTCCAGCCCCTGGCTGCTCCTAGAAATTCTGTCCATAAAAACTATGAACAGAACCGGTGATAAAGGGCAGCCCTGCCGGAGTCCAACGTGGACCGGGAACAGGTCTGACTTACTGCCGGCTATGCGAACCAAGCTCCTACTCCGGTCATACAGAGACCGGACAGCCCCCTCAGTAAGGCTCCCCGGACCCCATACTCCCAGAGCACGCCCCACAGGATGCCACGGGGGACGCGGTCGAACGCCTTCTCCAAATCCACAAAACACATATGGACTGGATGAGCGAACTCCCACAATCCCTCCAGCACCCTATATAGGGTGTAGAGCTGGTCCACTGTTCCACGACCAGGACGGAAACCGCACTGTTGTTCCGGAATCCGAGGTTCCACTATCGGACGGACTCTCCTCTCCAGTACCCTGGGATAGACTTTCCCAGGGAGGCTGAGGAGTGTAATTCCCCTATGGTTGGAACACACCCTCCGGTCCCCCTTCTTAAAGAGGGGAACCACCACCCCTGTCTGCCAGTCCAGTGGTACGGTTCCCGACTGCCACGCGATACTGCAGAGACGTGTCAGCCAAGACACTCCCACAGCATCCAGAGACTTGAGGTGCTCAGGGCGGACTTCATCCACCCCCAGGGCCTTGCCACCGAGGAGCTCGTTGACTACCTCAGTGACTTCAGCCCGGGTAATAGACAGCCCCACCCCAAAGTCCTCACTCTCCACTTCTTCAAAAGAAGGCGTGTCAGTGGGATTGAGGAGATCCTCGAAGTACTCCTTCCACCGCCCAACAATGTCCCCAGTTTAAGTCAACAGCTCCCCACCTGCACTGAAAACGGTGCCTGTGGAGAACTGCTTTCCCCTCCTGAGTCCTCGGACGGTTTGCCAGAATTTCTTCGAGGCCAACCGATAGTCCTTCTCCATGGCCTCACCGAACTCCTCCCAGGCCCGAGTTTTTGCCTCCGCAACAGTCCGAGCCGCAGCTCGCTTAGACTGCCGGTACCTGTCAGCTGCCTCTGGAGTCCCGCAGGCCAGCCAGGCCTGGTAGGACTCCTTCAGCTTGACGGCATCCCTTACTTCCGGTGTCCACCACCGGGTTCGGGGGTTACCGCAGTGACAGGCACCAGAGACCTTGCGACCACAGCTCCGAGCAGCAGCAGAGACAATGGAGGTGGAAAACATGGTCCACTCGGACTTGATGTCCCCAACCTCCCTCGGTACCTGTTTGAAGTTCTCCCGGATGTGGGAGTTAAAGACTTCCCTGACGGAGGGCTCAGCCAGACGTTCCGAGCAGACCCTCACAGTACGTTTGGGTCTTCCAAGTCTTTCCGGCCTCCTTCCCCGCCAGCGAATCCAACTCACCACCAGGTAGTGATCGGTGGACAGCTCCGCCCCTCTCTTCACCCGAGTGTCCAAGACACAGGGCCGAAGGTCGCCTGAAACAACTACAAAGTCGATCATTGACCTCCTGCCTAAGGTGTCCTGATGCCAGGTGTATTGATGGACACCCTTGTGCTCGAACATGGTTTTCGTTATGGACAAACTATGACGAGCACAGAAGTCCAATGACAATACACCACTCGGGTTCAGATCAGGGGGGGCGTTCCTACTAATCACACCCCTCCAGGTGCCACTGTCATTGCCCACGTGGGCATTGAAGTCCCCCAGGAAGACAATGGAGTCCCCCGTTGGGGCACTTTCCAGTACCCCTTCGAGAGACACCAAGAAGGCCTGGTACTCTGAACTGTTGTTCGGCCCGTAAGCCGAAACCACAGTTAGAGACCTGTCCCCCACCCGGAGGCGGAGGGACATGACCCTCTCGTCCACCGGGGTGAACTCCAACACTTGGCGGCTGAGCTGGGGACTCACGAGTAAGCCCACGCCAGCCCGCCGCCTCTCACCTTGGGCAACTCCAGAGTGGTAGAGAGTCCAACCCCTCTCTAAGGACTGAGTTTCAGAGCCCAGGCTATGTGTGGAGGTGAGCCCGACTATATCTAGACGGTATCTCTCAACCTTTCGCACCAGCTCAGGCTCCTTCCCTCCCAGAGAGGTGACATTCCATGTCCCAAAAGCCAGGTTCCATGACCGGGGTTTGGGCCGCCGAGGCACCTGCCCTCGACCGCCACCCAAACCACATTGCACCAGCCCCTTTTGAGGTCTCCTACGGGTGGTGGGCCCATGGGAGAGTGGTCCCACATCGCTCCTTCGGGCTGTGCCCGACCGGGGCCCGTGGGAAGAGCCCCGGCCACCAGGCGCTCGCCCTGGGCCTGGCTCCAGAGCGGGGCCCCGTTGACGCCAATCCGGGCGACATAATCGGGTCCATGTTGTCTCTTATCATCAGGGGGTTCTGAACCGCTCTTTGTCTGGCTCCCCCACCACGTTAAGGTGGCGGTTCACGGGGGAGTAAACCGCCACTTGTTTAATAAGTTAACCAACTTGTGGTTAGTTTATTAAAAAAACTGAAAAACAATCTTCAACTCACCAGGATATCTCTTTAAACACAACTCTGTTTGAAAATCTTTAGAATACTCCTGTAGTGTCGATTCGTGCCAAGTTACTATTTCTGTATGTGTTCCAGAAGCACACTGATGTCCTCTCATCTCACCGTGTCGTCACAAATGGAAAAAACCTCAATACTCTGGAGTAATGAGACAAAGATCACCATTGTCAAAACTAATGGTTTTAAAACTGTACGGCATTGCAAAGGTGAGGATTTCAAAGATAAATGCATGGTGCCTACAGTGAAACATGGTGGTGGCAGTGTCCTGGTATGGGGCTGCATGAGTGCTGCTGGTGTGGGGGAGCTGCATTTCATTGATGGGATCATGAACTCAACAATGTAGTGCTCTATACTGACGAAGAAGATGCTGCCATTACTTCATTGGTCATTGAGCACTTTTCCAACATGACAATGATCCAAAACACAATTCTAAAGCTACTGCTGTATTTTCTGCGGAAGAACAGGGCGAAGGTGATAGAACGGCCAAGCATGTCTCCTGATCTGAACCCAATGTGGGGAATTCTGAAGAACAAGCTCAGCAACACTCTCCATCCAGGCTCTAAAATAGGTTCTTCTTGAAGAATGAAAAAGATAGATGTTGTAATATGTCTGCAACTTGTTCATTCCATGCCTAGAAGACTTGTTGCTGTCCTTAAAAAATCACGGCCTCATACAAAATACTAGATGTAGTCTTTTTTGTTGCAGGGTGGATTTGCTTAAACCAATTGAAGTAAAACGGAAGATTATGCAATCTATGTGAGATCATTAAACTTTATTTTTTAATGTTATAGATTTAAAGAAGTGTTCAATAGAAGTCAACTTTGCGGAAAGTTTGGAAATGTTTTATTTGCTCATTGAGCTTCTGATTAAATTAGAACTTTTTAAAGAGGGTGTACTCATTTATGCTGTACTTTGTTTTTGGGAATTTATTCTTTTGGGAATTTATTCTCATATTTGGGGCGGCAGTGGCTCATGCGGTTGAGCTGGTCGGACAATGATTGAAGGGTCGACGGTTAGATTTCCCCCAGTCCACTGTTGTTGTTGTGATCGCGGGCAAGAGCTCCTCCACTGGTGTGTGAATGTGTCTGAATGTCCAGGTGATGGTCAGAGGGGCAGCTGTGGCTAAATCAGTACCATCACCAAGTATGAATGAAGAGTGAATGACACATTGTAAGCACTTTGAGTGTATGGAAAAGTGCAGATAAATCCAATCCATCATCATTATTATTGTTGTTGTTTCCTACATATTCAACGCAAAACGACAGATTTTGTGTTAAAAAAAGACTTCTGTTCTGCTTATTTAGAATAAGATCTATATAAATAAATTTATAAAAGTAGCCTTTACGGAAGTAATAAATATGATAAGTTCTCACAAGCCACAGAATGATTCTAACATCCACCTTCTTTTAACGCTTTTTGGGGCAAAATATGATTTTTACAAAACAAATCAGCGATGCCAGAAGTCGTGTCCAGACAGGGGAAAAAAATTCTAGAACAACAACATGGTCTGATATTGAAGTGATCATATTGGCTCAGGTGTAGCCACGCCCCTCTGTCTCCAGCATTGATCAGACTGGTTCTGCAAACCACGCCTTCGGTCCTCTGCATGTCACCATACTAGTCCATAGGGATGGCAATAGAAGCCACTGGAAGCTTTCCTTGGGGTTCATGTAATTGTGCCAGAAAAATTTACCAACCATTCAGGGCTTTGAAACCACACAATACAGCGGCATCAGTGGTGGTCTGGACGTATATCACCTCCTTCAACTAAGCTCCTTGTAACCTTTCTTTGTGGATATTATAATGAAAATACTTAAAACAAAACAATGTTGTTAATAGCGATTAAAAAAACAATGTAAAACAACACAATGAGTTGTGTTTTCTGTGAGAAGTGCTTTACACAGCAAAATACACATGACATGAAGAAAATAAACGCAAGGCAATAAAGGAAAACTGGTCTTGAACCCAGAATCTCTGGACATAGAAGCTATGACTTTATCTCTGAGCTATCTCTACAACAACAGTACATCCTTGCTATTGTATATTGGTAGAAGTATTATCATTATTGATAATGTTCATAGTGTTGTCTTATATGGAAAAACTGAGTTGAAATGATCCTGAGCAGCAGTACTTTTTTTTAACCAGGAACCATGGTAAAGTGCAATAAACTGACGCTGATTCCAATTCAGGAGAAACAATTGAACTGGTCGGGAAACGTTCAGGATTCATTTGTTTTTTTAGAGAATAGCGCGCCCAACTGTTCAAACACAAGTGACATCTGGGGGGTATTCCAGGAAGCATGTTTAAACTAGCCTGACTTTAAGCCTGAACTCTGGCTGAAATCCGCCTGAACTTGCTACTCTGGGTATGTCGGTTCCAGAAGACCGGATATGAGTTAGCGTAAATACGCTCAACTTGGTAACCCTGGGTTAACCCACGTGCACAGCAGGTACATAAAGACATTCTCAATGGATCGCCGATTTCTGGAATCACCATGGAAACGCGTGGGAAAAAAAAAAAAGAAAGCGCGACACTTGAGACGGAAGTGAGACGGAGTCTGAGATTTTAATGACGGCGTATGAAGATTATACGTCCAACAAAAAAGTAACACGGCTGCATCATCAAAAAAAAAGTTTCTTCTTGGAGAAAAATAAGAGACAATGTAAACGCACGAGTTTCTGATCTTGTTTCCATTTTCCTTGTGACGCATATATATATATATATATATATATATATATATATATATATATATATATATATATATATATATATATATATATATATATTGAACTCTCATATGCCTAAGTTTGCGCCGGCAGATATGCTCATTTGTATAACAATAAAAAGGACGGAAAAATATGCACGGAGTTCAAAAATTCATCAAAGAATTTTCCATCACTGTACTCACAACATGTGTATGTATGGGTGCTATAAAAACTCATCATCCTCTCCTTCACTCTCACTCACGGTGCATAGACCTAAGCATCGTAGGACAAAATAACACGACAAAACACAGTAAAACAGCTAAACAACTAAACATATTTAGTCAAAAAGCCACACTTCAACCCAAATCCGTCCAGACAGGCAAAGGGAATGATATCCCAGAATCCCTTGCGGTGCCGATCTAACAGCAGCACCAAAGTTACACCTACTTAATGGAATTAATTTGAATGAAAGGAAAATAATTGTCTGAAAACTATGTGTTATTTTTAAGGTGACTTAACAAAAAAATGATTTCTCTTAACTGAAGCAAATAATTAAGTTAGATCAAAGTAAAAAAGTTTCATTTTCCAACATCCATATGTGGTCTTATCACCCTCTCACTGTGGAAAAAGTATTATCTGGGCTTCTTCATCCACTAAATCATCTTCAAATGGACACGCCATGCTGCTTCACCTCTGAAAACAAACTAAGCTTCAACTAAACCTGCAACTAAACCTGCTCCGGACCAGGTTATGTTCAGAGCATGAGTTGACCTACCCTGAAAGATACCTCCATTTCTGGAACCGAAAGTTGAGGTTATCAACCTCCTTAGCCTCAAACTTATCGTGGGAGCTAGCAGAACCTGCTTTCTGGAATACCCCCCAGAACCGTGGTTCAACCAAACGATGCATTTGGTGCTTCATACGGCATCAACCACGTGATCTGCACTAGTTGACACACGCCCCGAAACATTGTGCTGAACCACTATGTTTCATGAAAGTGAAACAAGTGGTGGAGCGTCTGTGTCAAACAGGCCATCCCTACTAGTCCATTAAAGGCGTTCATGCAAATGTCTGTTAGCGCTGTTAACTTTTGTGTGTGTGTTTTTTTTTTTTTTGAAGCAATTATTCAACAAACAATCATGTCATTTCTGTCAATGACATCAATACCAATGAGATGAGGGTAGTCAAAAACAAACATGAAAAAAAATATAAGCAAATTTATAGTTTACCAAAGCTTAACAGGGCTCCAGACTGCGACCAATTGGTCGCATTTTGCGACCAAAATTTGAGAGTGTGCGACTGAATTTTACATCCAGTCGCACATGCGCGACCAGTAAATTTGCCTCCCCCACCCTACGTATTTTTCATACATTAAACGTGGAAGGGGCACGTCAATGATCAATCAAATAATCAATGTGACGCTAGCGCACACGCACGCAGGCAGACACACACACTCGCGCACATACTCATGAAACGCGAGCACACACTTGCGTGATGCCCGTCTGTGAGGCGTTCACTGCGTGTGAGAAGAATAGGGAAAGCCGCTGTGAGTGGCTAAAATGTGTGGAGGGGGAGGGGCCTAGAGACAATCGAGCGCGCGTAAACATCTGTGGGAAGGAAACGGAGACAAATATCATCACAACCTGATATGTGCGTCTGAGCTATGAGTAAGTGAACTATTGATTCGTTCTTCTGACCTGCGGCTAGTGTACCAGTGACAGAACTACAGCAGGGGTCTCAAACTCGCGGCCCGCGGGCTATTTGCGGTCTCCAAGATGATATTTTGCAGCCCCCGCCTTAATGTGGAAGTTTAATGTTACTGCAGCCCGCCAGTTTTAATGAATGACACTTTTTCATTGTCGTGCACGGAGCTGACCAACCAATCACAGTGGGGTAAATCAGTGGTCCCCAACCACCGGGCCGCGGACCGATACCGGGCCGCGGGACACTTGGCACCGGGCCGCGGAGCGGTTCCAGGCCGCGGGGAATTTTTGCATCGGGACGCACAGAAAGAAAAAATAATTTCCATTTCATTGTTTTTTTTTTTCCGACAAAAACGTTTTATTTTGAAAAGTGACCGGATTTGCTGGGCTAGATTTTTAGTGGGAATTGGAATGGATTTAATTATCAAATTCTTTCAATGGGCAGACCAAATTATATTTTGCACAGAGAGTATTGTGATCAAGATAATTACGATGTTTGTCCATTAAATGAGAAATAGCCCAAATTCCTTCTTCCAACCAATTGTTTAAAAACAAAGACTTTCGTTTATGTTGGCGCCGTTAATGGCACTTTAAAACATGAATGGTGGTCCCTAAAAAACAGAGGGGAAAAAAACCTTAAATGGTTAAAAGGGCTTCCAATATTCAATCAAAATTGAAAAAAATGTATCGAGGAAACTTTTTGAGAGCTGTTGTGACGTCATCACACGGTGTTTTTTTTTTGTTTTTTTTATTGAACAAATGTAACATACAAAACAAAGAAAGTTTACAACAATTATGCACATATAATGTACATTACAATTCTGAATACAGAATAAACGTGTTACATCCTTAGAAAGATTCTAATTATTAGCAACAAACACAAAAAATGACAAATAAAAATAAAGAAAATAGAACTAAACACAGAAAAAAACTGATAAAAAATAAATAAAAAGAGAAAATGCGAGAATAAAATTATTTCATCATTTCAAAAGATTTACAAATGTTAATTGTTTTGTGAGCTTTTGTATTTTTTGAAGCTGAAATTAAGTTTAAATATTGCTGCAGTTCAAGTTTGAACACAAAAAGTCAGGGTTTTTATTGGAGAATTTGCTTTTGTGAATATGAAATTTAGCCAAAAATAATAACAAGTTTATACAAAAGAAAGCATCACGATCTTTGACATCAAAACTATGAAAACCAAATAGTATGTTTTTATGAAAAAGTTGTATATCAGCAAAAATAGAGTCGGTGATAAATTTGTTAACGTTTTTCCAAAATTTGTATGTGAATTCACAGACCAGAATAAATGAGAGCAGGTTTCAGGTTGTTTCTGGCAGAAAGTACAGCTGGTGTTTATGTCAGCCTTAAATTTACTTAAATAATGTTTTGCTGGATAAAATCTGTGTAGGAGTTTAAAAGAGATTTCTTTGACTTTATTTGTTAAGAAGTATTTTTGTGGTAAAGACCAGACTTTTTTCCATTCAATGTTCGAGGTAAAATTAGCCCAATAAAAATTAGCTGATGGAACAGAGACTAAATGATCTTGGAACAAAGCTCTGATTTTTGAGTTCACCTGTTTAGCAGAAGTGAAGCAAAAATTACCCAGAGGGGATTTGAGCACATCAGGAGGATGAAGAGTCAGAGGAGGAGCGCTGTAGAAACCCCTGAATAACATGCAAAGCCCAGAAGGTACAACATCAAACACTATTGCAAATATACACTTCATTGTGAATTCTGAGTAGTTATAAAATAATCCTGGTTCTTTGAATAATTGATTGAGGAAAATTATACGATTATTGAACCAGTTATTTAAAAACAGAGTTTTCTTCTTATAGACAATATTACAGTTATTCCAGATAATACAACTCTGTGGAGAAAAGTTGTGTTTGTAGATCAGTGCCCAGGCTAAGAGAACCTGTTGATGAAAATGTGACAGTTTCAAAGGGATTTTTGGAATACTGTAGTTACAGCATAGCAGGAAGTTAAGGCCTCCTAACTTTGAAAATACAAACTGTGGAATAAAGGTCCAGATAGATGTGGGGTTGTTGAAATATTTCTTAATCCAGATTACTTTGTGTGTATTAGTAAGCGCAGTGAAATCAATACAATTTAAACCGCCTTTATCAGAGGTATTTAAAATGACTGATTTTCTGATATAGTGGGTTTTATTTTTCCATAGAAAGTTATATAATATTGTATTAATTGCATTGCAGACTGTGTTATTAACCTGTAGAGATTGAGCCGCATACATTAAACGAGAGATCCCCTCTGCTTTTGTAAGCAGAACTCTACCTTTCAAAGACAGATCTCTTTGCAGCCATTGGTTTAGGGTTTTTGGGGTTTTATCTATTAAAATAAAAACAGGTAACATTCATATTTTTATGTAAACTGGATTTAATAAAATATTTCACACACAGTTAAGGCAGAAAACCTAAGATCATAGATTCTGTGTTTATTTCATCTCAACATTAAATAAACTGATATTTTTTCTTTTCCAAACTGTTTTTATTGAACAAGTCTTTATTGAAGAAATAGAAACAAGAAACAATGAAAAATGTTTGCTTTTATTTTGTTAAATGTCCTTTTTTTTCAGTTAATTTTTATGGGAATTTAATAAGTATTGAAATCAAGGAAACTTTTTTTTTTATTTCTCCACTTCATTCATTATTTCACAAACAGTTCAGTGATTATTGCCCTTCTTTGTCCACTTTAAAGATTCCTTTATCCATTACTATAGTTAAGGAAAAGCTTAAATAAATGGCGTTTGAGTCTAGTTAGTCTGAGATGCGCTGTGGAGTCAAATCTGAAGACTATTCTTAGTTACAGTGTGATGACGTCACACCAGCTTTCATATGGTTTGCTCAAAACGGGGTTTTCCTTGTAGATTTTCTTTTCTTTGTCAATTCATGAATTAAAACTGTTTTTAAACATACTGAAAGCGTTTCGAACCATTTTGAGGTTCAGTCAAGCAGTTTATACGTTTCTTTTTAAATAAAGTCTCTTCACGTGATCCGGAAGTAAACAGCACGAGGCGCTAGCAGTGTTAGCTTGTTAGCAGGCTAGCAGCGTTAGCTTGTGTTGAGAGGTCGGTGGTGTTTTGTTGGGACGTTTGTGAGGTTTTTGGACAGAAAGGACGATACGTGGTTCGTGTGGAACTCTCAGCATTTTCCAAAGTGTCGTAAATGAGTGAAGAAGTGTTGAACGGAAAGACAACGTGGATTGCTGTGATTGTGAGACTAGCAGATGATCGATCGGAGCTGCAGTGAAGAGGACGGCGGTGTTTGTGGGAGTTGGAGCTGAAGATCGGAGCAGGAACCATGTCTTCAGAACCTCAGGAAGGTTCTGTCAGAGAACAACTTTCTGCTGCTGAAGGAACCATCGTCCAGAACGAGGAGGAGCTCTGTCGTCAGCGCAGACTGGATAGCAGCTGGAACCCGCAGCTTCAGCTACACGTAGTTGGTACGTTCACTGCTGCATCCACCTGCAGACACATAGATCCATGAACGTCTTTGTTTGTCTGCTATTTGGATCCAAACTTTGCGGCGGGATAGCTGCTATTTTTGTTTCACTGCTAATCTTAGCTAGTTGTAGATTGTATGTAAACAAAGGCTTGATGGGAAGCAGTTTTGAACGAGCCACCATTCATGTTTGAACATCACATCTGCGCAGCGACTGGTGTCAAGTGAGCCCTCTCTCAAATACGGTGTGACGCTTTTTTACATACATTGCGGTAACAGCAAGACGGCCTTCATTCAGGTTAAGGAAGTGTAAAGGCCCGTACACACCGGGACGAATATTCGCCCGGCGTTATTCGCCACGTCTTTTGTGTTCACACCCAGGCGATTTTCGCTGACGATGAGCCGAGCCAACATGCAGTTTCATTCCCTGGCATTAGATGGCGCTTAATGTAAAACAGAAATAAACACTCCTGTACACAAGGTGGTTTTCACTCAGAAGAAGAGAGCAAGTATTTACGCGCTTGTCAGAATCATACAAAGAAAACAGGAATATTTCAAGCACCAGTAGCTCCAGTTCCAATGATGAAGAAATTATTGTTCTGTTGAATTTTGAAAGACGCCGGAAAAGACGCCGATTTTGGGTACATCCCATAGTTACGAGAAGAGAAGAACGTGGTGAGTTTTATCGACTGGTACAAGAGCTGAAAATGTATCATGAGCGTTTTCGGGGATATTTTAGAATGTCCGTCATTGTTTCTTTGCAGCAGTGTAGACGCTACTTGGCGTCTGTCTTCTTTGCTGGTATGTGTGCTCAGAAAGGCAGTTTTGTGTTTGAGCGCCCCCAAGTTGTGTTTGACTGTAACTTCAGAAGCTCCAGACACGTGAGCAAAAGCGCCATTCTCATTGGTCGAATAGATTTCGACGCGAGGCGTCAAAAAAAAAAAAAAAAGCGAACCCGAGGCGTTTTTTCGCGTCGGTGTGCACACTCTCATTGGTGCCCTTTGTTTAGTCACGAGGCGAATTTCGTCGGCGAAAATAGCCGGCGAAATTCGTCCCGGTGTGTACGGGCCTTAAGAACTGTCATCATACTCATATGTATATACTATTTACACTCCTCCGTATATAACTATATAGTTATATGTGTATATTTAATTATATGTTTCAGTTAAATTATCAATTAAAGACCTAATTAAAATCATATATTGAAGAGAATTTACTATAATGTTCACTTATGTTTAAGAAAAAAATTGGTACTTTCCACAGAGTCATTTCACTTCTCACTTATATCCCACCTGGTGACGTCACAGAATAAGTTTCGGAGGGATCTGGTGTGGAATTTAAAAAAAAAACCCATTAGAAATGAGGTATAAATGCGTTAGCGCCATATATTGATAGAGCTGTAAAATGAAAACTCCTAGTTTCCACAGAGTCATTTCACTTCTCACTTATAGTGACCCAACTGGTGATGTCCTAGAATAAGTTTCAGATGGATCTGAAGTGGAATTTCAAAATAAAACCCAATTAAAATCTGCATAAATGCATTATCGCCATATGTTGACAAAGCTGTTAAATGAAAACTCTCCACAGAGTCATTTCACTGCTCACTGATAGTATCCCACCTGGTGAGGTCACAACAAAATTTCAGATGGATCTGATGTGGAATTTTAAAATAAAACCCAATTGAAATCTGGCATAAATGTGTCATTGCCACATGTTTACAAAGCTGTACGGAAAAAAAATCATAGTTTCCACAAAGTCAATACACTTCTCACTGATACTATCAGTGAGAAGTGAAATGACTCTGTGGAAACTAGGAGTTTTCATTTTACAGCTCTGTCAATATATGGCAATAACACATTTATACTTGATTTCTAAAGGGTTTTATTTTGAAATTCCACATCAGATCCATCTGAGACTTATTCTAGGACAGCACCAGGTGGGTCACTATCAGTGAGAAGTGAAATGACTCTGTGGAAACTAGGAGTTTTCATTTTACAGCTTTGTCAACATATGGCGACGACGCTGTACTAACATATTTCAATTGGATTTTATTTTGAAATTCCACATCAGATCCATCTGAAACTGATGTTGGGATACTATCAGTGAGAAGTGAAATGACTCTGGAAACTAGGGGTTTTCATTTTACAGCTTTGACAACATATGGCAATAACTCTGTAATAACACATTTCAATTGGATTTTATTTTGAAATTCCACATCAGATCCATCTGAAACTTATTTTCTGACCTCACCAGGTGGAATACTATAAGTGAGTTGGAGCTGGTTCCTTCAGGGTCTGAACGGCAAAGTGAACCCTGAAGGAAGATCCGCCTTCCACGATCAGAAACGTCATTGCAGTTCAGGTTCAACAGCTATTAGGTGATGGAGGTGTAATATGTATGCTCTCCTGGAATATTTGAAGTGGACTTTGCTAAATTGTGTTTTGTATTCAGTGTTCGACATAAGCGGTTATCCGGTTGTCTGAGACGACCAGATTTCACGGAGGACAACCAAAATGAACCTGATAGTTGTCCGTGTCACAACCTGATCTTTTGTTCAACATTTTGGTATTTTTCGACTATTTCAAGTTTCAATGGTTAATATTTGGCAACCTCTGAATTGAGACGTATGCAGCAAATTCTTTCCACTGACAAACGTAGTGGGTGCATGCTAGCGAATCCTTTCTATTTGTACATCTGTACTTTTCAATAAAGATTGCCAGTTTTCAATTACGTGTTGAACTACCTGGTGCGACCGCTAAAGGTCTCCAAAACACAAAAAGATTTAGTTTCAAGTTTTTGTCAATACTTTGTGTAACCAGATGCTTCAATATTTAGTAAAATGTTTGTTTTCAATATTTAAAGAGATTTTTTAAATGTTCATCATGAGAGGCAGTTGATATTAGATGTATAGAAGAAATAAAGATGTAAGTACTGACATCTGAGTACGTTTCGTTCCTGTTGAACATTGTCATCGAAGGACAACCAAAAATTGGGGAGGACAACCAAGTTTACTTGCCAGGTTGTCCGGAGGACAACCATTTTCCCCCCCTTATTTCTAACACTGGTATTGTACTTACGTTTTGTACAATAAAGTTATAACAAAAAAAATTAGGTGACGGAGGTGACAGTGCACATGTCCACAGTAACAGCCTGGCTAATGAAGACGTGAGAACATTTTAACTTGCAGATTTATTTTTCTTGTCGACCCAATTGTTACAGTCGGGTGATGCCGTTTTAAGAGCATTAACAGATCTGTGGCATAGACTATCTTTGAGTAACAACAACAGCATTCGACTTAAACCAATTGTCTTTTCCCATTATTGGTGCTGACAACAAAGCCAAAGTGTTCCCCTCACACAGGAGAGCGTAAACAGATGGGAGGGGGGGTCCTAGCGTCTGCATTAGCCATGCTGATACTGTTGACATGCTCACTGTCACCTCCGACACCTAACAGCTGTTGAATCTGAACTGGAGTGACGTTTCAGACCGTGGAAGGCGGATCTTCCTTCAGGGTCTGAACGGGGAGTTCTTTTTTTTTCTCCGTTCTTTCGGAGAACGGAACATGCGCTCACATACACACTTGCATTACACTCCCACACTCTGCCCCCCCCCCCCTTCACACAGGCGACTGAGTGCAGAAACCATTTAGAGTCTTGGCAGAAGACCCCGAGTAACAATAGTTCTGCCTCGGCCCAAAGTTAATACATTTGGGGAGAAAAAATAAACAACAACAAAAATGTAAACTGTACAAACGTGAACCGAACCGAAAAGGCCGTCCTGAAATGGTTCGGTCCAACTACGTGTACCATTACACCCCTATTAATTATCCAAAGTTTTTGGTACCTGGCAGCTAATAGTTTTTGTCATTTTATCAAGCAGATCACCTACATGGGTCCATTTTATCTATTGTTATTTAAAACCAATAAATGCATTTTGCAAGTAATTTTATACTGCCTTTTTTTGTACCAAAAAAAATACAGAAAAAAGATAGATAGAAACTATATTCATCTCACAAGGGAGAAATTCAGGTGTCCGACTGCAAAACACACACAATAAATAACAATAAAATAATAGTTCATAAAATAGCAGGTCAGGTCAGGCAGATTTGTTAAACGTAACATATGGAACCGAGCCCTATGAACCTCTGAATCATACCGAATTGAGATTTTAGCGAATCGTTACACCCCAACTCATACACACACACACACAGTCAAAAGTTCAAAAGCTCAGACTAAATACGAAATAAATTATGTACGGTTATTTCAACAACAAATATGCATAGTGACTATGAAAATGTATATCTGCTTACAGTTTTATTTATTATGGCCCGCAGCAGCCGTCATTGACTGCAAGTACAGTATTGTTTTTGGAATTGGAACGATTTTGCCGGCTTTCAGCGAAAATTTGACTCCTGCCGCATACTCAAAGTCACCAAAATGTGCAAACACTTAATTGAAAATTAATTTTACACAAAGTCAATGTCACCCCCATGAACACGATGACATCACAGCGATCCCAAAAAAATAAAATGAATTGACCGAAAATCCCGTATGGGGCCGGAAAAAATGATTTAAAAATACAGATACAAAACCAAAACATATGTGTTGGGTGTTGGGGATATCCCAAAGAAGTTTTGAAATTATTATGGGACGGCCACACAACCAACAGCTTGGCAGCCATTTTGTGGCGAACTCTGAGAATTGGTGAATTTTATGTTTTTCCAAAATATGGAAAGATGACACTTTTTGTTTGAGAGATTTTCACGAAATTGCGCACACTTGCTGCCAGTTCCAGTCTTTGTAGACTGGAGCTGGCTGCAAGTACAGAACTGTCGTTGACCTTTGACCTTGGGAAAAGGCCCCCATCTTGCATTTTGAAAAAAAAAGCACCTTTAGCACCAGATACAAACGAAAACTGGTCCCAGGGATTATTAGCCATTGTCTCATAACTTCTCAGGCATCCATTGCAAGGTACTTTGGACAATATGTTGGAATTAGAAGTTGCAGATTTTGAACGACGTGTCCATGGCCAATTCGCAACCTTAACTAGCTTGCACATGGTATATTGGAAGCTAGAAAAAAATGAAAGATGCAATGAACGAAACAATGTAACATACAACAAGATCGATAAAGGAATGTGGGCGTGATAAGCAAAAAAACTTCGCTAAAAATGTGCTGCCTTGGCAAAAACGAAAAAATATGGATTTCTTTTTTTGAGAAGTGACTAAAGAAACCAATATATCTTTGTCTGCGATATCCAGAGGATGTTTTCAAATCATTACTGGATGGCGACACGGCCTTCTGTTTTTGAGAGCCATTTTGTTCCAAAATTTGCGATTTCGCAATTTTCAAGTTTTTCTACAACATAGGAAAAAGACGTTTTTTTCTAGCAATTTTCACGAAATTTGAGAAACGTGCCCCCAGCCTAAGTCTACATCTACCTCTGGAGTTTCGTTGCACTTTAACCTCTAGGAGAGGCTGCCATCTTGAATTTTCAAAAAAAGCGCTTTAAAGCTGTTCACACCGGGACGAATATTCGCCGACGTTTAACGCCTCGTCACTAAACAAAGGGCACCAATGTGAGTGTGCACACCGATGCGAAAAAATGCCAGCGTCAAAGCGTCACTTTTTAAAAAACGCCTCGGGTTCGTTTTTTTGGTTTGACGCGCTGCATCGAAAACTATACGACCAATGAGAATGGCGCTTTTGCACACGTGTCTGGAGCTTCTGAAGTTACAGTAAAACACAACTTGGGGGCGCTCAAACACAAAACTGCCTTTCTGAGCACACATACCAGCAAAGAAGATAGACGCCAAATAGCGGCTACACTGCCACAAAGAAATAATGATAGACATTCTAAAATATCCCAGAAAACGCTCATGATACATTTTCAGCTCTTGTACCAGTCGATAAAACTCACCATGTTCTTCTCTTCTCGTAACTATGGGATGTACCTAAAATCGGCGTCTTTTCCGGCGTCTTTCATCATTCAACAGAACAATAATTTCTTCATCATTGGAACTGGAGCTGGAGCTACTGGTCCTGGAAACATTCCCGTTTTCTTTGTATGATTCTGACAAGCGCGTAAATACTTGCTCTCTTCTTCTGAGTGAAAAGCGACTTTAAGAAGCGTAAAGTTGTGCAGCGCCACCTTGTGTAAAGGAGTATTTCTGTTTTACATTAAGCGCCATCTAATGTCAGGGAATGAAATTGCATGTTCAGTCAGCTCATCGTCAGCGAAAATCGCCTGGGTGTGAACACAAAAGACGTGGCGAATAACGGCTGGCGAATATTCTTCCCTTTGTGTACGGGCCTTTAGCACAAAAAGTTGCTCCAGTACCAAATTTTACAAATTTTTATCGATCGTCCCGTAAATTCTTAGGCATCAAGGGCAAGCTACTGTGAAAAAAATGTTGCAATTAGAAGTTGTAGATCTTGAACGGCATGCGCGTGGAAAGCTTGCAAAACTGGCGCACTGATATAACTCCTATGTTTTTCAATGGAATGCTGTGAAAATTGAATGCATGCATCCATAGCTGGTACTGAACATATTGAAAAACATTGGATATGGACATATAAGGAATATGGGCGTGGTTGGCAAAAAACCTCTGTTGCTAGGGACTTTAAAAAGTTTAATTTTTCCGATTTGTCTGTAACTGACGTCAATCTGTTTGTTATCTTCAGGCGACCAGCATTGTTAGCATAATTAGAATATGCAGCTTTGACAAGCCTTGATAAAGGTGGCCAGTAAGGGAAGCGGTGCTGTGTAGAGTTGGGTAGCAGTGGTGCGTACAGGCGGGGGCGGTTAGAGCCTGCGGGCCATACAACGCCGCTTGCTGCTTAATTAATGCTGCTTAATTAATACACTAGTAATTTAAATGATGTGCAAACCTGATATGTCTTGCAGTTTTGGGTATAAAATGCAAATGGGCCTTCACTATTCAGTGTGAAGCAGATCACAAAATGAGTTAATGATATATATTAAAAACACACAAAGTCCTCAAAACATAAAAAAGGATCTCTTTTTGTATTTCTGCAGTCCTCCCCCAGCATTGGGTGACTGAAGATGAAGATCTCTGCAACCGACAAAGGAACTTCAGAGTTGAGAAACCAGACCCTCCGCTTTATAAAGAGGAATCAGAGGAACCAGAACCATCATCGGTTAAAGAGGAGCAAGATGGGTTCTACAATATTCAGTTTGATCTGAAGCAAGAAACTGATACCTTGATGGAGATTCCTACTTATGAGGAAGATGAAAACAGTGAAGCAGATCTAAACAATCAGGAGAGGAACTTCAGAGTGGATCATGAGGAATCAGAACCTCCTCAAACTGAAGAGGAACAAGGGGGACAACAATTTCTACAGATTAAAAAGAAACCAGAACCTCCACAGATTAAAGAGGAACCAGGGGAGCTCTGCATCAGTCAGGATGGAGAGCAGCTTGATCTGAAGCAGGAGACTGATACCTTGATGGAGATTCCCACTTATCTAGAAGATGAGAACAGTGAAGCAGATCTAAACAATCAGCAGAGCTTTAATGTAACTGATAGTCAGGATGAAGAAGGAAACCAACATGAAGAATCAACATCAACTACAGATAAAGAGACAGACACACAGAACAGAGATCAGAGGAAGAGGAGGGACAGAAGTCATGTCCAAAGTGTGGACAGCTCTCACATGTCAGAAAGTGAGCGTGACTCTGATAGTAGTAGAAAAGACGATTTGGTTAAAAACCGCAAAGTACCTTCAAAAAAGGAAAGACTTCACTTTTTCAAGTCTGGCGAAAACTCAAGAATAGCTAAAAAACCTTTTGATGTAAGCTTTCATACAGGAGAGAAGCGATTATCATGTAAAGAATGTGATAGAAGTTTTAGTCAAATATCTCATCTCAAAAGACACATGAGAATTCATACAGGAGAAAAGCCTTTTACTTGTAAAGAATGTAAAAAAAGTTTTAGTCAATTATATGATCTCCAAAAACACGTGAAAACTCACACAGGAGAGAAGCCTTTTTCTTGTATAACATGTGAAAAAAGCTTTAGTCAAATATCTCATCTTAAAACACACATGAGAACTCATACAGGAGAAAAGCCTTTTTCTTGTAAAGAATGTAATAAAAGCTTTAGTGAACCATCTAGTCTGAAAATACATATGAGAATCCATACAGGAGAAAGGCCTTTTACTTGTAAAGAATGTAATAAAAGTTTTAGTGATTCATCTAGTCTCAAAACACACACGAGAACTCATACAGGAGAAAAGCCTTTTTCTTGTAAAGAATGTGACAAACGTTTTAATCGAATGTCTCATCTCAAAACACACATGATAACACACACCAGAAAAACATTTTAAAACATTTTGACAAAGGATTTATAAAAAACTTTAACTCAGGAAAACGCAGAGCAGAAAACATGTACACAGGCTTTACATCAGAAGAGGGAAAGGTTTGGAAAAAGTACATATTTTCTTCCATAAAGACAGAAACGAGCATTTTATTTGTAAATGATTTTTAGATTGAAATATTTTAAGCCTTAGTTTTATGTTGCCATATACGTATGGGAAATTGATGTACCTTGTTTAAAAGCCCAAAGTACCTAACAGCCAGTCACATTCACTGCCCCACACACACCCATTCACACACTGATGGCAGCTGTGTTGTTTCACATTGGCACCAACCGATAACCACCAGGATCAATGTGGGGTTCAGTTTGTCCAATGACACTGACATATGGACAGGAAAGTGGTAATTCAACCTGTGATATTCTTATCAAAGGTCAACCACTCTACCTTTGCAGCACAGCTGATGACTTTGAGTTTTACTGCTTTCATTGACAAAAATTGTAAAAAAAATTTCCACACAATGAATTCTTTCAGATGTATCAGTTAATAGAAATGTGTTGTTTTGTATTATTAGAGTGAAATCTTGAACAGATTCAATATGGTAGTAGTTTAAGCTGAGATGATGAGTATGTTGTTCATGTGTGTGTTACCATGACAACATTAGAAAGATTTTGTATACATCTTTAATTCGGACACTTTTCATGTGATCAGTGAATATTTGATTATTATTTTTAACAAAAAGTAGTAACTGCAGTTTATGTTTTGTTAGACCAAGTTTAGCGAGGAAAAGATTTTCCTAAAAATGTATGACGGAAGAGGCTAAAGGATAAAGAACCAGACTGGTGTTTGTGTCTGGTGTTCTTGTGATTCATGTTTTCTAGTAGACATTAGAACTGTTCCTCTGTTCTTTTTGGTTCTCAGTGTTCTGTACCAGTCTTATCTGTAAAGAATAAAGTGGGCGTGAACATCAGTCAGGTTTTCACGTCTCACATACTTTCAATATATATATTAATATATATATCAGCGTTTAAAAGTGAACGTCATATTCTCAGATAATAATTTTTAATTTCCTTTAAAGTTTTTTTAAGCCCTGCTACACCCACTGAAGGAAATACGTTTAGAAGGGAAGGCTGATAGGAAAATTCTAATGACCGAGCATTCCACTGGTATTTAAACGCAGCACTTAGGGACGGATTAGTGAGACGTGAAAACCGTCTCACGGTAGATCTGTGCGTAACTTTGGCTTCGTGTGTGCGTAACAAGGGATTTGTGCGTGTTTTTTTAAAGATGTGTGTGTGTAAGTAGTTTCAAGATGTTGTAATCTTAATTTGTGCATACGTAAATTGCATTTTGTATTTTTTTCATTTTATATTTTTTTAACTTGTACACAAAACGTATTATGTGAGTAACAAATCACGCACAAATCCAAATTTATGCACAAATCCTAATTTACGCACGCACAAAGCAAGAATATGCATACACACATATACACAAATCCTAATTTACGCACAAATTAAGAATTACGCACACACAAATCCGACTGAGTCTAATTTCTCTCCATAGATTCACTATGAAACACGTATTTTTTCAATAATCCATCGTCCTCCGCTTATCTGAGACCGGGTTGCGGGGTCAGCAGTCTAGGAAGAGATCCCCAGACTTCCCTCGCCCTGGCCACTTCCTCCAGGTCCTCTGGCGGGAACCCAAAGCATTCCCAGGCCAGCCGAGATTTGTAGTCTCATCGTATCTCGCATGTCCTGGGCCTTCCCTGGGGCCTCCGCCCAGTGGGACATGCCCGGAACACCTCTCCAGGGAGGTGTCCAGGAGGCATCCGGACTAGATGCCCGAGCCACCTCAACTGGCTCTTTTCGATGTGGAGGAGAAACGGTTCTACTCCGAGCTCTCCGCATGTGACCCAGCTTCTCACCCTGTCTGTACGACCATATACCTACAATGCACCTGCACAGGTCCTGCAGCAGACAGGGTCTTTCCAATAACTTTATTAGTTTCATCTTTTTAAAACTGGAAAGATTTTTCTTCAACATTTAAAATATAAAACAGGAGATGAAAATATTTGACAATCCACTTGATGAGAAGCTGCAGAAAGACTGAAATCCATCAGATTGTAAAAACGTAGAGGTGGTCCTTTGATGATGATGATGTGATGAAGATCAGACGCTGATGTCACTGATGTTCTGGCTGTTGATGGGCTGGATGTGGGTCCTGGTGGTGCTGAAGAATGAAAGATCCTTCTACCTGCAGTCATTCCTGAAGGAAGCTCATTGCAGCTGTTCTCTCCTGACAGATGGAATGATGGGAAATGAAGTTCATGTTGAAGTGTGGTCCAAACAGAACAGAAACGTTCTTGAGAACAAATGGACATCAAAGCAGAATCCAAGCAGCACCTTTATCCTGATGAAGCTCCGCCCTCTGACCTTCAGCAGTCATCTCCAGGCTCCGCCCCCAGTCTGTGACGGCTGGATGATGCTGTCCTCCACCTGCAGCTGGACCTGGATGTTCTCTCAAACCCTGTGGCCTGATGGATCAGAAGGTTGAGGGTTCAAGTCCCTTCATGGTTGAAGTCAGACAGAAAGTGAAGAAGAGGGAACATTCAGAGCAGTTTCTGTGCTGTTTGGTTCCTCATGAGTAACGTCTAGATCAGGTTTCTCTTCCTGTTTGAATGTTTGATTGTTTTCAAACATGAAGAGAGTTTTTTTTTCCTGTTTTTAGATTGAAATTTCTGTTGAAATGTAAAGGTTCATTCAGAATTACCCAGTGGCCTCATGTTGGAGGAGGGGCTTCATGAGATGCTGCTGGGGGCGGAGCTTGAACACACACCGCTTCCTGGAACCCAAACTCAGGTTAAGTGGAGGAAAAGTTGGGATTTCTGGTGTTTGTAAAGATCTGGAATGGTTTCCTCCCACAAAAAGGCCTTTTTCTAGTTTCCTGGAGATGAATTCTTTTCCTGCTGGGAGTTCTCATCTGGGTTTGCAGATTCTTAGTTGGAGGAAAACTTGGAGCAAATTCTTCCCAGAAAAAGGATTTTCTCTGGAGTGAATTGACATGAACAGAGTGAGTTTGGATTGAAAGCATCAACAGGGAGGAGATGTTAGACCTTCATCAGAAAACAGCTTTCTGGAGGAGTTGGAAGACGTCAACAGTCACATTGATGGTGAGGAGGAGGAGCTAAGACTTCCAAAGTCAGAGCTAAAGATGGAGGAGCAGCAGGAGGAGGTTCTTCACTGAAGGAGAGCACAAGTCCAGCTTGTCAGTGCTTTGCTGATTGGCTAGTTGGATGTGTTCTTTGATGAGCTTTTCAATCTGACGTCTGCTTGGAGGACTGTTTTCATCCTTTTAGATGATTCCACTATTTGAACCAGACCTGGAACTAGAAGAGACTCAATGAGAACAGAAACACAAGAAAGGATCCAAACCAAACTCTTCTTCTGTCTGACTTCAACCATGAAGGGACTTGAACCCTCAACCTTCTGATCCATGAGGCCACATGGTCTGTGAGAACATCCAGGTCCAGCTGCAGGTGGAGGACAGCATCATCCAGCTGAAGAAGAGGAGGAGCTTCTGCTGCCTTAAAGAGGAAGGTGGAGGAGGTGAGAGGCTGCACTGGAGCTTTGGACCAAACCCTGTGATGGATGAACAACATCTCCAGGCTGTTTCCAGCCTGACCAGGGGGGTATTCCAGAAAGCAGGTTATGCTAGCTCCCACGGTAAGTTTGAGGCTAAGGAAGTTGATAACCTCAGCTTTCGGTTCCAGAAATGGAGGTATGTCTCAGGGTAGGTCAAGTTGCCAAGGCAACTCATGCTCTGAACATAACCTGGTCCGGAGCAGGTTTAGTTGAAGCTTAGTTTGTTTTGAGAGAGGTGAAGCAGCATGGCGTGTCCATTTGAAGATGATTTAGTGGATGAAGAAGCTCAGATAATACTTTTTCCACCATGAGAGGGTGATAGGACCACATATGGATGTTGGAAAATTAAACTTGTTTACTTTGATCTAACTTAATTATTTGCTTCAGTTAAGAGAAATCATTTTTTTGTTAAGTCACCTTAAAAATAACATAGTTTTCAGACAATTATTTTCCTTTCATTCAAATTAATTCAATTAAGTAGGTGTAACTTTGGTGCTGCTGTTACATCGGCACCGCAAGGGATTCTGGGATATCATTCCCTTTGCCTGTCTGGACGGATTTGGGTTGAAGTGTGGCTTTTTGACTAAATATGTTTAGTTGTTTAGCTGTTTTACTGTGTTTTGCCGAGTTATTTTGTCCTACTGTGCTTACGTCTCAGCACCATGAGTGAGAGCGAAGGAGAGGATGATGAGTTTTTATAGCACCCCTACACTCTTAATCTGCAAGTACAATGATGGGAAATTCTTTAATTAATTTTTGCACTCCGTGCATTTTTTACCGTTCTTTTTATTGTTATAAAAAATGAGCATATTCACCGGCTCAAACCTAGACATATGAGAGTTCAATATATATATATATACATATATATATATATATATATATATATATATATATATATATATATATATATATATATATATATATATATATATATATGCGTCACAAGGAAAATGGAAAGAAGATAAGAAACTCGTGGGTTTACTTTGTCTGTTGATTTTCTCCAAGCAGAAACTCTTTTTTTGATGATGCAGCCGTGTTACTTTTTTGTTGGACGTATAATCTTCATATGCCGTCATTAAAATCTCAGACTCCATCTCACTTCCGTCTCAAGTGTTGCGCTTTCTTTTTTTTCCCCACGCGTTTCCATGGTGACTCCAGAAATCGGCAATCTGTTGAGAATGTCTTTATGTACACGACGTGCACGTGCGTAAACCCAGGGTTACCAAATCGAGCGTAATTACGCTAACTAATATACGGTCTTCTGGAACCGACACACCCAGAGTAAGCAAGTTCAGGCGGATTTCAGCCAGAGTTCAGGCTTAAAGTCAGGCTAGTTTAAACATGCTTCCTGGGGCCTGTTTCAGAAAGGAGGTTCAACCAACTCTGAGGTTGAACTTGAACTCTGAGTTGGTCAATCGGGAGATTAACAACTCTGAGTTTTCTGTTTCAGAGAAGCTGATCGGAGTTAGGTTCATCAACTCTGAGTGGACTGAATCAGAGTTGAGCGTGCGCACCGCGACCATAGGAAGCCATTATCAATGGAGCCCAGATATTACGAGTCCCCATGACAACCGTGGAAACAAAGAGGTCTGCATATTTTTCTCCAGCTGAACTTGACGTGCTGCTACAGAGTTACAGTGAATATGAGCACATATTCCAGAAGAAAAGCAACACCGCTGCATCTGCAACACAGAGACAGTTAGTGTGGGAAAACATAGCTGCTCGAGTTCATGCGTAAGTTTGCATTTAAATCATTGGTATAAAATATTGGCTGTAATAAATAACTTTTCAAATAGCGTAAGGTGTGAAATTAAAAAATGGCGATATTTAGGTGTACTTTTGAAGTGTTATTCCTGGTGTAATTGCATGAAATGCTGCATAGTGTACAACCAATGGGGGGGGGGGGGGATGCATTTAACGTCTGTAATGTTTAGAGGACTTTTTTGTTAACCTTCCCCTCTTGCAAACGTTGGTCAGTTTAATATTAATACATGCAATTGTGTTTTTAAAAGTGAACTTTTGTCTACTGTTGAACCTTTCGCTGCGCGAAGACTTCTCCTTTCTTTTCTCTCGTCTTTCCGACCGTGGTCAGAAGCGCAGGGGAGATTTCCTTCAGGGCCGAAGAGAATCCTCCTTCGGGGTTCACTTCCCGTTCCAAACCCTCAACCTCCAGAGCGGATTAAGAATGACCCCAAAACAGTTATTCTGGGAATGACACCTTCTCTTTATTTAACTAAGTGCTCCGTCCTCCGAACACACAATATATACCACGCACACACCTCCGCTCCGTGCTCACCCCCCCCCCCCCATCTGCACCTGCAATCGCCCCTCCCCTTGTCTCTCGTGGATCGCACCCCGCTCAGCACACACACACTGCAACACTACCCTTGTATTGATCAAAGTGGTATAGGTTTATATAGGACTAAGAAAGTAAGCAGTGCTAGCAAATTGTGTTTCCAAAAAGTAATTGTTACATTAATTTAATTCAATGTCCCTGATTTCATTTTCATGTAGATGCAATCCTGCAGGAAGTAAAAGAACATGGCAGCTGCTAAAAATTAATTATAAAAACATAATTCAATCAGGTCAAATTTGAGCATGTCATGGATGTAGGCTTTGTTGACAATATTTGACATATGAAACATCTACATAGCAATATCTAATGTTGTTTTCATTGTATATATATAATTGACTGCAACGAAAAACGGTAAAGCTCAAACAAAAACGTATGGGGAAATGACAAAAAATCGAGTCCTCTCAAAATCCTCGTACAAGGTAAATATAATTCTCTATGAATTAATGCAGCCTCCTCGTCTATTGGATCCTCCAAAAAAGAACAAATCATTCTTGTCACTTAGACCGTCTCTGTGTGACGGAAACGTGGGCAATGAAGGTTAAAGCGAAACATACCGCTTTGTCTTTAAAAAGGGGAGGGGACCGGCAGAAACTTTGAGTTTGGAGAATAAAACCTGCTCCTGACCAGGTTAGGTTCACAGCATAAGTAACCATGGACACTGACTCCGAGTAGAAGTTACCTCTCTTTCAGAAACGGGTTTGACTTACTCTGCTTTCTCTGGTTTAACAAACCTCCCATTCTGAAACGGAAAACCCAGAGTTTCCCTGATTTCAGGGTTAACTCACTCAGAGTTTACACTTAACCTCCTTTCTGAAACAGGCCCCTGGAATACCCCCCAGGAGGATCAGAAAACAGCAACAAATTCTCCTCCATCAAACCATGATGTCACCACCAGCAGGTGGAGACAGATATGAGCAGAAATTCTCTAGTTGGCTTCAGATTTCAGAGTTTCCCAAACAAGCAGTAGCACAACTCCACTTTTCTCTCCAAGCCCATCCTCTGAAATCTGATCTTCTGAGGGACGAGAACACATGGAGACTGAAACTACCGGAGCATCACTAGAAGGACAGTTGGACTCCCCTCTGGAAAAAGAAGGGTTGAGCATGTTGACGTGACAAACTCCACATTTCTTCTCTTTGTCATGAGTTGGGATCCTAAAATTGGTGTCATTGACACCCCTGTCTTAAGGGGAGGAGGATTATTTTGTTGTTGCTATTTTTGTTCCTATTATTACTATCCGCTACAGGGAAATACCACAAACAGACTGAATCCAATGCAGAAATGTGTTGACACCTTTAATTCAAAGCTTCAATCAGTTTGAATCTCATGAAGAACATTTCAAAAATCCACATTTGGATCAGGCGTCTTCATCAGAGCACAACTCATGTTTCCAGGACTGTGACTCACCAATATATCCTCATTTCCTTTACACAATCTGTTTCCATCATTTGGATTTTTCAACCAAACTTGAGTTAGAAAAGTGTGGTGACGGTCCACTGTGGAAAATGACTGTTTGTGGAACATTGAGATGTGCTCAGTGATTTTGGTTTAGGACACTTTGGTTTCATTTCAAACGTTAGTTTCTCCTAAATCTACAAACTCTCTCCACAAACTGTCTCCTAACTCTCAGGGATTCCTGCTGCTGGCAAAACTAACGGCTCAAGGAACCACTTCATGAATCAGTCACGCTTTGGAATGAACTTTATTGAACAACATGTCATGGTCTGGAAGAAGCCCCAGTTCCAGCTGACAGAAGTCTGGTTCTGATCCATCATTGGTTCTTTCAGAGGTGCTGATGTTGGATGGAAGAACAAGTCTCTCAGGTGATGAAAGCAGCAGATATTGGAGGAGATTTCATCTGAGAATGCGGACAACTCCCAGACCAAAGCTGTTCCTGTCTCCAACAGTCTAGAACAGTTTGTCCTGCAGGAAGTTCATGATGTTTACTTCTCTGCTGGATTTCCATTTCCAGTGTTTCCACAACTGATGATGTCATCAATCTGATCTTTAAAACACTTTACTTCCTGGTTTCATTGACAGCAAATGTTCCTAAAGATCTGACCCCTAAAAGCTCCAACAGCAGCTCAACAGAAACTCTGATCTTTCTTGATGTGGAGGGGCGGAGCCTGAAGAGGAAGCATCGTTCTGCAGGTGGTGCTGCAGCTTTGGGCATGTTTTCCAACTCTTTAGCTTCTGCTGTTCATGGTGTCGTGTCCCTCTGTTCTTGGAAAGGAGAAACGTGCAGAGAACTTTTCCCATTTCCAATCCCTCCTTTCAGCTGCTGCCCACTGTTCCCCTCTGAATCAGGAGGGAGGGGCTCTCATCTGTTCTGCCCACCCCCATCTAGAAAGACATCAGCACCACCTGAACATTCCAAAGCTCTTTTCCAACCCATTTCTACTGAGAAGGAACCAAACACATGAAGATTAGAACAGCTGGAACAGGATGAGGGGGAAGGCTAAAGATTCAAGTCTGTTTGTGAGTCAAAGATAGAATGAAGACAGACATTAATAGAAAACACAGAGGTGATTCAAAAGAGCATTTATTAGATCCAAACAGGCTGCAGGAATTTGACAGACAGCTTTCAGTTTGAAGCCTTTTGACACCGAGATGCAGTTCTGCAAACAGCCAGCAGGTGTCTCCCTTCTCCCTCCTGCTTCAATGCAGTTGGTGTTTGTGCCAAAAAAAAAATCATAAAAGGCAACAAAATAACACATTATGGACATATATTTTTGATTTAAAAAAAACTGGTTGATAAAAAAAGAATCTTAAAGTTGAGTTTGTTAAAAACTTTCCATAGTAGAGTAAGTCCTGGGATCCGGTGTTTCCGGTGTTTCTTCTGTTTTTTTTCTGCTCTGTACTCTTCATTATTTAAAAAAAAAAGTAAGTTCATTACCTGATTGTTTAGTGTGGCAAAAAAAAAGTATTTAAACTGCTGACTCGACATTAGATGTATCAATCCTCATTTCAAAGCAGAAATGATAGAAATGACAGAAAAATGTGAGCATAAAGGCAGAATCCTGCATGAAGTCTTTCAGAGGAAAGACTTTTAGAAACTGAACAAAAAAAGAATAATCAAACTGATAGAACAAACAGGAGACAATGTCACAATAATGTACACAAACAGCTTCATGAACAGAGAAACACAGACGTCAGCTGACAGGAAGAATGACATCCGTTACTATGGCAACACAAGAGAGAAAAGAAGCTGAAGATTTCCCAACACTCCAGGATAGAATGAGAAGAGGAAGTGCAGTTCTCCATCAGTCCACCGGGGGAGCTGCAGCACCATCACTGAGAGACAGTGGAGCTGATCTCAGATCAGTTCCTGCTGCAGCTCTGACACTCATCTCCACTTCCTCTGATTCCTCCATCACTCTGCTCTCCACCTCCCAGGAACACCATCCAGTCACCACATCTCTGCAGACCAGCTGCTGCTGCTGCTCCTCTCTGCTCCTCCAGGAGGAACATCAGACTCTTTATAACCTCCACCTGCAGAGAGAAAGTGTAGAGCCAGAGATGAAGGAGTGTCTCCTGATCCTGGTCTGTCAGTCACTGATGCAGCACAGCAGCAGAAAGAGCAGCAGGAGCTTCAGTCCTGTTCAGAGCAGCAGCTTCCTGTCATCTTCAACCGGTTGGAGCTTCTGCTGCTCTGATTGACTGACTGTTGTCCTGAAGCCTGTCATCATTCTCCTCAGAGCTTCACTGAGAAGCTGCAGCTTCACAGGAAACTCTGCATCTTTGCTCACAGACTAACTTTAGGACCAAACATCTGGAAGCAGCTGGACTGACTCCAACCCTCTACTGACCTCAGAGTCTGCAGTTTGGAGTTTGGACTCTCCACCAGATCCTGGAGCTGCTGAACATCTGAAGACTGAAGTTTGTTGAACCCCAGGTCCAGTTCTGTCAGGTGGGACGGGTTTGACTTCAGAGCTGAGACCAGAGCATCACAGCTGGACTTTGACAATCTGCAGTTCACCAACCTGAATCCAGAAGAAAGAGTTGAGTTTAAAGACAAAGTTCATGTTTTTCATCCTTCACTTCTTCTAAAGAGTTCAGAGCTGAAGAAGATCAGAAAGTTTAGTAAAAGTCCAAAGATGTGAAGCAACAGCAGCAGATCAGAAGCAGAGAAGAAGAACTGTCTGCTCCCAAACATCAGCCGCTGGACTCTCAGCTGCATCTGCTGCAACACAGCAGCAGGACTCAGAGTGCATGTGAGCGTGCACGGCTGCTTCTTCTGCACGCGCTCTAAAGGAGTCTGTTGGAGCAAAGACACCAAGAAGAGCTGATGGCTGCAAGCAGAACTTTGTGGAGAACAAATGTCAGCAGACAGCTTTGAAACAAGCAGCTGCAGGAAGAAAAGAAGAAGTTCTGCCATAGATGAGAAATGACTAGAAATGAAGTGAAAACAGACGAGGAATTGAAATGTCATTGATCATCAGGAATTATTCAGGACTACAGATTTACAATCCAATAGATTTAAAGCTTCCATTTATGTCATGTTGTTGTGTTTAGTGTTTTTGTGGTCTCCATCTAGTTCCAGTTCCACTTTGGTTGTGTTGTTTAAAGCATTTGAGTTAGTTTCCTTCTTCTGACCTTTGCAGTCTGTCATTCACATAAACGGCTGCACTGACAGCCTTTAGCCCGTACCGCCTTCATGATTCCACAGCCGTTTCATCCATTTAGAAACATGTTGAAGAAGCTAACAGCTGTTTTTCAGCAGCTAACTTAGAATACTGGAGACTGCAGAAACACAACTCCCCAGCTCAGACTGCTCACTCCACCTGAACAGGGAGGGGCTGCATGGTGAAGGCAGGGGGTGTCGCACTAATTACCTTCCCTGCTCACCAGGTGACAGTGTGGAACCAATGTTTCTAATCAAATAACTGGAAGATTAACAACATGATTATTTATATAATGTGTTGACTCAGAATAAAATCATTTCTAAATTAAATCATTGCTTTGAAGTTTTAAGAATGTTCATTAAAAATAAAAATCTATTTTCTAAACCTTACCCCTTAACTTAACATTGACCTAATCTTCCATAACTTTCCCCTTAGCCTCAGCAGAATTACCTATCCTGTAATTAACCTTAACATCACCCTTAACCAGTGGAGCCTCCAGAAATGTTTATGGGGGGGGCTGTAGGGGGCCACTTTAAATCACTGCCATTAAACTCTTTTGTTCCTTGACATTCCCCTAAAATTAGCCTTAGCTGTACCCTTAATGTTAGCCTAAGCTTAACCTATGTACCTACACTCTAGTTCTTCCTCAACATTATTGTTACTTATAACTTAACTTAACTTAACTTAACTTAACTTGTAACTTATAACTTCATTTATGGACATAAATGTCTGGATTTCTTTCTATGTGTGCATTACTTGGGTTGATGCCGACATCTGGTGAAAATTTCACGTCAATAGCTTGATTAGAAATGTGTTTTTTGAGAGAAATGTTGACGTGTTCAATACTTATTTTCCCCGCTGTACATAAGGAATGACAGACTTTTTATTTCTGCTTCTTTTCTGTTTTACACTAGAACAGAGTTTCTGTGGCTAAATAAAGTTAATATTTGTTGAAAGTGGATTTATATTTATTTTTTATTTTTTATTGTTAAAAGATACAATTTCATGTATACTTACACAATTTTTATAGATACTAACCTTCCATAACATACTATACTAACATAATATACTAACAGTATATTTACTGTCTTCGCGGCGAGTGTGTGTGTGTGTGTGTGGGGGGGGTTTCTTTTTCCTAGGGGGGGCCTTTCAAAAAATAATTGAGAAGCACTGTGTTAAAGCAACAACTACACAAACTACTCCTCCGTCTTTGTTTGGAATTAAACTTCCAAGCAACTCATGGTATAGAGATCAGCCAGCTGAGTGTCCTTCCTCTAAACCATCATTTCTCATCACTTTCTGATTACCTTCCAGTTTACTTTAGAACATGCTACTGCTCCAGTGAATAAGAAACAGCCTTCTGTGTCTGAGTTTAAACTCACAGTTCAGCCAGTACTTAGTGACATTCTGAGCAAATACTCTGAGAGGCCGTCTATCAGCGTTTTGGTCCATTACCACGTTAAAGTCACCTCCAATCAGCACATGTGTGCATGGAAATGTGGCTAACCAGAACATTATTTCATCTTCTAGAGCAGGGGTGTCCAAACTGTGGCCCGCGGGTCTGTTTTTATTGGCCCGCAGCAAATTTTGAAAATATAATTGAATATGGCCCGCATATGGCGCTTGAGCTCAACTCTGTTGCACTTCTCAGGTTCAACACTAGAGGGAGTCGGTCACAGAAAGGTGCTTCTCCACTGAACAAAATTAAGCAAAGAAGAATATTTACACTGAAATGTCAGCACTGAAGAAACACAAGATAGCAAGTGAGTGTAGAAGATTTCAAACACGATGGGAAAATGAATATTTCTTTAAGAAAATCAACAGAAAGTGTGTCTGTTTGATTTGCACTAAAGATGTTGCCGTGATGAAAGAGTATAATGTCCGTCGGCACTATGAGACCAAGCATCAGAGCAGCTACACTTCGTACACAGGTGCTGAACCAGCACAGAAATTCAAGCAAATGGCAGCTAGCCTGCAGCTCAACAACAGTTTTTATTCCCATCGCGGTGAGTCCACACACGCCGTCCATCCAGGCCTGCTTCACTATTTTCCTTGTGTAATTAGCAGCATTAAAATTAAAGAAAATTCATTCTGAACTGTGAAAAAGTATGCCCTTTATGTAAAAAAGAACTTGTTTGTTTGTTTTTGGAATTTTATTTTGTTCATGGCTGCATATTTTGTCACAGAGTGTAACCACCACATGGCAGCTGTTTTCATTCTCTGTCTCAGGAACTCCCACCATCTTCAGATTTCATCTTCTTGTGTCAGATTCAGGCTCATCATCATCATCCATCCTTTGTAGAAGTTTAACAGGCATCTCCAAGGAGTCTACCTGATGTTCCAGAACAGCCATCTTGGTGCCAACAGCTGTAACATGGTTAGCCACAGCTTCCACCTTGTTGTTCAGACCAGCTCCTTTGTCCTCTATAGTATCGACCTCATATGAATTAGTTCTGTTATACGTCAAGCTGGGTGTAAATGTCATCTTTGGACGATGATGTGGCCTGGTTTGGAGCCTTTGTCTTTGTTACAGGTGGCTTACTTGGAGTTAGCGGCAGAAACTCTTCCTCGGTGACGTGGGTTGTAATACTTCCGTAAATGGTAAATGGCGTATACTTATATAGCGCTTTCTACCCTCTTACGAAGGCCCAAAGCGCTTTACAGTCACAGTCCCATCCACCCATGCACACACACATTCACACACTGGTGGTGGCTCCGCTGCCGAACACTGGTGCCAACCTCCCACCAGAGGCAAGGTGGGGTTCAGTGTCTTGCCCAAGGACACTTCGACACATGGGTGTGCAAGGCGGGAATCGAACCTGCAATCTTACGATCATGAGTCGACCGCCCTACCACTGCACCACGGCCGCCCCATATCCGTATTGTATTCAGAGACTACAAGAGGCTTCTTCGTCAGACAACTCTCTTCATTTATTTTTCTTCCGTCGCACGTCACCAACTTACGTCGGTGCGTGGAACAACACCGGATGTTACATCCCCCTTGTTTAAAAAAAAACAAAACTTCAGTATAGTTGTCAAACTGACGAGATTGTGTAAACCATAATAAACAAGAAAGCAATCAGACTTAGCAATAAAACTTATGGAGCAAATTCAAGTCCCGTTTGGATGAACTATTAAACCAATGGTTTTTTTTTTTGGTTTTTTTTACAAGGTTTAAAATAACACATTTGGTAACAAGGTTTCAGTCCAAAGAATACGACTGATTTGATTACAGATCTAGAACAACCCTAGGTCTCACTATGCGACCTGATCTGGTAGAAACCAGCTGTGATGTTTCTTCTGGTTCTAATGGGTCTGCGTTAGGATGTTGCAAACTCTGTTTCGGTGCTCGCAGGTTTGTTTGGGTCAGATGCATCTTTTCCAGGATTAGGTTCTTGCGTCTGTAGAAGGTGACGTCGGTTTCTCCTCAACATCTGGCCTTCATCAGTGACAATGTTGTAAGATCTTTGTGTGGGTGCTGGTCCAATAACAGTTGCAGGCTTCCATGTCCCAGATGGAAGTTGGAATCGAATTGTAGATCCTTGGGACAGAGCAGGCAGCGCTCTGGCACTTCGGCCGTAGTATTGCTTCTGCCGGCTTTGACATAATTGTCGTCTGCCCTGGAATGTGCAGCGAGGCGAAAGGACCGGCTGCAGCTGCTTCTCCGTAGCTGGTAACACAGAGCGTAAGCGACGACTCATCAATAACTGGGCTGGTGACTTCAGACCATCCACTGGTGTGTTCCTGTACTCTAGTAGACTCAGGTACGGGTCAACTCTTTGAGCATGAGCTTTATCCATGAGAGCTTTGGCAGTCTGCACTGTCTTTTCAGCAAGTCCATTGCTCTGTGGGTACAATGTATGGAAGCGATTATGTCGCATAAATAAAAAGCAAAGTCAAAACCAGAAATGCTTTTTCATTTTCAAAATGAAGCTGCATTTTTTGACTCAAAAATATAATGAAAAAGCAATCCACCAAAATGCTTTTTCATTTCCTTCCTCAACACAGCTTATTCTGTCACTTAATTAAAATTAAAATGAAAATGGTATTTGACATTTCATTTTCAAATTGTTCTCTGGTAAATGTGTAGCATAATTCATTTAGAAATGTCTAATTTGACATTTAAAATGGATTAACAGAAATGCTTTTTCATTTTCAAAATGAAGCTGCATTTTTTGACTCAAAATTAAAAAGAAAAAGCAATATTTCAGAATGCTTTTTCATTTTATACTTCAACACAGCTTATTCTGTCACTTAATTAAAATAATAATGAAAATGGTATTTGACATTTAATTTTCAAAAAGTCATCTGGTAAATGTGTAGCAAAATTCATTTAGAAATGTCTAATTTGACAATTAAAATGGATTAACAGAAATGCTTTTTAATTTTCAAAATGTAGCTGCATTTTCTGACTCAAAATTAAAATGAAAAAGCAATATTTCCAAATGCTTTTTCATTTTATACTTAAAACCGCTTATTCTGTGTCATAATTAAAACCAAAATGCAAAGAGGGGATTGCGTTTGCATTTTCACATCCACCCCGGGCACGTTGTCACAACAGGAGCAGACTTTGTTAGCGGCAGAGACGAGGGTTTTGTGATGGTTGTGAACTTCTGATGAGTTTCCACAGCTTCTCAGGACTACATAGCTGCATGTCCGCCTTCTGCGGTCCTCCTCCTGACGCACCGCGGACAAGCTTTTGTTCTGCGGCCCGCCAGCTGCCTCCGCATAGCGGAGCGCGAAGCTCCGATCATGATCGCTGAAGGCGGAAATGCTGCTACGATCTGAGAAACCATCATATGAATTTGTGTTTAAAAGTGGTGTCCAGAACAAAAATAAAGACAGATGTCAGTACCACATATTTACACATTTATTTGCAGTTTCGCGCTGAATTTGCTGTTTGATGACAGCTGGAGCCCCATCAACAGATAGCAGATTTCTCCATGCTAAACGTTTGCTGCTTGGACCAAAAACACTCACTCAGCGCGAAGCTGCAGGAGACTGTCTTCATAATGTGCTTTTATTATAGTTATTATATTTAAGGGCCTGCTCTGCTTGATCGTATGTTTTTAAATCGGTGCGGTCACACGACGCTGAAGTTGGTTTGCGATTCACAGCTTCTGATTCGTGAGGGCTGGACCTGGACTGGACCAGGTCCAACGGTTTGTGAACAGGACCCGGTTTTAGGTGATCTTAATGCAAAAAATGCAGCAGAATGTTCCTTTACTGCCCTCGCGAATCAGAAGATGTGAATCGCAAACCAACTTCAGTGTCGTCTGACCGCACCGATTTAAAAACATATGATCGAGCAGAGTAGGCCCTTAAATATTATCATAACTGTAATAAAAGCACATTATGAAGACAGTCTCCTGCAGCTTCGCGCTGACTGAGTGTTTTTGGTCCACCAGCAAACGTTTAGCATGGAGAAATCTGCTGTCTGTTGATGGAGCTCCAGCTGTCATCAAACAGCAAATTCAGCGCGAAACTGCAAATAAATGTGTAAATATGTGGTACTGACATCTGTCTTTATTTTTGTTCTGGACACCACTTTTAAACACAAATTCATATGATGGTTTCTCAGATCGTAGCAGCATTTCCGCCTTCAGCGATCATGATCGGAGCTTCGCGCTCCGCTATGCGGAGGCAGCTGGCGGTCCGCAGAACAAAGCTTAAAACAAAGCCACGGTGTGTCCAAAGGAGGACCGCAGAAGGCGCAAAATGCTTCTACGTAGTCCTGAGAAGCTGTGGAAACACATTAGAAGTTCACAACCAACTCAAAGCCGTCTTCTCTGCCGCTAACAGTTTGCCCGTGGTGCGTGTGTGTGTGTCTCTCAACGGCCGGTCACACAGAGAAAGCAGTGACGTCATCGCCCCGCCTCCCCTCTGCTAATGCTTTTTCGAATTGAATATTGTGACAACGTGCCCGGGGTGGATGTGAAAATGCAAACGCAATCCCCTCTTTGCATTTTGGTTTTAATTATGACACAGAATAAGCGGTTTTAAGTATAAAATGAAAAAGCATTTGGAAATATTGCTTTTTCATTTTAATTTTGAGTCAGAAAATGCAGCTACATTTTGAAAATTAAAAAGCATTTCTGTTAATCCATTTTAATTGTCAAATTAGACATTTCTAAATGAATTTTGCTACACATTTACCAGATGACTTTTTGAAAATTAAATGTCAAATACCATTTTCATTATTATTTTAATTAAGTGACAGAATAAGCTGTGTTGAAGTATAAAATGAAAAAGCATTCTGAAATATTGCTTTTTCTTTTTAATTTTGAGTCAAAAAATGCAGCTTCATTTTGAAAATGAAAAAGCATTTCTGTTAATCCATTTTAAATGTCAAATTAGACATTTCTAAATGAATTATGCTACACATTTACCAGAGAACAATTTGAAAATGAAATGTCAAATACCATTTTCATTTTAATTTTAATTAAGTGACAGAATAAGCTGTGTTGAGGAAGGAAATTAAAAAGCATTTTGGTGGATTGCTTTTTCATTTTAATTTTGAGTCAAAAAATGCAGCTTCATTTTGAAAATGAAAAAGCATTTCTGGTTTTGACTTTGCTTTTTAATTATGCTACAGAAATGCTTCCATAACAATGGGCTGCTCGTGATGTGTTCAAAGTCCCATGAATGTGCAAAGTTTTTGAACTCCTGTGAGCTGTAACAGGGTCCGTTATCACTGATGACAGTCTGGGGCACACCAAACCTGGCAAACATAGCTTTGAGCTTTGTAATCACTGCGGCTGATGTAAGACTGACAATTTTTTCTACTTCAAAGTATCTACTGTAGTAGTCAACGGCTACTATGTAGTCACGGCTGTTCCACGTGAACAGGTCTGTGGCTATGACTTGCCAAGGTCTCTCTGGGATAGGATGGGATATCATTGGTTCTCTCTGGTGTGAGTGACGCCTCTCTAGACAGATGCTGCAAGATCCAACCAGCGTTTCTATTTGTTTTCCCATCCCAGGCCAGAACAGAACATCTCTCGCTCTCTGCTTGGATTTTTTAATCCCAAGGTGTCCGGTATGTATGCGTGACAGCATGTCCGTCCTGAGCGAGTGAGGGATGATTATCTTTTCGCCCTTCAGCAAGATGCCATCTACCTCAGATATCTCATGTCTGTGGTTCCAGTATTCAGCGACGGTGGTTGGGCACCTTTTGCACGAATCTGGCCAGCCTGATTGGATCATCTGCTTCAACCTTGACAGCTGCTCATCCTGTGCGGTGGCTGCTCTTATTTCTGCCATTTTCCTGTCACTCACAGGAGCATTACTGATCACACTGTGAATCTGAAAATCCATTCCTTCACACAATGTCTGGCTGTCACACTCAATAGGTTTCCTGGACAGCGTGTCGGCGACGGGGATGTGTTTTCCTGGCTTGTTTTGAATGTCAATGTTATACCTTTGAAGCTGCAATATCATGCGCTGGAGTCGAGGTGTTGCGGCGACAAGTGGTTTGCGCATTATGGATTCCAAAGGCTTGTGGTCTGACTCGACAACTACCTGCCTCCCATACAGGTACTGGTGGAAACGCTTACACCCAAAGAGCACTGCAAACAGTTCTTTCTCTATTTGGGCATAGTTTTTCTCAGTGTCATTCAGTGCTTTGGATGCGTATGCTATTGGCCTTTCGTCCTGCAGCAAAACCGCTCCTAGGCCACATTGGGATGCGTCCACCTGCAATTTCACATCCTTGGTACAGTCAAAGTATGCTAGTACAGGACCTGGTTCCTGTGTCAGCAGGTCTTTGACGCGCTGAAAGGCAACGTCATGATTAGAGTCCCACACAAACTCACTGTTCTCCTTTAGTAGCTGACGTAGTGGGTCTGTTGCTTCCGAAAGTCTGGGTGCAAACTTTGAGAGGTAAGTTACCATGCCCAATATGGTCTCCAACTCAGACTTGTTGCTGGGAGGTGGCATTTCTTTGATGGCTTTGACTTTATTAGGATCGGGCTGGATCCCGTCCCGTGTTAGTTTGTGTCCAAAATAGCTCACCTCAGGGACGCAGATGATGCTTTTTTCCTTATTCAGCTTTATGCCTTTTTCTCTGGTTCTCTCTAGTACTGCACGCAGGTTCCTGTTGTGTTCCTCTTCCGTGCGGCCATACACCAGGATGTCATCCACAATGGCGGAAACGCCTGAGAGCCCTTCATATGCTTCATCAACTCTCCGCTGGAACTCATCTTGAGCTGAAACTATTCCAAATGGAAGTCTTTTGAACCGGTATCTTCCATAGATAGTATTGAAGGTGGTCAACATGGATGATTCCTCACTGAGTTTTATCGCCCAGTATCCAGATCTGGCATCCAGTACGCTGAAGTACTGTGCACCAGCGAGCCTCGGTGTGATGTCATCCAATGTAGGCAGGGGGTAATGGGGTCTTTGGATGGCTTTGTTCAGTGGGCGAGGGTCTAGACACACCCTAAGTTTCTTGGTTTTGGGTTTTTCCACTACCACTAGGGCATTAACCCATTCTGTTGGCTCTGTCACCTTCTGTATTATGTCTGTATTTTCCATGGCATCGAGCTCAGCTTTTAGTTGGTCTCGCAGGGCATGCGGGATCCGGCGAGGGGGGCACACTACTGGAACAGCTGAGGGTTTTAGCTGAAACTTACATTCTCCAGGGAATAGACCAACGCCTTCAAAAACATCAGGAAACTCCTCTAGGATGTTTGTGCCACTCTTGGGTTCTGCAGAAACGACATGTATTAGTCTGACTATGTCGAGGTCCAGACAAGCACGCATGCCTAGGACAGGGGGAGCCTTTTCGCATATTATGGTGAAGTCCAGAGGAATGATCTTTTCTTTGTGTCTGCATGTCAGCCTGCAGACTCCTTCTGTTTTCAGTGAATGCCCGCCAAATGCAGTGAGCTTGCTGTCTGCTGGGCGTAAAGCGATACTCCCGAACATCTGGTGAAATATTTTGGCTGGTATGATGTTAGCCTGAGCACCAGTGTCCACTTTAAAACTCAATCTGTGTCTCTGTTTTCCTAGCTCAATTTCAGCATAAGCTTGTTCTTTGTCTGTGTCTTTGTAACATGAAGTAACAGAATCAACAAAAAAGTTCTGGTTGCTGCTCATCATCCATGACAGTATGCACCTTTCTGGGCTTGTATTTAGTATTTTTAGGCTGTCTTTGCGTTCTGCACATCTTAGCGAAGTGGTTAAATTTCTTGCAATTGTTGCACTGGCGTCCCTTTGCTGGACAGTCCTCCATGCGGCTGTGTTGTCTTCCACATGCTCCACATTCTGCGTTTAGAGCCGTCACGTTGCTATTATGGCTTTTGAACCTGTGGTGGGACGAGCTTGGCTTATGTTGTTTTTGACTTATTGCATGAGCAGACTGAGAAAAAATGTTGGAGGTGGCACCTGCCATTACTTTTAGTTGCTGCTGAGACAGCTCGTGTGATTTGACGAATTCGATCGCTTTTTCTAGAGTCAGGTCGGGGCCTTGACACAGCAGTTTTTCCCGAACTCGTGGTGAGTTGGTTGCAAACACAATTCTGTCTCTGATCATCTCATCGCTGTTTTGGTAATTACAGTCTTTAACCAGGAGCCTTAAATCCGTTAAAAACTGATCAAAACTTTCACATTCTCCCTGTATCTTCTCATGAAATTTATAGCGTGCAAAGATTGGGTTTGCTTTGGGCGTGACATATTCCTCAAATCTACCAAAATAAGTTCTCAGTACCTTTCTTTCATCAGCTGTGAGGGTCCACGTGCTGTACACATCTCTGCCTTTCTCCCCAATCCACAACAACAGGTAGCTGCATTTCTCCTCCTGAGATTTATTACGCAGCGGACCTGAAAACATGAGCTCCACGTGCTGGCGGAATTTTCTCCATGCGTCAGGTAAATTGGTGGAATCCCAATCCATTCGCGGCATCGGTGCGCCGGCGCTCTCCATCGTCAATCGTCAGGTCGATGTGGACACGCTCCGTTCTGACACCATGTAATACTTCCGTATTGTATTCAGAGACTACAAGAGGCTTCTTCGTCAGACAACTCTCTTCATTTATTTTTCTTCCGTCGCACGTCACATACGTCATCAACTTACGTCGGTGCGTGGAACAACACCGGATGTTACAGGTCACCATTCCTTCAGTGTTCTTTGAATAGTCGTGGTCACTGCGCCCAAGCTTCAGCTAAGTCTTTAAATATATATTTTTTAAATATTTATGAACATTTGATATTCTTACAGCAGCTATGCTACAATCTTCTGAGCAATCATCAATCATTCCTTGATTTCTCTGATTCTCAAGACACAGTTAACCTTTTGGAGAGTCCATCCAGTAAACGGCTAAGGCTGGACTCAGAGGCCAAGTATGTAAGAATTATTCTAATCAAATAATTATTTTTAAGGATATGAACCTGTAAAATAAAATTTGCTTATTGAAATTAGTCTATTGTCTAATCCTTGTTTAGTTGATGCCCTTTTTAATTTGCTTAAGTTGTTTTCTCTGTGTAGCCCAGTCAAAATAATATTAAAAAAAAAACAGACTAAGCTACTAAAAGATAAAAATGTATTATTTGTTAAAAATGTTCAATGGCCACTTGTTGAGTTTGGTTATCAAGTTTGTTTGTTTTTTAAGTTTAATTGGAAATCAAGTTTTTTGGTCTTGCACATTGGTTGATTTTGCCCCACAACCTAACCTGTGTGTGTTTTTGTTCATTCTGGGATGTGATTTGCTGTTTTGTCTGTCTGTATGATGATCCATCCAATCAGAGATAAGTGGGCGTGTCCTAAAAGGAACGATTGGAAAAGTTGTTTCACTGACGGACAGAGAGAGTCAGACATTGGTGAGGAGCGGAGCTGTCGCTGAATGCTTGGAGCTACGATGTTTTTCAGATTCAATTTTCTGTTTAGAAATGTGGAAACCGATGTCATGTAAGTAACGATTCTCTTAAATGTGTTTAAACTGCTCTGTACAATCTATGCAGCTAAATGCTAATTGCGACTAGCTTTAGCATGTTCAACGTGTTGGTTAGTCTTTCACTATCATGTTAGGTAAAAACACCCAAAACAAATGTCCAAAGTTCTAAAGGGGACTTTTATGCATTTGACCAGATAGACGAGTCTTTTTTGGACCCTGTGGGACACCGAGCACCTGTGGGAGACCGAGCACCTGTGGGACACCGAGCACACCGTGCCGCTCGTCTGAGCTGATGACCCCCCCCCCCCCCCCCCCCCCCCCGGCCTCAGAGATTCCCGCCTCCTCTGCGCAGCTGGATACCGCTGAGTTTTAGCCTGCAGAGGATTTTCTCCCGCCGTTGAAAAATTGAAGATGTTGCAAAGTTACATATTACATTGTGTGTGTGTGTGTGTGTGTGTGGGGCACACATACATACATCAAATTGAATCATTATTTACTGAAATTAGTCAGACTTAATTTTCTAATATTTAGAATAAAACATCTATTAGGTAGTCCTGGTGTCTTCTGGGAACTTTAACATTTTACTGAAAACAGAATGAAGGATACCAAAAATAAAAGTGTAAGCATCAATTTCTAACCCTTTGTAATGATTTAAGAATAACTCAATTCAAGCAAATTAATTTCTATAGTAATATTTAAAAACCTCAGTTATCTAAAATGCTGTGCAGCATAAAACGAGAAATTCCAATCTGACTAATAAAAACAAGAAAATCTATATTAGTAAGAATGAAAATAAACATTTAAACAGTACAGCAAAGAGTCATAACTAAAAGAGCAGACAAAACAAAGACAGTAGAATAGCATCATATAAACACTAATGAAACAAATATTTGTATGCGTCTATATCAGTGGTGGGCAATTATTTTGGCTGGGGGGCCACAGAGTTTTAAAATTCAATAGAAGGGCCGGACCAGAAGCAGATGAGTGGAGTGAGAAAGAAATAATATTGAATCTTGATGAAAACATTTGGAGTAAAAAATTGTGTTTTAAAACGGAACATTTTAGGTTCAAACTTTTGCTCTCATTTTAGAGCCACCAAAGGCTTGACTTAAGGCCCGTACACACGGGACGAATTTCGCCGGCGATTTTCGTCGGCGAAATTCGCCTCGTGACTAAACAAAGGGCACCAATGAGAGTGTGCACACCGACGCGAAAAACGCCACGCGTCAAAGCGTCAAAAAAAAAAAACGCCTCGGGTTCGTTTTTTCTTTTTGACGCCTCGCGTCGAAATCCATTCAACCAATGAGAATGGCGCTTTTGCTCATGTGTCTGGAGCTTCTGAAGTTACAGTAAAACACAACTTGGGGGCGCTCAAACACAACACTGCCTTTCTGAGCACACATACCAGCAAAGAAGATAGACGCCAAATAGCGTCTACACTGCTGCAAAGAAATAATGACGGACATTCTAAAATATCCCCGAAAACGCTCATGAGACATTTTCAGCTCTTGTACCAGTCGATAAAACTCACCATGTTCTTCTGACAAGCGCGTAAATAGTGGCTCTCTTCTTCTGAGTGACAAGCGACTACCTTGTGTACAGCGCCATCTAATGTCAGGGAATGAAATTGCATGTTCAGTCGGCTCATCGTCAGCGAAAATCTCCTGGGTGTGAACACAAAAGACATGGCGAAAAACGCTGGCGAATAACGCCTGGCGAATATTCGTCCCGGTGTGTACGGGCCTTTAAGTCGTGTAAAACGTAGAGAAATGCTGCGTTCATGTGGGGTTTGAATGATACCACTGCACCACCCTTAACGTAAAGCAGGGCTCCAGACTAACTATTTTCACTAGGAGCACTGTGGCCCCCAACTGAAATTTTAGGGGCGCATACCATAAACCAACATGCTAACCAAATCTACTCATCTCCACTGCATTACAAATACTTTAATACTAGATGCAGAAATTACAATGTGCTTTTTCAAATTCAGTGTCAAAATTTACTCTGCACCTTCTGGCTTTTGTTTTTGGTGAAGGATAGTTCCTCTTTAGCAACGAAGTAGGCCGTGTTAAATTTCAACATCACCTCTGCCTTATCTGCGCTAGGGATGGGTATCGTTAAGGTTTTAACGATACTACTACTCTTATCGATACTGCTTATCGATCCGGTACTCTTATCGGTACTCTTATCGATACTTTTTGAGGACGAAAAAAAATAAATAAATAACAAATTAAAAACATAAAGTGTTTTATTTCCTCACTATGCAACAATATTGTTTTTTTTTAACAAAACATTTTACTTTATACATGAGAATGTTCCAGACAGGATATTTATTTATTTATTTAATCTAATTATTTTTATTCTTTATGAGAGTGATGTTTCATTTGGTCTTTTGTCCATTTTCCACAACCTTGAATAGACTTTTCTGTCTGTCAAACACCAGAGTTAAGTTAAGTTAAGTTAAATGATGGAAACAAATTCACTTTGATGCAGACTCCTTTCTATTTATTTATTTTTCTTTAAATCCAGTAAAGCCAATAAATTCTATTAATTCTACGGATAACAACTATCATTAGTTATTAATTATTATTAAGGAAGCAGCTGATAGTTTGTCGAGTTGAGTCTAAGCTCCGCCTCTCTATCTGTATGTTGTATTCTCCGCGTGCAACGCCCCCCCCCACCCCCCTCCCGCTGCCCCAGCCTGTTCTGCACAAACAGCGCAACATACGGTCATCGTAGCAGCAAGGTGACAGCATGGTCGGCAAACGTAATAATTTTTACGCAGAAACGTTAGTTCTTAGTCTAGGGCGGCATGTGTCCCCGGCAGGTGCAACCCAAGACAGATTTAACGCGGACCGGGGATGGTATTTTCTCTTTAGTAATGATAATAACAATAATGATTATAATTTTCCCCTTGTCAAAGCAACTTTCTAAAGAAGCTTGTTTTTTGCTCATTTTGGTTGTTTGGGTTTAATTTTAGTGGGGTGTATCACCTGATGTTTGGTGTCGCGACTTTGACGTGCGTTAAGTGTGACAGATGTAACAGAGAGAATCCGGTCACTTTTCAAAATAAAACGTTTTTGTCTGAAAAAAAAAACAATAAAATGGAAATTATTTTTTCTTTCTGTGCGTCCCGGTGCAAAAATTTCCCGCGGCCTGGAACCGCTCTGCGGTCCGGTGGTTGGGGACCACTGCCCTACAAGATCGCCACTGACTGTGTGTGCGCTGCCTTGTCTTGTGTGTGTGCGCGCGCGGCGCGTGCTGTCTGAACAACAGCCCCGCCCCCCGTGCACACAAATAGACAGTCAGAGCTCTCCGCTTCAACGAGAATACCGAAATTAATATCATCATCTATAATTAACGCAAAATTGAGTGACTTGGTGAGTTAAAAATGGCAGATAACGTTTATATTTTGTGGGACAAAAAAAAAAAAAAAAAAAAAGTAACTTCTCCAGTACCGATAGCAGAACCGTTCAGGTCAGATCTTAACGATACTGCGGTCTTGAAGAATGCGGCCCCGGGGCTGGTTCAATACCGGGGCATGGTACCCAACCCTAATCTGCGCTCTGATTTACAGTCATTTGTCTTTTAAAAGCAACCGGCAGTGGCGTTGCTTTCTGATTTATATACATGTCACGACATGCTCGATGTTTCAGGCTGAGATTGAAATTGGCAAATATACTGGTAGCACATGTGGGACTGGATGTAAAATTCAGTCGCGCACT
Organism: Oryzias curvinotus; assembly: GCA_023969325.1. Classification (NCBI taxonomy): domain Eukaryota; kingdom Metazoa; phylum Chordata; class Actinopteri; order Beloniformes; family Adrianichthyidae; genus Oryzias; species Oryzias curvinotus. The sequence goes on along the minus strand of CM043707.1, from coordinate 17,685,683 downwards.
CTCAAATTTTGATCGCAAAATGCGACAATTTGGTTGCAGTCTGGAGCCCTGTGAAGGAAGAACTGCTCTGGATCCAGTTGACACACATGTTTGATGCACCAGTCTCTGACTGCATAGAACACACAGGCCTGCTTCTGGTTCAGGTTCTGATACCACGTAGAACTGCTGGGTCCATGGATGGAGGCTCTCTGAAGGCTTTGACTTCAGTTCCATCATTAGACTGAGGGCTGTAGTCTGGGACATTTTCCTGTTCATTGTCTGCCTCATCTGCCTGCAAGTCATCAACACTGCACTCTCATAAACATTAGATTCAGGAGCAAGATTACACCATTCATCAAACCGCCTGGTCTCCGTTGTCTTCAAACTCCAGCAGAGGGTTCTTGACCTCCTCGCTGTTCTTCTTATACCTTTTTCTATTTCATTTGACGATGTCTATCAAACTCATGTAAAAAAAAAACTCATAGTCTTCGGATCCCGACAGATACAACATGTCAGACCGGTTGAAGGACTGGTAGGATGAGAAGTGCTCTGACTTTAGTTCTGAGTCTGAGCGATGAGAAACGTACAGTTTCAGAAGTCTACCGTAAAACTGCTCTGGGTGTTTCTCCTTTGAACAGTTTTAATATCTGATGACAGCTGCTTTGTCCTTTCGCCGTCTCTGCACAAACCCTAAGTCATTGAGGAGCGGTAAAACATTCTTACTCTTTGACTTCTTAGCACTGACAAACCTGCATATTGAAGCAAAATCAGCCAAACACATTCCCTCGTACTCCGGTGTCTCCGGTCTGGCTTTGTATTTGTCACTCGGACTGGTCATCCAGATGTTGCAGTCGTCTGTGGGGTTATCCAGGAACGAGAGAGGTTGATTCATTCGGACTGGGTTGTCATCTGTAGGTTCAAACACAACTGCACGAGAACCTTTTTTCATGTGTAAACCACAAGCACACGTGACACACTCCTGAGCACTGATCTCTCTCTATTTCAAATAAGCCTGCATGACCGCTCTCATCTCATCACACTCGTTTACCCGGTCCATGTGAGCATTATCCATCACAATTTTCAGATAGTCAGACAGGCCGCTCTCCTTTTTTGTGATGTACTTTGTCAGATACTCGATGCAGGAGTAAGCGTTATGTAGGACACGTCTATGTCGCTGTCCCAAGCTTCAAGCAGATGTGGATTGTAATTGTTAATCCACGAGTCTTTGGGCTGACGTTTCAGAACCAGGGCCGTTTTTCTGGTCATGCTGTGAAGTAGGGCTGGGCGATATGGCCTAAAAATAAAATCACAGATTTTATTTTTTTTATTCGATGTCCGATTTTTTTCCCGATTTTTTTTTTTTTTTTTTTTTTTTTTTTTTCCCGTACTTAAGGAAAGCAATAAGTACAAACGGCAGACAACTTAAAGCAAATGTTGCTTTTATTTAATCAAATGCAAGACAAATGTAACCCCCCATTTCTGGGATGAATAATAAATAAATAAACACACTCTTGGAATCAAAGTTAAGTATAACATTTTTCTTCTTCTCACTCCCTTTTGGACTTGTGTTTATATAATTTTGTTGTGTTTTATATAATTTTTTCTTGTTTTATATAATTTTTGTTTTGTTCTTGTCTTATTTTGTTATTCTACACTTGTTTTCACTTGTCCAAAATAAAAAGGTTACTTACTTCAAGTCCCAGCTGTGTTTTAAGTCACACTTTGTTGTCTAGACTAAAAGGAGACAAACATTCACCTGAGAGTAGCAGCATTTTCTAAAGGATTAACAATACAGCTCATATCTGGGTCTAAAGTTTTAAATAAATTAATAAACCCCGTCTTGATGATGAAGCAGCAGGAGTCGCGGTTCCCCCCCGCCTCCTCCGAAAACAAAATCCTACAGTGGCCGCGTCGCAAATGAATATACAAGTAATAATTACAGCGCAGTATTCTTTATTAACAACTAACAGTAAAAAATAACTATCTAACTAATGAACTATCTATACAGGCGTTGTAGAATGAGTATGTGTGTGTGTGTCAGGTCGAGTGTGTGTTAGGGCGCGTGCATGTGTAAGAAGACTGAGCGCATGCCACGCGACCGCGCGTGAGAGCCTTTGACTCCGATGGGCTCCTTTAGGTAAATATAGCAGCGTGGGGGGGGGGGGTCTCTTCCTCCACGTATGTGACAGTAAAGCCACACCAGTTCCACACAACAGATGAGTTTATTCCTTTCTTGGGAACAAACTGCCCACTCTCACCGGTAGCCATACTGTCGCGTGCTGTTTCGTGTGTTGTTTGTCGCGTGCCGTGTGAAACTAACACTACGGAAGCTCTGAGGAGCCAAAAATTCGCCACATAAAAACTCGATTTAGTTATTTTTGAAATCGCCCGTAACAAAAATTGGAATTAATTCATTTGATCGATTTATCGCCCAGGCCTACTGTGAAGGTAACCTTCATACTCTGCCATCGTCAGGTTGCATCGAGCCAGGAGCTGGTCCAAGGTCAAAGAAGCAGTTTGAGGGTCGATCAGAAGCTGGTACAGAGGTCTGAGTTTCTCCTTTGCAGCACTGGTGTGGTCATCTTCATCAGGTCTTGTTATCATGGTTTGTCTACATGGTGGTTTAGGAAAACCAAACCTGCACCCAGAGTTCACACTCTTCAAAAACGTTCTAGTTAGGTTAATGCAGTGTTTCTGCACCTCTGTCACCTTACTTGTCTCAGTGCCATTCTGAGATGAGATAAAAAAATGAAAAAAGACATGAAAAGTTACCCGACAATGTCCTTCAGTTATTAATTTAAAATAAGTTACTACTCAGTTTAAAATAAGTATCCATACACATTAAAATACATCTAATAATATTAGCTAAAAAAAGACATCAGTTTTATCATAACCCTATAAGAGTCAAGTTCATATTATTTAACAAAAATCTCTTCTGAAAAAGTGAGAGGGAGAAAACGACGTAGTTTTAAGGCCACAAAAAAAAGAAAAATTACGAGATTTCAAATGAAAAATAAATTACCTTCCAGAAATTTTTTCTCACTGTGGCCCTAAAAGTCCGTCGTAGAAAACTAAATTTAACTTTTTGAAATAATAATAGACATTTATTCTCCGTTTTAATAAGAAAAATATTAAATTGTGATTTTTAAACCATATTCGTACATTTTTGTCTTTAACTGAAGTGACTTACCTCCAGCTTCTTGTCCGCTCAACTTTAAAGTGCCGATTTTTGCGCCCCTTGACTGGTTATGAGAAAAGAGCTCCTTACGTGATGCCTACATCATAGACACGCTGGAGCTGGGCAGAGTGGAGCGTTCCAGCCATGGATGCAGTTAAAACCAAAAGTTTCCACAGATTTTAGCACAAAATGGCCGCCAAACCGTTGGTTGTGTTGCCATCCCATAACGTAATGATTTCAAAACTTATAATGAAGTCCAAAGCCTTGTGAATGTTTCAATGTTTGAACGGTGTCTCTAGCTAAAAGTATGTTGAAGCTACAATGGTTAAAAGAAACAAAGCTTTTAAAGGATTCCCCATGTATGTTAATGGAGCAAAAAATGCTGGAAAATCCAGCATCACCTGGATGGAAAGATGACAGTTAAACCAAAGTAGAAAGTTTCCTCTGTAAGCTTCTCCAAGCCGATCAAACTAATTGTTAATCTATTATCTTTAAAAACTATTGCATATTACATGTTTTTGTGTCATGCTTGTTGAAATACAGTAAAAGAAACCCAACATTTCATAACAAATGAAAATGAACACATGCATTAAAAGAGAAAAAAATCAAGAACTTACCTTTGATGTTTTTAAACTACTTCATGATATGAAAGAAAGCTAAAACCAACCCCTCTAGGATGCTCTGAATGAACAGAGGATCCCCTCGTGGTCACTGAAGTAAATTTGACTGACCACAGCCTTGACAGTGAATTTTGAAGTTTTGACATAGACATGATCTATGATGCCCCCCCTCTGTTGTGGGAGAAGTGACATGCTGTCTGAAGCCTCTGCCCGTCATCAGATTACAAATGGAAAAGGACTTCAGGATGTCTTCATTAAAATCTCCCATCACTACAACTGATTCACTCTGACTTTCTAACCAAATTACCAAATCCTGTAGGTGAGATCTAAACAGCACTACAGGATAGGAGGGGGGGCGATACACTACAGCTAAGACTAAATTTAGAGCCAGACTCCTGTAAACAACACACTCCAAATGAAGGTCCGGCTTGTCCAGAATCTGGTAGTCTCCTCCGTCCGTACAGTAGATCCCAACCCCCCCATGTTGCTGGCTCTTCAGGCCAACTAATGCTGGGTTGGTTCCACTGTAGGATAGCCCTCTGGGACGGCTGTGGAAACTGAAGCCGTCCATTTGGACAGCTTCTAAGGCAGAGCTAGGGGTCAGCCATGTCTCTCACAGCAATGCAGTTGGGCTGCAGCTGCTGTGTACAGTGGGCCAGATAGGAGACATGTCTGAGTAATCCCCGAACATTCAGCAGGAAAACTAGAAAAAAAGAAGACGGGTCGCATCTTCTTTCATCACTCAGGAGGGGGGGCATCTTCTGCAGAGCAGCCTTCACATGTTTATTGCAGTAAATCGCTTTTTCTTTAAAATCCCTAATTATCAAACCCTCGATGGTCCTAACCCGACTCACGGCAACGTAAACCTGTCCAGCAGCAAAGATCTTGTTAAAGGAGACCACAGCCTGGTCCACGGTCAGGCCTTGTACCTTGTGGACGGTACAAGCCCATGCCAGCTTGAGTGGGAACTGTCTCCTCACCCCCCCTTTTGCTCACCCGCTCTTCCTCAGGTTCTATAGCAGTGGAACCAGGCAAGTTGGCTTTGGCACACGTTCTCCGAGCTATTTTTCCAATTTCCTTGTCGTCAAATTTAGCTGTTCTTCACTTTTTTTATGATGCATCAGTTGCAGTTTACCCGTCTCTTTACTCGGGATAAAGTCTTCTGCAACAATTTCACAATAATCTTCACATGTAATTTTGATCTGCTCCAAGTTGTGTTGAAACACTTGGGCATTGGTGGAGAAAATGTGCAAAGCCGAGCTGTCCTCGCCCGTTTCACACTGCTTCAGCATTTGCACGTCACTGGGCAACAATTTGGTGTCTTTAGTCCGCGTCCTAAGCCTGTTTAGCATCTGTGGAAATGCTTGGTCTTTCTGTCGAACGATCTCTGTCAGTTCAACCACTTTGAAGAACGTGGACCACAAATTTACATCAGATGTTTCTCCATAAAGTGGTTTCCTCTAATGGGAGGCAACTGATAGAAATCTCCAACAGCAATAATTGACACTTTTCCAAATGGGGAAAAGTCACCAGTTTGTTTAATGTGTCACAGTCTGCCGTGGATGTAGGTCAATAGTCAATAGTAGTCAATAGTAGTCAATAATAGTTAATAGTCTGTGGTCCACCATGGAAATCTCATCAATGATCAAAATCTGCAAATCGTGGTACTTAACGCCCATAGAATTAAGTTTCTCCTCGCCCAGAGGAGAGTACGACAGACGGATATCTTTACCGATTCCAAATGTAGTGTGAATGGTTGCTGCCTTCAGACTGTAGGCAGCAATCCCTGTGGGGGCGGTCAGCAGAACCGACACGGCATCCGGCTGGAGACACAGAGGTGACAGCAACCTTGTAGCCTCGTACTGGATCGCTCTGATCAGGTGGCTCTTTCCAGTCCCTGCACCGCCCGTAACGAACATGTGCAGAGGATCTGGGTTCTGACCTGAGACCTTCTGTAAATACCACTTTCTGACATGCAGGAAGGTGGAGAGCTGCAGCTCATTCAGAGAGCTGATGAGCAACAGCCCCTCCTCCCTACTGAGACCGGGACTCTTCTCCAGTCGAGCACCTTCAGCACGGAGAACATCCAGATCTGGAATGTCCTCCTGATGTTCTCCCTCTGTCCCTCTCTCTACCAGCTGCTCTCGCTGCTCCATCTCACTCTCCCGCTGCTCGAACTGGGCCCCGGGGACCAAAATGTCCCATGCAGCCTCCAAAAACTCTGCATCCGTCAGCTCAGCCTGGGCCAGATCTAACGCATCGGCCTCATGCTTGAACTTCTCTCGGTTCCGGTCAACAACACTTTCAACTGTTTGTTCACCGCTACGAAGACGCACCGTACCGTTCTTATAATAATCTTCGTAGGTCGTTGTCTGTGCGTTACAGGAGGAATAATTTGAGAACACTCAAATGAAACCGCTCTGGATTTTTGGGCTTGAAGAATCGGGTATAACGGACGACTGCAGGTTTTGTACGTGTGTGTTTTACAACCACACCGCAATTATTTTGGAGCTCTATCGCATTTTTAGAGCTTTAGTTTTTGGACAATAACCGATATTCAGATGCGAAAGTAGCGATGCACAGGTTGTCAAATTCCTGATTGTGTGGCCTATTTTTGTACCGGTCCGCGATGTTTATCATCCACTGAGACCCGGACTCGTCTTGCTGCTGCAGAACAGCAAGCGGTTTGCTCATCCTAATGATGTTGTCCCTGGTTGGAATGAACACAACTTTTCTTTTAGGTGCATATTAGCCAATCTATGCGCTGCTTCTTGAGCCGACACGTGCCGATTATATAAATATACGGTGCCTAATTTCTTCAGTGTGTCTTTTGCACTGGCGTTTACTTTTTCCGCTTCTTTTTGGGTGTTTCGCAACAACAGGCCAATTTCGCGCTCTTCTTTTGAAATGTACGAGATGATGTACACCGCAAGCGAACGCATCAACGATGTACTGAATGTCCATGTTTGCATTCCAACATTTTAACAGGGACTTGTTGCAGGGGTTGATCCAGATTTCGTTTTTGTTTCTTTTTAGGACGACCTGGCTTCTCCGATGGCAGGCCCTGAACATTTTCTCGTATATTTCCTGGTTAATTTGGAAATATTCAAAGATCTGCTCCAGGGTTTCCAATTCTGATTTCTCGTCATTAACCATGCGGTTAATTTCGGTCAAAAATAGAAATGCCTCCTCAGCAATCTGCTTCTTCATGTCAATCTTCCAGCAGATGCATTCTAATTTGGATACTTCCCCGGCTTTGACGGGTCAGTTCATTTGGGGCATTTCACAATCTTTTCGTCTTCGATAACAAATGTGCGGCCGGATGCTGTTTTTGGAAAGTTGAAGCGACATTTGGTCCCCTCCTTCTTACATGACTTGGTGTGGTTCCTGGAGTGCTGCTGGACAGCCAGAACTATTTCCCTCAACACGTCGTCATCCTGAGGAATCTCACAGGTGACGTATCTATTGATGAACGCCGTGACCTCCTCTTCCGACTCTTTCCCTAGCCGTGGAGCCCCCTCAATCCAAAACAACACATGCACGTGAGGGGACCCACGCTGCTGGAACTCAATCCTATAAAAGAAATCCACAATTTTCCCTATAGGATTAGCCGAAGACATCAGAACCACCCTCAGGAAACAGTGCCAGCGGAAGTCAAACATGCGTGCCGCTGTGACACTGTTCCTGCGCAACAATTCACACCTCTCAGCCCAATCTAACTGGTCAGCTGTCTGGGTTCTCCCCTCCTGTCTTAACACAGTGTCAAGGAGAGTTTTCCAATGCATGTCGGCAGCAGAGAACGAACAGAACCACGTTGGAATACCCAGCTGACGAACACAGGCCAACAGGTCCTTCTGTGTTGCCTGCCAGAATGCCGGAGTGCCTCGAATAGGCCGGAGGAAACAAAAGCCCTGATCTGCTTCCAGCAGCTTCTTCAGGGATTTCTCAGAACGTGCATCGGCACTGACACCTTCAGATGCACTTCCTGATTTTTCTTTTCTGAGAGCCACAGACACACTAGAAACAACCTTCTCCACCTCCGACATGTACTGTGCAAAGAAGATGTACTCGACGTTGTGTGCAAACCTACCGTCAACGTGGAGGATCCTGTTGTGAAAGTAACGCGTGAGAGTCCATTTTTACTTTCTGTTTTCATAGTAAACGTTTTTTACCATCAGTAAAGATGACAGGAAAACATTTAGCTTCATTTTCCCAATTTGTCAATAGTCTGACCAGATTATTTCCTTCCGCTGGGGCCAAATTCAAAATGTCTTCAAAATATTGATCCAGGACTTCTTGGCCTGGAAGTTCAGTCACTCTCAGAAAACCTGCAGAGTCAGAGATTTTGTTCTGTCTCTGCAGGTCCAAGTAAACCTGATCTCCAGCAAGCAGCACAGAATCTAACTCACTACTGTCCCACTGAAACACATTTTTAACAGTGTGTTTGGCAGCAGCCACCAAAGAGATGGCCATGCACTGCCGTCCACTGTTGCTTCCAAACAGCTCACTGCCCTGGTGGAACGATCCTCTGATGCTGGGGAACTTTAACGTTCCAGCAGCAGGAACAGGACCAGGCTCCTGGACCTCAGAAGTTACCAGCTCATCATCTGAGGAGCCAAACGTCACACCAACCTCAATGTCAACTGAACTGCAGTCTGAGACAGCCTCAACTATAAAACTGGCAGGAGCAGGAACCACCTCACTATTGTTTTCTGAAGGACCAAACAAGATGACGGGATCTGAACGTGGCTGAACCTCACAACAGATGCAACAAGGAGAACAGCTCTTACCTTTGCTGCTCTTCTTACCTCTGGCAGCAGGCCGTCCACGCTGCTGCTGGTCCTTTAGGAAAAGAGGACAAAAGAAAGACGTTACTGTCAACGAAAAAACATGAATTTTACTTTCCCTTTTTCTATAATAAATGATAAATCAGTCCTAAAGACTTAAAAATGAATTTATTAATGCACTGGTCATCAATTTAAGGCTTAGGAAGCATTTTGATCATACTTCCCCAAGAATCATGTCTGCTGCTAAAGGAGCACACAACAAAAGCTTAAATAGGAACACAAACAAACATGTCAAACTTAAAATTATAATAAATAACGTAAAACATCCCTCCTGAAGACAATATTGAGCTATTTTCTTGTCTTCTGTCACCTGGTCCACAGGCCGCTCCACCGTCACGTCCTTGGTGGGAGACCTCATTTTAAAAATCTGTTTTGACCTCTACAACACACAACACTGTAATGTGTGCTCTTCTTAGCTGGGGTCTGGGGGCAGCCCTCTGAGATGCAGCCACAGCCCTCCGGCGACGCCTAGCACGAGACATCTGAGGAACAATGACAAACACCAGAAAAAAAGTATTTAGGAGCAGCTTCATTAAACTCTGTCTTTGTAATATTGATTGTTGCGTTTAAAATTCTGCAAGGTTGATGTGCATGGTATCCACAAACTGATACTCATAATGACCTTTGTAAGTCAGTTTACACTTTAATTTAACACGCAGCAGAGACCCTTCCATGTCAGACCGAGGCAGCACATTGGTCGTTTGCACCAAGTTAGCAGGAACACACATGATTGGGCCGTGAACACCATTCTGCCCACCTTTAGGCAGAGCAAGCATCTTCATGAAAGGTATATGCAGTGCAATCAGATGCTGCTGAAACTATTTAAACAAGCCAACTCAGGTGGGACAGGACACACCTCCAGGTTATTACCAACCCACTCAGGCGGGGTCAGACCTCTCTTTAACTTGGAGTCGCAGCAGTGGCAAATCCACAGAGCGCTCCTCGCCGTCCCTAAAAACAAACACGGGCTCTCACAGTCCATGTTGCAGCGGTGCAGGTAGTCCTCACTAATGCACACATCTGCAATCTCTGCCATCTTTAATGATTTGCTGTACGTCTCCCTGACACAGCAAAACCTGGTGATGAAACAGAAGTCTGTTGCACACACAGCAAACAAACTCTGGACCCTTTTCCACCTTTTTTAGGAAGTCCTGCATGACTTCCTGGAAACTCTGTTCTTATTTTTTAACAACTGCCTCTTCTGTTGAACATTACTTATGACACTCTTTCTGAATGCAGGATTCTCCCTGCGTTTCTTTTTGTTTGTAGTCTTTAATTTAAGTTTTTGTGTTTTATCTTTTTAATATTTGCCAATGCTCTGAGCTTTCACCTTGGTCCTGTGTGCTGCATCATCTTTATACATTTGTACACTAAGACTTCTCTTCATGGTCCTGTGAGCAGAATCGTCTCTATATTTTGTTTTCTCTTTTGACTTTAACATTTCTCTGTAATCCTCATTTTTTAAATATGTTACTTTTAGTCGCCTCCTATTTATTAACTTGACTTTCCGTCGGTAACTTGCATCTCTCAGGTATTTTTTCCGGATGACGTTCTTTAACCGTTCCCTCTCCTTTTCCGTGTACATTTTTCCTTTAAACTTTTTTGCCGTTTGTTGTCTTTTTTGGTATAACAAGTATTTAGAAGAAACTTTTATGCATTTGCTCTGGATGTCAATTATGGGGGTTGTCTTTGTCTCTGTAGAACACATGTCATCTTTTTCATGTTGTTGCTGTTGTGTTCAGCTATGGTTATATTACTTGACGCCACTAGGCGGAGCAGTGAGCGAGAGTGACGACTGAGGAAGGAGAAGAGGAAGTGAGTGTGGAGATGAGCTGCTCCATGTTGTAGTGCGTTGAAGCTGAAAATAAAGTCCAGAATAAGATCCGTTTTGTGGATTATTTCTGCAGCCGGCCGCATAACAAAGGCATGTCACAAATTTTTGGTTGTTTGTTGGCAGAGGCACAACAGCCAACACAACAACTCCTTGTGTTAAAATATACATTTATTCTGTTTACTGTGTAGCAAATACATGTCCATATGTTTAGTTTACTTATTTTTGGTTTGTTTTATTAATGTCACCTGTTTTTTTGAGTTGCCAGTGCTGATGGTGCTACTGGTCTCTATGGGTGTGACTGAGGTTCTGCTCCTGGAGATGAACTGGGAGGACTGGCAAAGGAGGAAGTCAAGTCTACACAGCCTTTAAATGCTCCAGTCAGACAATTGGGCAGGCGCCATCTACAGGAACCTCCAGGGGAGGAACCAATGGACTTATTTAATGTTTATTTGCTTTGCTTCTGTTGGTCATTATTAATTTTGTTCTACTTTTGATGTTTTTTCTTTTCCACTAAAAGACCAAGTTTTGTGTTTGGTCTTGTCTGTGTAGTGATGGTCTGATCAGCCACTATATATGTTCTCCTGTTGTGTCTTCGGTTAGGTCAGTGTGTTTCTGTTACTTGGTCTGTTTAGTGGGTTAAGTTAAAGTTAAGTTTGTTGCCTGAGTTAATTGTGTTTCTGTTTATCTCTTTTAAGAGCCCAGTTTGTTCATCTTTTTACATTTTTGAGAAAAATTAAAGCTTCCGTTTTTTGATAAACTTCTGTTGTCCTCTTTGGCCGCTCCATCCCTCACAGGTGTTTTACTCATTTCTCTCCTATAATAGAAAGTACATTTTCCAATAAGAAACCTGAATTCTTCTTACTGAAACTAGAACTCCATCAATATTTTAAAATAATTTCTATGTAAAAAAACGACATAAGTTAACTCTTGCATTTCTATGCTTTTATTTCTTGTATTTTATTTTCTAATTTTTATTTCCTTCTGTGTTTGGTTTTTACTTATATTTCTGCTAATAGTTACAATTTCAGAAGGTCAAAGCAGTGGGGGAAAGGAGCGTCTATGTTGTTAAAACTGACATTGATGGAGGTGATGAATATAAAGTAAGGTTTGTGGCTAAATGCTATAACCAGGAAAAAGGGACAGATTTCAGTGAGAGTTTCAAAAACTGGTGTGTGAGCTACAAAAGTCACTTTATGGGCTAAAGCAACCAGGTAGAAACTGGAACTCATTGCTACACAAGCATTTGACTGAAAACGGTTTTGAACAGAATCCCGCTGATCACTGTCTCCAATCAAATCTTGACGTTTCTGCCTCTGAGCCCAGTTTCTGCATTTTGGCTCCTCCCCTTCCTGACAGCTGGATCCAGTGTGACTCCGGTTCTATGTTGGATTCTCTTCTGCATCTGATCCTCTAAACACAGGAAGTTGTTGTGACTGGAAGGATTTGGATCCAGAAAGATGGAGAACCTGAAGGATCCAGAGTGGAAAGAAGGCTAAACCAATCAGAAAACATTCTGTTCAACAGAAACATTTAGTGTCAGACCCGGAACGAGGAAGCTGTGACCTCACCACAAATACTCTTCCTTTATTTTGAAAATCCCCTGCTGTTTGATGTTGTACTTAGTAGCAGCTTCCTGTCCCTGCAGGATCTGCTCTGTGTTGAATTCAGACGTCTGGCTAAAGTCCAAAGTGACTCCTGGACTCATTTAGAGCGTTTTTCTGAAACCTGAACGTCTGGAGGCTCTGAGTCCAAGCGGAGCTGCAAAGACACGAGCTGCAGCTCAGAAGAAAATGGTTTGATACCAAACTGGGGGGTTTGGAGACACTTTTGGATTCATCAGTAAAGCTGCTTCACACCCAACGGGATTCACGTGGTGGGCGTGGCCACTTTCAATGTTAAGTTAATGGTCCAGACGCCATCTGAGGTCCTGCGGCGCCATTTGAGCGGTGGGCGGCGTGAAGGTCTGGCAGCAGCGTGACAGTTTGATTGACAGCGGGTAGAAAACACATCAATCTAGTGAATGGATCCATGGTTCTCCTGAACTTCCATTCATTCTCTTCACCTGCTGGTTCCCTTTGGGGGCAGCGGGGTTTCAGGAAGCGTCCTGCCTGCTGTTGGCCAAAGGCGGCTTCAGCCTTCAGTCTGCTGCAGGGCCCATGGAGCTGGAGCATTGATCTGGCTATGCGGCTCCAGGAGGAGAGCTGGCGGCCAGACAGAGAGCTGCTGCTGATGGAAAGACAGCCTGATCATCTCCTGAACTTTAGCTTTCTGGTTTCCATGGAGACCATCAGAAAAAGCTCCCTGATTTGATTCTGGTTTTTAGTTTTCCTCTGGGGTTAACATGGGACAGCAAGCCTTCAAAGTCGGTCAGAGAGACGGAAAGACGGCAGAAGCGTCCGTCTTTCAGACTCATCAGGAGAGAAGATCACTGAACGGAGAGAATCTGAAGGATCCAGACATGGAGACGTGATTCCCCATGATTCTGGAGAACTCTTCATCATCCAGAAACCTGACCTCTCAGCATCATCCGTGTCTTCATGCAGTGGAAATGACAGAAACACAGACACCGCTCCATGTCGCCATCAGGCTGAAAACATTAGCTGGAAGCTCCGCCCACAGGCGGCGTCAAGCTCAGGAACACATTTGTGGACAGACGGCGAGCAGAGAATTATCCGCGCTGTGAAAGAGAGGCGGTCAGTGTGGACGCAGCTGAACAGAAATGTATTCATGTTCATTAAAACAAAGAGGACACTTTTGAATAGGAGGCAGAAAGGGCAGGTGTTCAAACCCCCCTAGGGTCCTGTGTGTGCACGTCTGACCAGCATCAACCTGTTATTTCTGTTGGTTCTGATCCATAAAGGTTTTTAATTACCATTTATTTGTCATTAGTGTTCAGAGTTCATATAGTTTTGCATTTTTCAAGAGGTTTTCTGAACTTTTTGAGCTTTTCCAGTCTGGTTCTACTGGTTTTCTTTGAGTTTCTACTGTTTTTATTGTTACTCCACGTGACCCAAAGGTCTCTGCTCGTCCCTGCTGTGCAGCTCTGTCCTTCCTCTCTGTCATGTGTTCATCCGTCCACTTGAGGGCGCCGTCTAGGTCATGCCTGGTGAGCTGGAAGCCAAGAAAAGGAGGGAAAAATTGAGCGTTTGGAGAAAATGAAAGACCTGAGGAAAGCTGCAGTTCAGCCTTCAGGAAGAAAAGTTTAGACCAATAATTACAGAAATAAATGTTTTTATGAATATTAAAGTCACCAAAGTGTTTAACAAACTTGTTTATAAAGTGAAAAGGAACACTTTCAACCTCTGATGGATTCTGTAGAACATTTGGAACTAGAATGTAGAAAGTGCTTCAGTTCCATCAGCTGTCAGTCTGCAGCAGCTTCATCTGCTGCCTCCATCCTCTCTCTGTGAGTCTCTGCAGAGTTTTCTGCAGCTGCTGGTTTTTCAGCAGCAGCATCAGAGCCAGAGAGCCAAAGAAAGTGGAAAGTCTGAGAAGGAAGCAGCTCTGAAGCTCTGCAGCTGACGGTGCAGCTTCAGGACTCATGAGGAGGACCACATGCACGGCTCTGATGCTGCTGAACGTCTGACTGAGATGATCCACATTCAGAAGAGAGTTTCAGAGTGAAAGACGTGTGGAAGAAGAGAATCCTGAAGGTTTCTTATAGTGTCAAATTCATGCCTAAACTATTTGGCATCAAAACTGTTTAACCAGGAATCAAAACCCGAATTCTGCAATTTCTCAGGTGCTGATTTGTTTTCTCGCTGTTCTGAAATCGTCTTTTTGAGTTGCGCTTTTATTTTGAAATCGTCTTTTTGAGTTGCGCTTTTATTTTTTGAGTTGAGCTTTTTTTTTGCGGTTGCGATTCTAAAACCTGTCACACACGTAAAAACAGCGCCACGTCAGTCAACGGGAGGGGAGGCGGGACATCCCCACATCCAGAAGCTCATTGGCTGCCGAATAACACCGAGTCTTACGTCAACAGACCAGTTTAGAATGTGCCGGTAAGTTTGTCATGTTTTTCAAATCTTTTACTATATTAAACGATCAAACTTGTACTTTATTTAACCAGAGGACGCAAGCACAGTCAGATGAGGAGCTCCACCAGTAGCTGCTAGTGAAAAAAGATGTTAGAAAGTTAGACGTTGCATGACAAACTATCACCATTGTTCTCCCGTGTTAGCATGCTAGCTAGCTCAATGCTAGCGGGGTTTACAGCTCTTTCCATGACTTTTATGGATTAAACAAAGTCGATTTTTTTTTTTTTACCAGTGTCAGTATCAGTCATGTAAACCTGGGAATAATTGCCCGTGAATTGTCACTAGGATTTAAATATGTCATAACCTATAAGGTTTCTCAATATTTTTCAGGGTTTACAGACAGAGGGAATTAACAGAGCAACAATATTGCTGTGCCATATTTACAAAATGTATGCGTCTGCACCATGCAGACTGGCAGAATTCTGGTATGAGTGAATCAGAGCAGAGAAAATTGTAGCAGACCAGCAAAAGCGTACTTTATTCCCCTGAAAATTATTCCAGTATTAGACATCAATAGAATTATTAGTTTATTTTTAATTAGATGGTTTTAAAATCATGGACTATTCCTGTATGTCTGTTGTTTTCTATAAGGACCGTTGTTATGCATGCCATAACAAAAAAGGCAGGAATTCTGAGGCAGCTGCAACGTGGATGTCTACAACTTCTTGAAGGTACAGAAAACAATTTTAATCTTAATTTTTCTCTTCTTTTTTGGGTTAATTAACTTTGCTGTTTTTGTTTCTTTCCAGATGCAGGCCCCTAAGACGTCCCTGGTGTGATGCAAAGGCTGTCCGGCAGGCTCACAGACATCTCCTGTTAACTGAAAGAGAAGCATTTAAAATAGTTGTCCATTTTGACCATGATTGCATTGACAACATGCCCAGGCACACCGTCTGCTTCCCATTTCTCAGTACCTGCACAAAAACAGTGATTTTTCCACCTCAAGTCTTTTGAGGAGTTTTAAAAACAGTTATTTTAATTTATCTGAATTGTGGTTCAGAATTTCACAGAATCTAATACACTTGACTCTGTGTTTCAAAGATATGAGCAAAACCATCAATCAGTCTTTTGTACAAAACACATATAATGGTCAAACATTAAAAAGTGAAGCATTACAAAATACCAGTGGTGATTATTAGCCATTTATTTTCTTAAGGGGGGCAGTATTTTGTAAGGCAGATGAGATCTGTTCACATTGTTGGTTTCTGTTACATCCTGCTGAGATGACATGCATAGATCAGTACATAAATGTTAATGTCTTGGCCATGGTTTTCCGATGTCCCACAAGGGTTGAACAGGTCTGAGAGGAGAGAGGACACGCCACAGAGGGAACAACAACTCCAACAGTTTCCTGCTCTGCCTGGTTTAAGTTAGACTGTCGTCCAATGTCCACAGCATCCTGCACACAAACAAAAATGTATTTAAGAAAGTTAAAATGAGAAAAAAAAAAAAAAAATATATATATATATATATATATATATATATATATATATATATATATATATATATATATATATATATATATATATATATACACACAGCTGCATATCGTGAGAGTTAACTTCCCGTATGAACCTGCAATTAGAGCCCTGCGCGGGACTATTTTCTTCATCCCGCTCCCGCCCGCGCCCGCCGAATTTCTGACCAATCCCGCCCGCTCCCGCAACGTATGCGTTACACTCCCGCCCGCATCCCGCAATATGTATGTCCACTCCCGCCCGCATCCCGCAATAATGGTAATTTGCCTGAAGCAGCTGATAAAGCTGCAGGTCAAAGTCATTTGAATTTATGGAGGAGAAAAAACATTGTAATGGTTCAACAGAGCTGAAAATCTATGTTTTTTTTCCTAACGGAAAAATACTTTTTTTTTAGCTTCAGCCTTTTCCAGTTTTTGCTGTTTTGCGCCTCAGTGGGGCTTCAGCACGCAGATCTGAACACCATGCGTGTCTCACGATGAACCTCGTTTGTGGTTCTTCTCTGCTTCATCCATTAACATCATGTCTCTGCCTGGAAACCTGCTCCTTCCTATCCAGCGCAGTGTTGGCAGATAGAGTCACAGCTCTTTCATCCGTGTGCTGCGCTATAGAGCGCCCTGACTATGATGACCGTATTTAGCGCTCTGTGTTGCACACTTTAAATGAGCAGCAGACCACTGAACATGTGCGTTTATTTACGGGTTCTTTCCAGTACAGCAGCGTACGTAGGCTCATACAGGTGGGTGTTTTCTAGGAAAACCGAACTCTCAGCGCTCATCCGATCTCTCTTCTCTTCCCTCTCTTTCATGCTGCTCTGCGCGCTCCCGTATGACGTCAGTCTTGCTTGCGCTCGTTCCACCTGCTGGCCATTTACAGTACTACATGATTTGTAATGAACCCACAACACTTCAAACAGTTTTAAAATTAACAAGGGGGTGGTTTATTTTCACTGTCCCTACATCTGTGTAGAATACACTGGGAGCGCGGGAAAAAACAACTCTCAGCTGCAGAGGATATGAACAGGTGAACAGGTAGAGAGGAAAAGCAGGTAGAGAGGCGGGGGAGGGGCTTTGGCTTTAAACTGTCAGATGCAAACACGGGCGTCAGATTCAGACGCAGCTTTCACTGCGGGAGTTAAAGCAGAGATTTTCTCTGGGATGATTTTATGATCTCAAACATGGAAACATGATTACCAAGTAGAACTCTTCAAAATAATAAACCGGATCTCTCCACATTCTTCGTGTCTAGCATGCATTGATGCACGCATCGCTCCATGCAGGGATCAAACCATAACTTTAGCTCGTAGCTCCGCCCACACGCGACCGCGGTATCAGGCTTTAAAGAGCATAATTTCTAAGAGGCGGGGTGGAGCGTTGCACACCCCCAACAACAGGTTAGATGACAGAGGCCATTAGGCGTCTCTACCTGGTGCGTTCACGGACCTTACATAAGAATCCAACAGCCGCACAGCCTAACGTGGTCCGCGCTAATAAATATTCATGAAATATTCATGGCCACACTGATCCCGCAGGGTTTTTTTTTGCCGCCCGCTCCCGCCCGCAGCACAATTCAAACCGCCCAATCCCGCGAGATTTGGGTTGGGTCCCGCGGGACCCGGCGGGACCCAATCCCAATGCAGCCCTCTACCTGCAATCTTTAAGGTTGAGAATAAAATGGTTTTGGAATACAGTTCAAAATCAGAAAAACTTTATTGATCCCACACCTGGGAAATTTGTTCTGGTACCTCAAATAAATAATGTGTTTCTGAATCATAATTTTACTTTTATTATTTTAAATAAGGATGAACTTGATCCCAAACTAGGAAAGGTGTCTAAAGATATATTGAGAAACCTTTTAAATTATACATGAATGTACTTCTTGAAAAAAATCTTTGATTAATCTTAGTGACAATTCATGGGCAATTATTCCCAGGTTTACATGACTGATACTGGCACTGTGGTAAAAAAATCGACTTTGTTTAATCCATAAAAGTCATGGAAAGAGCTGTAAACCCCGCTAGCATTGAGCTAGCTAGCATGCTAACACGGGAGAACAATGGTGATAGTTTGTCATGCAACGTCTAACTTTCTAACATCTTTTTTCACTAGCGGCTACTGGTGGAGCTCCTCATCTGACTGTGCTTGCGTCCTCTGGTTAAATAAAGTACAAGTTTGATCGTTTAATATAGTAAAAGGTTTGAAAAACATGACAAACTTACCGGCACATTCTAAACTGGTCTGTTGACGTAAGACTCTGTGTTATTCGGTAGCCAATGAGCTTCTGGATGTGGGGATGTCCCGCCTCCCCTCCCGTTGACTGACGTGGCGCTGTTTTTACGTGTGTGACAGGTTTTAGAATCGCAACCGCAAAAAAAAAGCTCAACTCAAAAAATAAAAGCGCAACTCAAAAAGACGATTTCAAAATAAAAGCGCAACTCAAAAAGACGATTTCAGAACAGCGAGAAAACAAATCAGCACCTGAGAAATATGATTGCGCTTTAGGTTATAGCTTTTGGTTGCAAATTATGGGTTTTGGTTCTCAATTTATGAATTTTGATTTGCAGATTTGAGTTTTTGGTTGCAAATTATGGGTTTTGGTTTGCAGATTTTGGGTTTTGGTATGCAGAATTCGAGTTTTGATTCCTGGTTTTACAGTTTTGATGCCAAATAGTTTAGGCATGAATTTGACACCATAGTTTCTGTGCAGACATGAACTCAGTCAGAGAGCGTCTGAATGTTGGAGGATCCAGAAGAAACCAGGAGCTCATGAAGGTGGTTCTGTTGGAGCAGAGAGCAGAACTCTGATCCCAGTTTCAGGAACAATGCAGGCTCATGTTCTGGACTGAAGAGTTCTCCTGAAATGTTCTGTTCAGACTTCAAATTCTTTATTCATGACTGTAGTTTAGAAATACAATAAACGAAAGTGATCAGGTTTAGTTTTCGGTCAACAAATGCAGCTTCATTTTGAAAATGAAAAAGCATTTCTGGTGTTAACTTTTATTTATTTATGCTCCAGAAAAACGTCCATACTGATGCGTTTCATGTTTGTTTGTTTGTTTTGTCCTTTTGTTTTTAAATGTCATCATGTAAAGCGCTTTGAGTACCTTGTGTTTTAAAAGTGCTATACAAATAAACTTTGATTTGACTTTGTAGTCAAACCTGAACATTGGGATGAGACGAAGTGTGATGACGTCACAACAACTCTCAATAAGTTTCTTTGATACATTTTTTTTCTATTTTTGTTTTCTTTTCTTTTTCATCTCCTGAATTAAAACTGTTTAAAAACATTTATAGCTTTTTGAATCATATTGACGTTTAGTTACGCAATTTATACGTTTCTTTTTAAATAAAGTTCCCGCACGTGACCCGGAAGTAAACAGCACGAGGCGCTAGCAGCGTTAGCTTGTTAGCAGGCTAGCAGCGTTAGCTTGTGTTGAGCGGTCGGTGGTGTTTTGTTGGGACGTTTGTGAGGTTTTTGGACAGAAAGGACGATACGTGGTTCGTGTGGAACTCTCAGCATTTTCCAAAGTGTCGTAAATGAGTGAAGAAGTGTTGAACGGAAAGACAACGTGGATTGCTGTGATTGTGAGACTAGCAGATGATCGATCGGAGCTGCAGTGAAGAGGACGGCGGTGTTTGTGGGAGTTGGAGCTGAAGATCGGAGCAGGAACCATGTCTTCAGAACCTCAGGAAGGTTCTGTCAGAGAACAACTTTCTGCTGCTGAAGGAACCATCGTCCAGAACGAGGAGGAGCTCTGTCGTCAGCGCAGACTGCTGGATAGCAGCTGGAACCCGCAGATTCAGCTACACATAGTTGGTACGTTCACTGCTGCATCCAGAAAAATAGATGAACGTCTTTGTTTTCCTTGTCTGAGCTGCTATCTGGATCCAAAGCAGGTTAAGCTAGCTCCCACGGTAAGTTTGAGGCTAAGGAAGTTGATAACCTCAGCTTTCGGTTCCAGAAATGGAGGTATGTTTCAGGGTAAAGTCAAGTTGGTCAAGTTGCCATGGCAACTCATGCTCTGAACATAACCTGGTCCGGAGCAGGTTTAGTTGAAGCTTAGTTTGTTTTCAGAGAGGTGAAGCAGCATGGCGTGTCCATTTGAAGATGATTTAGTGGATGAAGAAGCTCAGATAATACTTTTTCCACCGTGAGAGGGTGATAAGACCACATATGGATGTTGGAAAGATCAACTTTTTACTTTGATCTAACTTAATTATTTGCTTCAGTTAAGATAAATCATTTTTTTGGTAAGTCAGTTTAAAAAATAACACGTAGTTATCAGACAATTATTTTCCTTTCATTCAAATTAATTCAATTAAGTAGGTGTAACTTTGGTGCTGCTGTTAGATCGGCACCGCAAGGGATTGTGGGATACCTTTCCCTTTGCCTGTCTGGACGGCTTTTGGGTTTAAGTGTGGCTTTTTGACCAAATGTGTTTAGTTGTCTAGCTGTTTTACTGTGTTTTCCCGAGTTATTTTATTACTATGTTTAAGTCTTTGCACCATGAGTGAGAGGGAGAGAGAGGATAATGAGTTTATATAGCACCGCTACCATCTAGAACAGAGGTGGGCAATTATTTTAACTGGGGGGCCACATTTGGTTCTAAAATTCGATAGAAGGTCGGACCACGAGCAGATGTATGAAGTGAGAATGATATAACATGAAATGTGGAAGTAAACATTTGGATTGAAAATTATATTCTAAAACAAATTATGCTAGAGTTTTTAGTTTAAAGCTTTTGTTCCCATTTTAGATATTTTTTTTATTGTGAAGCCCTTTGGAACCTTCAAGGAGTTGTAAAGCACTGTATGAATAAAGTTTCATTCATTCATGATACTTTTGATAAAATAAATAACACTATTTATGAAATAAAACAATGAACAAATAACACTATGATTTTCAAAGACAAAAATTCAGAAAAATATAATGATACATAAAAATAATAATAAATAAATAGTGGATCCTCTCCCGTCATAATCCTAATAAAGACTTTGAGGGCTGCAGCTCCTCACGTCTCACAGTTTGTGCTACAACTGAGCAGCTGCGACCTGTCTGTCTGTTTCTCATCCAGTAATAATGAAAAAGCACATTTCTATGTCTTCTGCTGCAGCTAATCATATATCTGTGTTACTTTTTCACCAGAACAGAGTTCCTCGTTTATTGCAGAAGTTTCATTCTAAAAGTAACCGTGATCGGTGAAATCCAGAGTCTGATTAAAGATGTTTTTCATGGTATCAAAACTCCTCACTGCACACTTTCTATACTTGTCTCAGACAGACATGAACATTTCCACCCTTTTTTCATTTAAATTCTCAAACTTTCTTAGAAATTACATCCAGGATCTTTGAATAAAAACAAAGATCTGATTATCAATCACAGATTTCTGTAGACCTGTACAGGAGATACGGCACGGACTGAGGAGGTTGATTGACAAGGTCTCCAGCCAATCAGGACACAGAAAAGGGTGTGCGGTTTAAAAAAGGCAGCATGATCGCTCAGAAATAATGACCTAAACTGGGAAAGATGAACTGCGACGTAGAAAGGAAGACTTTCTTCTGTTCTGTTTGACAGAGATTTTAGAGGGTTTCAGATCAGGACACTGCAGAAGGGGGGAACAAAATGTCACGTCTTGATCGTGTGGCCAGATAAAAAAAACAAAACACGGGTCTCTGATGTTGTTCAGCGGGCCGGACCAAACATGGAGGCGGGCCGTGGACCACCCCTGGTCTAGAATAATAACAACAGTGACGGAAGAGTCCCAAACGAATTTAAGCGGTTCGTGCATGTTGTTTCAGTTTTTTTATTGTTATACAAATGAGTATATCTGCTGGCTCAATGACATATGAGAGATCAAGAATTGTAAGAAATTAAGATGGAAAAAATAGTAATTGATTTGGAGTAATATGACATTTAGTTAGATAAATATGTAAATTTGAGTTGTATAAACAATTATTGAGTTTTATCGACAGAAGAAATTAGGTTGAATAAATTAACTAAATATAAAATAACTCATAAACTCATAAATAAATAAAATAACTCAATTACTTGTTACCAATACAAGTAATTCATTAACCCTCCTGTTATGTTCGTTTGTGAGGAACAGAGATGATGTTCCATGGTCAATTTGACCTGATGAAGGTCTTATTAATTAAAAGATGTCTAAAACCCAAAAAATCCTAACAAGCAGTGTGAATATTTCATTACTGACTTCATTACTAATTATTCTATCAAAACTTAGTGAAATGGTGTTCCTTACCTCTAACAGGAAGTGGTTGAATTATTAGATATTTCACTCGTTTTTCTTAAAAAGATGTTCAAACTTTTTTCGAATTTGTTTTAAATACATGCACTGTGAACAAGAAAAAACAAAATCACAATACAACAGACAAGCAATTGCAATATGAAGTTGTGCGTGTGTCTGTACATACACACAGCACAAGAGTGATCAGTCATCACATTGTGCTTTGTGCAAATTAATTTTGCACATTTGGCACAGGTCATGCTTGTCTTGACCTGGATGCTGTCTCCGGCTCGACTCCACTCCCCCCGCCGTTCCCCCAACTATGTCTGGATGAAGCTCGTCTGCTGAACTTTAAATATGTAGTTGTAGGGTTAGATAAATTAAATCTTCTCTATGAGTTCTGGTAGGCCTGGGCGATAAATCGATCAAATGAATTAATTCGAATTTTTTGTTACGGCCGATTTCAAAAATAACTAAATCGAGTTTTTATGTGGGGCATTTTTGGCTCCTCAGAGCTTCCGTAGCGTTAGTTACACACGGCACGCGACAAACAACACACGAAACAGCACGCGACAGCAAGGCTACCGGTGAGAGTGGGCAGTTTGTTCCCAAGAAAGGAATAAACTCATCTGTTGTGTGGAACTGGTGTGGCTTTACTGTCACAGACGTGGAGGAAGAGACCCCCCCCCCCCCCCACGCTGCCACATTTACCTAAAGGAGTCCATCGGAGTCAAAGGCTCTCACGCGCGGTCGCGTGGCACGCGCTCAGTCTGCTTACACATGCACGCGCCCTAACACACACGCGACTTGACACACATACTCATTCTACAACGCCTGTATTGTTAGTTCATTAGTTAGATAGTTATTTTTTACTGTTATTTGTCAATAAAGAATACTGCGTTGTAATTATTACTTGTACAGGTATTCATTTGCGACGCGGCCACCGTAGGATTTTGTTTTCGGAGGGGGGGGGGGGGTAACCGCGACTCCTGCTGCTTTATCATCAAGACGGGGTTTATTAATTTATTTAAAACTTTAGACCCAGATATGAGCTGTATTGATAACTTTTTAGAAAATGCTGCTACTCTCAAGGTGAATGTTTGTCTCATTTTAGTCTAGACTATAAAGTGTGACTGAAAACACAGCTGGGACTTGAAGTAAGTAACCTTTTTATTTTGGACAAGTGAAAACAAGAGTAGAATATCAAAATAGGACAAAAACACAACACAATTATATAAAACACAAGTCCGAAAGGGAGTGAGAAGAATAAAAATGTTATACTTAACTTTGATTCCAAGAGTGTGTTTATTTATTATTCATCCCAGAAATGGGGGTTACATTTGTCTTGCATTTTGATTAAATAAAAGCAACATTTGCTTTAAGTTGTCTGCCGTTTGTACTTATTGCTTTTCTTAAGTAGGGGGGAAAAAAAAAATCGGAAATCGAATTAAAAAAAATAAAATCGGAGATTTTATTTTTAGGCCATATCGCCCAGCCCTAAGTTCTGGTAATCGCCTGTCCGTCCTGGGGGAGGATGTATGCATGTGGGCATCCCTTAAGTTTCTTCGTTTTTTCCGGAATCCGTTTTTTTTAGGAGTTTTTTCTTACCGCGATTTTATGTTTTACTTTTTCAATTACCTATACGAAGTCCATTGAGATGACTGTTGTTGTGAATTTGGGCTTTTCAAGTTAAATTAAATTGATTTGAATTGACATGGTCACATGAGTCGCTGCCATCCTGGTGGGCCCTGGCACTGTCTTTATTATGTTTTCGGCAGACAGGTTTGTCTGACGCATATTTGGGGATGAAGACCAATGTATTTCACCATTCTTTGATATGAATGTCTTGCTTTGAGGAACAATAACAATTCCCTCATCTGGTTCAAAATTAGAATCATTAGAATCAGAATTTAGCTCAAGATAGTCTTCTTCAGATCATGATCAGTGATGACTTCCAGAGCCTCCTGGACTGTCATCTTTCTGTTTCTGCTACTCATTTTCTGCAAGGATTCCCATGCAGAAAATCTTTTATATGTTTTGCCCCTCCCCTGTTGAGTGTCCACTGAATGTGGGTTGAGTTTTTCCGCGAGAACATAAATGGTTCCTGTCAAAAGTCATAACACCTATGCACCTATGTGTGTGTATGTGCAGGGCTCCAGACTAACTTTTTTCACAAGGAGCACTGTGGCCCCTAACTGAAAATTTTAGGGGCACAACCAGAAAATTTAGGGGCGCATACCGTAAATCAACATTCCGCAAATAGCCCGCGGGCTGCGAGTTTGAGACCCCTGCTGTAGACTCTGTCACTGGTACACTAGCCGCAGGTCGGAAGAACGAATCAATAGTTCACTTACTCATAGCTCAGACGCACATATCAGGTTGTGATGATATTTGTCTCTGTTTCCTTCCCACAGATGTTTACGCGCACTTGATCATCTCTAGGCCCCTCCCCCTCCACGCATTTGAGCCACTTACAGTGGCTTTCCCTATTCTTCTCACACGCAGTGGCCGCCTCACAGACGGGCATCACGCGAGTGTGTATGTGCTCGCGTTTCATGAGTATGTGCGCGAGTGTGTGTGTGTCTGCCTGCGTGCGTGTGCGCTCGCGTCTCATTGATTATTTCATTGATCATTGACGTGCCCCTTCCACATTTAATGTATAAAAAAATACGGAGGGTGGGGGAGGCAAATTTACTGGTAGCACATGTGCGACTGGATGTAAAATTTAGTTGCACACTCTCAAATTTAGGTCGCAAAATGCGACCAACTGGTCGCAGTCTGGAGCCCTGATGTGTGTCTATGTGTGTGATTGGGGTAAAGTATGTCTCACAGCTGCAAAGAAAGCAATACTACTTATAATAAGACATGCTTGTACCTCCAGTTTGACTGCCGGGTCAAATTGACCCGAACAGTATCTATGTGATATAAACATGCAGGGGGGGGGTTAGCAAATATGTGAGATCAACCAAATTCATAATATGTGTTGATTACACTAATTAAGGCAAGCAGAAGAAGTTTCATGCTGAAAAAATACTTTTAACAACATACATGACAAAATACATATATATATATATATATATATGCGTCACAAGGAAAATGGAAATAAGATTAGAAACTCGTCTCGTGCATGCAGCTGTATTACTTTTTTGATGGTCTTATAATGTCAGACTCCCTCTCACTGAAGTGTAGCGTTTTCTTTCTTATTTTCACCACGGGTTTCCACGGTGACTCCGCAAATCAGCGATCCATTGAGAATGTCTTTATGTACTTGACGTGCACGCCCATTAAGCCGAGGTTACCAAGTCGAGCGTAATTACGCCAACTCATATCCATGCTTCTGGAACCAACATAGATCAAGTAAGCGAGTTCAGGCGGATTTCAGCCAGAGTTCAGGGTTAAAGTCAGGGGAGTTTAAACATGCTTCCTGGAATACCCCCCAGGGCTCCAGACTGCGACCAATTGGTCGCATTTTGCGACCAAAATTTGAGAGTGTGCGACTGAATTTTACATCCAGTCGCACATGCGCGACCAGTAAATTTGCCTCCCCCACCCTACGTATTTTTTTTATACATTAAACGTGGAAGGGGCACGTCAATGATCAATCAAATAATCAATGTGACGCGAGCGCACACGCACGCAGGCAGACACACACACTCGCGCACATACTCATGAAACGCGAGCACACACTAGCGTGATGCCCGTCTGTGAGGCGGCCACTGCGTGTGAGAAGAATAGGGAAAGCCACTGTAAGTGGCTAAAATGCGTGGAGGGGGAGGGGCCTAGATATATTCGCGCGCGCGTTAACATCTGTGGGAAGGAAACGGAGACAAATATCATCACAACCTGACATGTGTGTCTGAGCTATGAGTAAGTGAACTATTGATTCGTTCTTCCGACCTGCGGCTAGTGTACCAGTGACAGAACTACAGCAGGGGTCTCAAACTCGCGGCCCGCGGGCTATTTGCAGCCCCCAAGATGATATTTTGCAGCCCCCGCCTTAATATGAAAGTTTAATGTTACTGCAGCCCGTCAGTTTTAATGAATGACACTTTTCCATTGTCGCGCACGGAGATGACCAACCAATCACAGTGGGGTAAATGACTCTTAGGGGCGGGACAATGACAGGGCTTGAAAGCAGGACACCTGACAGCCCCCAGGAGTTCCTTACTTTCCTTTTTAGAACGTATCTATTCGCTCGTAATTTTCTAAATACATGCAGTCCGTGCTGAACTTTGGGTCACACAGAACCGGAGGAAGGTTAAGTTGGAGTGTCCTTAACATTACATTTAGTTTTAATATTCCTCTCCCCCTTAGTGTGATCTGTGTTATTATATATTTTATGATTATTTTAATGTTTTGTAATGTATGTTGCCTTTTTTTAATGAATTGGTATTTTAAATTATTTTAATTGATCACTCAACTACAAAAACCATCAGGACACATGTCCCATAATGCATTGTTTTGTAGTCTGTAGGGCAGCTTTCAGTCAGTTCAGTTTCCAGCTGTGTCCGGGTAGGTTTGCCCCTTGCTCCCACCCCTTTCTCGCGATATTTTTGTGATGATTGACAGTTGATGTTGGAGCAAAAATAAAAATATATTTCACACACCAGGTGATCTGCGCAGCGTTGAGTTCACCTGGGTGATCTTAAACACGCTTATTGTGCATCTTGGCTGCACATATTTGGTGTCACAAAAATAAATTTCCATCCGTTTTCTTTACTATTTGTACTGTCATGACAGTGATGGTTCTGTCAGTTTACCTTGTTGTTGCATCTTCAAAAGTGCAGGATAAAATGTGACACTGAATTTGAAACAGCACATTGTAATTACTTACATTGTAAGTATTTATTAGTAATATAGTGGAAATGAGTAGATTTGGTTAGCATGTTGGTTTACGGTATGCGCCCCTAAATTTTCTGGTTGTGCCCCTAAAATT
Source organism: Oryzias curvinotus (assembly GCA_023969325.1). Taxonomy (NCBI): domain Eukaryota; kingdom Metazoa; phylum Chordata; class Actinopteri; order Beloniformes; family Adrianichthyidae; genus Oryzias; species Oryzias curvinotus. The sequence continues at coordinate 17,658,533 of CM043707.1, read as the reverse complement.
TTCAGTTAGGGGCCACTGTGCTCCTAGTGAAAAATGTTAGTCTGGAGCCCTGCCCCCCTGGATTATAGCTACGATGGTGCTGCTGTCATACCTTCACCGCCAATTTTAGCTTGGAGTTGTTAGTTGATAAACAAAGCGTAAACAAAGGCATGATGGGAAATCAGTGGGCAGTTATTCCCGCCAGGCAGCTCTGATGTCCGTGCATTTCTTCTTTTTGTGTCCCTCCGTTTTGGAAGGACCACCGTTCATGTTTAAAAGATCCATTAACGGTGCTAACATAAACGAAAGTCTTTGATTTAAACAATTGGTTGGAAAAGGAATTTGGGCTATTTCTCATTTAATGGACAAACATCGTAATTATCTTGATCGCAACACTGTATGTGCTAAATATAATTTGGTCTGCCCATTGAAAGATTTTGATAATTAAATCCATTCCAATTCCCACTAAAAATCTAGCCCAGCAAATAATGTTGCAACAACATTATTCAGAAATGAGACCACTCTATATAGAAGGGCTATGTTTGGAAGACAAAAAAAGATTTTTATTTTTTTTTATTAAAATTTTTTTCGAGAGATTTTAAATTGTTTATATTACCCTTCCCCATTAAAAAGAAAATATACTTTGCAGAATTACAGCACCACAGAACCTAAAAATATATGAACATTATATTTAGCATATCCTGTTCCTCACAAAGCAAAAGAAGTGACCTTTTAAAATATTAAATGATATTTACCCTTCCAATCAGTTTTATATATAGGCTTTAATTGGGATAATGATCTTTGTGTATTTTGTGGAAATGATGTTGAAAATGTGGAACATCTATTCTTTGAATTTTTGCATGTAAAAGAGTTTTGGTCATATTTTCATAATTGGTTGAAGACAAAAAAGATTATCATAATCCTTTTAAATTGGAATACCATTAAAATTTTATTACTATTAATTGATAAAAATCTGGACTTTCTGATTAATGTATTGATTGTGATTTCAAAGCATTTCATACATAACAGTAAATTCTTAAAGATGAAACTTCACATTAATGGATTAATAAACTATCTCAAACTATTCTATAAATATTTGCATTATATGAATCTCAAGAAAGCCACGGCGTGTAATTTATTTGTTTGTGTGGTGTACTCATTTTTGCAACAAGGGTTTGAATTAATTTGTTATGAAATCAATTTTTTGTATGTAAATTAACAGATCCTGTTTGCAATCAATGGCCCACCTTTGTAGGAGTATATTGTAATCTAGTATTTCTCAGGAAATGTTGATTCTGAAAGGATGCTAAAGGTTTTCTGACACATTTAGTGAAGTGTATTCATTTATGCTGAGCATTGTATTTATTTTAATTTGTCCCACACTGGACCATAAAAGTATTAAAAATGTCATGAAAAATTTAAATATGCTTTTTAATTACTATTTAAGTATTTATGTTTTGATTTCAAATTTGATTTATTTATTGATAATTTTAAATGAATGAATGACGCATTTATTTTTATTATTTTATATTCAATTTATTTATTTCAATGAGTCTCTTCCGGTCCTCCAGACTCCTCAGACATTTTCTCCAATGATCACAGAGTTTATTGATGCTTAAAAAAAAACAAAGTCCTGGAAACGTATAAAACGCTCCATTCGTCTCTCATTGAACTCTGCCCGGCCGGTTACTCCTTCATCGGACGGCCTCGGCCATCGGGTCGTGGAGGGGGAGTCACCGCGGTCATTCGGAATCGCCTCCCATGCCGCTCGGTGAGCGCTGTTCAGTTTTCTTCATTCGAGCTCCAGGTGATCAAAGTCGGGAATAAGTACCCTTTTTATTGTGCTGTTGTCTACCGTCCACCTGGATCAAATGGTGTGTTTTTACACGAGTTCAGCGACTTTCTTTCTTCCACTATGAAGCTGTCTAACCTGATCATAGTTGGTGATTTTAACATACACATTAATGATGACTCTGATCTAATTGCCAGAGGTTTTATCAGCCTAATGGACTCTTTTAACTTTACTCAGCACGTGTCTGGGTCTACACATGTTAAAGGTGGCACACTCGATCTTGTTTTTACCTTGGGTGTGCATATTGATTTGATCTTTTCTGAGGACATTTTTATTTCTGACCATCATTGCATTTTTTTTAACTTATCTTTTTCTGTGTCACTCTTGTCTGTACGCAGAGAAGTCAGCTCTTGCATCCTTAACTCCTCCACAGCTGAGGTCTTTTCTAATGCTTTTAACCTGGTCCTTTCTCCATGTACCGATGTTAATACTTTATTATGTAACTTTAACCATTATTGTCTTTCCATCTTGGATGAAGTCTGTCCTGTTATAACTAGACTGGCTCCTGTCACTAAGGTTTCCCCTTGGATTAACGATAGTATTCGCCGTCTGAAACAATTATGTAGAAAAGTTGAACGTTTATGGAAGAGAACTCACCTAGATGTTCATCTCCTTCATCTTAAGGATCTTTTAGTTTCTTTTAACAATGTTGTTAGAGATGCGAGGGCTGCATATTTCACTAATCTCATTTCCAAAAGCAGAGGTAATCCTAAAGTGCTGTTCAACACTATTAGTGATATTGTTATGCCCAGTCCACCTGCCGTTCCCATCCATTCAAATGATGATTGTGAAAAGTTTTTATCATTTTTTATTGAAAAGGTCAGATCTGTGAGAAGCTCTCTGTGTCACACAGCTGGTCCTGGCTCTGGTTCTATTCCTAGTCCGCCTCGTCCTGTGATTTTAGACACATTCTCACCTGTTTCCCTCCCTGAGCTAATTAGATTAGTTGGCACAATGAAGTCATCCTCTTGCTCCCTCGACACGCTGCCAACTTCTCTGCTCAACAATGTCTTCCAGCCCATTGGTCCCTGTGTCCTGTCAATAATGAATTCGTCTCTTTAAGGAAGCTGTTGTACTTCCTCTCCTTAAAAAACCTGGGCTTGACCCCTCCCTCTTGAGCAGTTTTAGACCTATTTCTAACCTTCCTTTCATGTCTAAAATTTTAGAAAAGGTTGTTGCCAAACAACTTACAGCTGCTCTCGACAGTCATGGGACATTCGATCAATTTCAGTCAGGTTTTTGCAGAGCTCACTCCACTGAAACAGCCCTTCTCAGAGTCACTAATGACATCCTGATGCAGAGTGATGCAGGAAAATGCTCTGTGTTACTGTGATTGGACCTGACCGCAGCCTTTGACACTGTGGACCATTACATCCTCTTGGACAGGCTGAAAAACTGGGTTGGGATCTCCGGATCAGCCTTAAACTGGTTCTCCTCATATTTGACTGGCAGATCTTTCTCTGTTGTTTTCTCCAAGTTTAAGTCCTCCGCTGCTCCCCTCACTTCTGGTGTGCCCCAAGGCTCAGTTTTGGGACTTTTATTGTTTGTTTTATATCTGCTGCCTTTACAGCATATTTTAAGTTCTTTTAATGATATTTCTTATCACTTTTATGCTGACGATATTCAGCTTTATGTGTCTTTTAAACCTCAGGATGTTTTTAAAATACAGACTTTACAAAAGTGTCTGGATTCGGTTAAGAGCTGGATGAATAACAACTTTCTCCAACTCAATGAAGCCAAAACTGAGGTCCTAGTTTGTGCTCCTGACAGTTGTCTCCCCCAGATAATCCATGAGCTCGGCCCACTTGCTTCTTTTATCAAGCCCTCTGTCAGGAACCTAGGTGTAACTTTAGACCTGGTTTTATCCCTGGACTCTCATGTTGGGTCACTTGTTCGCTCTTGTTTTTATCATCTTAAAAACATTGCAAAACTGAGTCCAATTGTGTCCCATTCTGAGATGGAGATGCTCATTCACAGTTTGATATCCTCCCGTCTCGATTACTGCAACTCCATCTTCACATGTTTAAGTAAAAAATCTCTAGAACGGCTCCAGGTTGTCCAGAACGCTGCTGCTAGGCTTTTAACCAAGTCATCCAAGTTTTCACACATCACCCCGTTGTTAATGCAGCTGCACTGGCTCCCCATCCACTACAGAGTGCATTTTAAAATCCTGGTCTTAATATACAGAGCTCTTAATGACCAAGCACCAGTCTACATAAAAGACCTGGTGCAGCCATACACTCCCAGCAGGTCACTGAGGTCATGTGACCAGGGTCTGCTGGCTGTTAAGAGAACCCGGTTAAAGACTAAAGGAGACAGAGCCTTTGCCGCAGTGGCCCCATCCCTCTGGAACTCTCTTCCTCTCAGCCTCAGATCTGTGGACTTAGAGTTTTCTTTTAAAAAGCAGCTAAAAACATATCTTTTTAAAATAGCTTTTTCTTAATTTTTTTTTAACATGTGTTTTTACTGTGTTTTACTGTTGTTTTATTGTGTTGTACTGTGAAGCACTTTGTGATTTTTATCTGGAAAGGTGCTATACAAATAAAGTTTATTATTATTATTATTATTATTATTATTATTATTATTATTATTATTATTATTATTATTATTATTATTATTATTATTATTATTATTATTATTATTGTTATTGTTATTATTATTATTATTATTATTGTTGTTGTGTTTGTGTCCCCTGCAGTTCTCCCCCAGCATTGGATGACTGAAGAGGAAGATCAATGCAACCAGCAGAAGAACTTTAGAGTGGAACAGGAGGAACCAGAACCTCCACAGATTAAAGAGGAACAGGAGGAACTAGAACCTCCTCAGATTAAAGAAGAACTGGAGGAACCAGAACCTCCACAGATTAAAGAGGAACAGGAGGAACCAGAACCTCCACAGATTAAAGAGGAACAGGAGGAACCAGAACCTCCACAGATTAAAGAGGAACAGGAGGAACTAGAACCTCCACAGATTAAAGAGGAACAGGAGGAACTAGAACCTCCTCAGATTAAAGAAGAACTGGAGGAACCAGAACCTCCACAGATTAAAGAGGAACAGCAGAGCTTTAATGTAACTGATAGTCAGGATGAAGAAGGAAACCAACATGAAGAATCAACATCAACTACAGATGAAGAGACAGACCCACAGAACAGAGATCAGAGGAAGAGGAGGGACAGAAGTCATGTCCAAAGTGTGGACAGCTCTCACATGTCAGCAGGTCAGTGTGACTCTGATCTTCATCTCCACACTATCGGTATGTTCACTTCAACAACGGTTCTATCTTGAGCTTCAAGCTCTCCAAACATGCAGTCCATCAACAGCGTGTCCTGGAAGAGTCTCTTCTGTCCCTTCCAGTTGAAAAGACAGAAGACATTGTTGGTCAGTGCAGCCCACAACATTCTTCAAATCATATGATCTTAGTTAGTCCCTCCAGCTAACGACAAACAGGAAACCTTAACAGATCAAAGAGAAAATTGTTAGCAGATAAAAAAGTACAATCTGTTTAGTCGTCTGTGGTTCTAAGTTTGTAGTTCAGTTCTTTTCAGCAGATTTCTCTGTCAAACCCAAAATCCATCTAAACCTCTTTGATGTCTCCATGTCTCCAATTCCAGACATTCAGACAGATTCTATTTCCAAAACTCCATTTCAAGCTCAAACCCAAAGACAGGGTCCTGCTCATGGATCTGCAGACAGAAAAGATTCAAACCTGAACACATCAGTGAAAAACTGCTTTGTTCAAAAATGTAAAACAGGGCTCCAGTCTAACTTTTTTCACTAGGAGCACGGGTGACAAAAAGAGGCACTTGATCTGTCTTCTGTTTGTATTTTTAGACTTGGAAAAAAAATGATCATTTCTTCTCACAATGACTTTTTTCCCCCCAAGGGGTCATAAAAAACTCAGTGCTGTTACTACCCACCTATATAAATGCTGCCACTTCTTTTCAATAAAACGTTAAAATTTTACACAACATACTTGTGTAATGTACGACAGCAGCTACTTCCTGTTCCAAATAGCTGCTGTCACCAAACTCCAATAGACCTCTATAGAAAAATAGGCAGCTGTTACTCAGTCATTCTAAATAGACAGAATTAACATTCTGGCTGTGAAACATTTTTCCTAATATCTTGTTGCTAATCTTAGTTTTTTCATGATGTTTTTCTCTTTATTGCCAGATGTTCAAGTTATAAACTGACCAATCAGATGCCTCAGTAAAAGGGGTGGTGCCCACTGGCCCCACCTCGAATATTTGATTGACAGCTTCTTCCGAGCAGCTTTCAGTGATTGGGGAGCATGGACTTTGAACTAGCTTATCATGATTGGCAACTGGTTGTTCTAAAAATGTGACTCAGACCGCCTGACTAATCTCTTTTGCCTGGATCAAAATGGCGATTAGATTTGTTGTTGTTATTCGCTGCGTTTACACGGACAAAAGTAATCGGAAAGAACGCCTGATCGGAAGAAAAACACGTCATGTAAACACGCCGTTCTGAATATTCTGCTCAGATCAGACTTGTTCAGATCAAAATTTCTTTCGGATGGAGATAGGTCGGTTTTGCCGATTGTTGATCCGATCGTGTTGCATGTAAACAGTTCATTTCGATCCTGTGTCACTACTGCTCTGGTTTACTTCACGCATAGACGGTGCGGTGCTCCAGCTTTGGAGCACATACATGACCCACCGGCTGCTCTGCAGGACCGAACTGTGTCTCTGAGCAGAGCAGCCGGAGTGATAGCTCTGTGTTTGAGGACAGGCTGGTGTTATTCCCACATATTTACATGCAGCCAAGATGCAGATTGCAGCATTTCCCGCATGGATTTGCTGTTTTTTAAACAAGGCTAATGTTGTCAGCGCATGTTAGCCCACTCATAACCCTGACTTCTTACGACTCCGTTCCACTACAAAAAAAGTACTGACCATACAGATTAAGAATAAAATGATGATCTAACAGGTGCTTCATAATAACCATAACAATAATAAAGGACGTTTAGAAGATCATCTTGTATATTACCGAGCTGCCAACTATCTACTGTGTGGCAATGTGTTTACACCAGGACTCATTTCCTCTTCCGGTATTTTCAACACTACTGCGCATAACCAAATAATTTATTCTGACCAAATGTGTGACCATGTGAACGTTTGTTTCTAATCGGAAAATGTCTTTCTGGGCCCATGTACACGGTTGGATTTACATCCGACCATTGATCCCATCAAGATATTTTGCACGTGTAACTGCGGCTATTGACAAAAAAGATTATATCAGAACATTATGTTGTAAGCAACGGTGTCTTTTACAGCTAATAAGAGTTTTGGACCAGTCGTGAAAAGTAATTGATTGACATACAGTAATCTTTGTTGTAGTAGGACAACAGGGTCATGATTGGTCAGTACAGAAAGTTTGGTGAAAATACCTTCAGTATCTTCAAAGCTATTTTGCGCCTTTATTATGAGTCATTTCTCAATTAAAATTTGATAAAATACATACAATAAAATAAATATTTACTTTTTTCACAAAGTTTTGATTGTAGCATGAATATGCTGACGAGTCTTCATTACAATATAAATGTAGAAATTCATTTCTTTTTGAGAGATGATTGATTTTTACAGAATGGTTTTTCCTCAGATATTGCACTTTGTTGACAACGGTCTCTTGGCAGCCGTGTCTCCATTTACACCTCAAGAGATCACTTGTCATTAAAAGTCGGGCAAAAAAAACATTTTTTTCTTTTGAAATGTATTTGTGTTGTGCTGAAATAAGCCTCAGAGACAGTGTCAAACATTTACTATAGATGCCTGCATGTTTACTGTCAATAATGACAAGAATCTAAAACATTCTATTTGTTTTCAGACTGTTTTCCTATTTATTATTTCCTTTTAAAAATTAATTGCCTGGAGACAGAATCAGGTCAAAAGTACATTTTCTGTCAATCCCACAGCCCCCTTTCTAGTACATCTGTCCTATTTATCCCAGCATGATTTAATTTGAGGATACAAACAATAATTAATTTGAGTATATATAACATTAAAGACCTGTTTGTACCACTTATGAATTACTTATGTGCAACTTCATTTCCTGAAAAAAACAAAGAAAATCACTGTATTTAATAAAGCAAATGTGATTTAGGTGACTTTTTTGTTTTGTTTTATTTTTTGTTTTTTTAAACTATGCATTTCAACATTTCTGTAATGTGTAAATTCTTTATTGCTTAAAGAAAACAAGAAACTTATTTGAAAACATTAAAACTTTTTTATTGTGCATATTCTGAATGATTTAATTCAAAATTGTATTGGTACTTACAATGCATAAAGTCCCCATAACATATAAAAGGGCCTCTACTTGTGTTCCTGCAGTTCTCCCCCAGTGCTTGATGACTGAAGAGGAAGATCTCTGCATCCAGCAGAGGAACTTCAGAGCGGAACGGGAAGAACCAGAACCTCCACAGGTTAAAGAGGGACCAGGGGAACTCTGCATCAGTCAGGATGAAGAGCATCTTGATCTGAAGCAGGAGACTGATACCTTGATGGAGATTTCTACTAATGAGGAAGATGAGAACAGTGAAGCAGATCTAAATAATCAGCAGAGCTTTAATGTAACTGATAGTCATGATGAAGAAGGAAACCAACATGAAGAATCAACATCAACTACAGATGAAGTAGCAGACCCACAGAACAGAGATCAGAGGAAGAGAAGAGACAGAAATCATGTCCAAAGTGTGGACAGCGCTCACATGTCAGCAGATCAGTGTGACTCTGATGTTAGAAAAAATCCCAAGAAGACAAATCTGGGTAAGAAACGTAAACAATCTCAAAAAGAAGAGGAACTTTCCTCTATCAAGTCTAGTCAAAACTCAAGAATAATTACTAACCTGTCTGACTACATGGAAACTGGGTCTGATGAAAGATGTTATGTCTGTAAAGAATGTAGTAAAAGCTTTAGTCAAATATCTAATCTCAACACACACATGAGAACTCACACTATAGGAAGGCCTTTTCCTTGTAAAGAATGTAATAAAAGCTTTAGTCGTAAATCTAATCTCAACGTACACATGAGAACTCACACAGGAGAAAAGCCTTTTTCTTGTAAAGAATGTAAAAAAGGTTTTCATGATGTATCTTCTCTGAACAAACACATGAGAACTCACACAGGAGAAAAGCCTTTTTCTTGTAAAGAATGTAAAAAAGGTTTTCATGATGTATCTTCTCTCAACAAACACATTGAGAACTCACACAGGAGAAAAGCCTTTTTCCTGTAAAGAATGTAAAAAAGTTTTAATCAAATGTCTAATCTCAAAACACACATGAGAATTCATACAGGAGAAAAGCCTTTTTCTTGTAATGAATGTGATAGAAGTTTTCACCAGGCATCTAGTCTTAAAATACACATAAGAACTCACACCAGGAGAAAAGCCTTTTTCTTGTAAAGAATGTAAAAAACAGTTTTCATGGTGTATCTTCTCTCAACAAAACACATGAGAACTCACACAGGAGAAAAGCCTTTTTCTTGTAAAGAATGTGATAGAAGTTTTCATCAGGCATCTAGTCTTAAAATACACATGAGAACTCACACAGGAGAAAAGCCTTTTTCTTGTAAAGAATGTAAAAAAAGTTTTAGTTGTTCATCTGATCTAAAAAAACACATGAGAACTCACACAGGAGAAAAGCCTTTTTCTTGTAAAGAATGTAAAAAAAGTTTCAGTCATGTATCTTCTCTCAAAACACACATGAGAACTCACACGGGAGAAAAGCCTTTTTCTTGTAAAGAATGTAAAAAAAGTTTCGGTCAACTATATCATCTCCAAACACACATGAGAACTCACACAGGAGAAAAGCCTTTTTCTTGTAAAGAATGTAAAAAAGGTTTTCATGATGTATCTTTGCTCAACAAACACATGAGAATTCACACAGGAGAGAAGCCTTTTTCTTGTAAAGAATGTAGAAAGAGTTTTAATCAAATATTTAATCTCAGAAGACACATGAGAACTCATACAGGAGAAAAGCCTTTTTCTTGTAAAGAATGTTGAAAGAGTTTTAGTCAAATATCTAATCTCAAAACACACATGAGAACTCACAAGACCTTCTCTTTACAAACAATGTAATAAAGGGGTTAGTGTAAACTCTAAATTCTAAGCTTTTCTGATAAGAGGTGGACACGTCAACTTCTGCACCACAGTCAAAGACTTTATTTTACAGGAGGGAAAAATTTGATGGCCTCCATACCATTTTGATGAAGTAACTTCATTACAGGGAGGCACACGTGAGTAATGTGTAGAAAGGAAGTTTTCTACAATTTATTGTTATAATATGATATTCTTACTTTCTATAAATTTTTTTAAGGTTTGTAATCTTTTTTTACATCAAAAGCAAAAAGAGTAATGGATCAATACATTTGAAACTTTATGTAATGATATTAAGAGTTTTACTGCTAACAAAATATGTACAACTTTTTCACAAAATGAATGGTTTTAGATGTACCTTCAAATAGAAATGAGTTTTCGTTTGAGTTAGTAGAGCTAATTCTTGAATGTCTTCATTATGGTTGAAATGTTTTTTATACATCTTAAACTCTAACACTTTTAATGTGATCAGTGAACATTTAATAAATATGTATATATAAACACAAAGTAGTGACTGCAGTATGTACTTTATTAGGTCAAGTAATAGGGGTGTAACGGTACACGTAGTTGTACCAAACCGTTAAGGTATGGCACTTTCGGTTTGGTTTACCTTTGTACTGTTTTGGTTTTTAAATTTTATTTGGTTTTTTGTTATTGTTCTCCCCAATGTATGAACTTTGCACCGAGATGGAACTAATGTTAACCGCGAGTTTTCGCCGAGATGCCATTAGGTGACGGACAGTTAGCATGTCAACTATAGCACTATGGCTAATGCAAACAGCGAGACCAGAACTTGAGGACCCACCCCATCTCCTTACGCTCTCCTTTGTGGAACACTTTTGATTTGTTGTGAGCATCCATGAAGGGAAAAGACAGTTGGATAAGTCAAACACCGTGTGCCGACATTGTTTCACGAAGATCCTGTATGCCGCTGTAAAACATCTTATTTGCTAATGAACTTAAAACGGCATCACCGGATTGTTTGTAATTAGTAATGACTGAACTGTTTGGCAAAGTCTTTCAGATTCTGGTGGAAAATAAGTCTGCTATTTTGGAGGAGATGAAGGTAAAGGTTACCAAATACAGAGCAACAGGATGCATCCCTTTTGATGCTAACCCTCTTGAATTGGGAAGAACCAATGAGACCAGCTATAGGCATATTGCAAAATTGGCAAAGAGGTATCTCTCCATTTCTGCAACCTCTCTCCAGAATGAAAGAGTTTTTTTCTAATGCTGGGGATATCGTTACCGCTAAGAGATCTCTCCTCGTTCCTGAAAATGTTGACAAACTAATCTGAAAAACTGAATACTAAATTAAACTTAACTCAGGAAAATAGTTAGATGACACAGTGCATGCAAAAACTTTTTTGGCGCTGGCAGTGGCAGTCATATCACGCTAAGTCGCGCTCAAAGTGGTCAGCAAAATCAAAGATAGGACAAAAGCGAGATTTGACCCGACGCATGCAAAAACATGCATTTTGCAAATGCAAAAAAAAAACGTTTTTTAAATGAAAAAAAAAAATAAAGCAGAATAAAAAATTATTCAAAAGCAAATATTTATGGCCCGCAGCAGCAGTCACTGACTGCAAGGACCATATTGTTTTCGCACTTGGAACGACGACTTTGCCGCCTTTCAGCGAGAATGTGACCCCCACCGCATGCTCAAAAAGTCACCAAAACGTGCACACACCTGGGATAAATTGCAAATGAATTTTCCGCAAAGTCAACGTCACCCCCCCCAAGACGATGACATCACGGCCAGCGATCCCGTCAAAAAAATGAATGGGCCGAAAATCGCGTATGGGGCCCAACAAAATGTACTTCAAAATACAGTCGTGAAACCAAAACACACGTGTCGGGGATATCCCAAAGAAGTTTTGAAATCAGTCTACAAACACCACAGAAGTGTCATTGACCTTTGACCTTGGGAAAAGGCCGCCATCTGTAATTTTCTTAAAAAAGCACCTTTAGCACCAGATACAAACGAAAACTCGTCGTTGGAATTTTCATCAATCGTCTCGTAACTTTTCGGGCACCAACGGCCAGCTACTCTGGACAAAATGTTGGAATTAGAAGTTGTAGATTTTAAACGGCGTGCGCGTGGCGAGCTCGCAACCGTTGCCATCTCAGCTAGCTTGCACATTTTTCCTCGACTCGGCAAATCAATCTACCAATCTACCCTTGTTCGCGATGTCCAAAGGACGTTTTGAAATCATTACGGGATGGTGACACGACCTACGGTTTGGCGGCCATTTTGTGCCAAAATCTGCAATTTCGCCATTTTCGCGTTTTTACACAATATGAAAAAATGAACTTTTTTCCAGGGATTTTCACGAAATTTCACTCACATGTTGCTAGAGCAAGTGTGAAAGAAATAGGACGTTCTTTGTGCAAATGTGTGAGTTTTGCAGAGAAGCAATAAATATGCCATAGACTATATTTCAACCCAGATGGGGCTGCACGGTGGCACAGTGGTTAGCGCTCTTGCCCTCACAACAAGAAGGCCCCCGGTTCAAGACATGAAAAATACTTTAACAGGGGACCTTTCTGTGTGGAGTTTGCATGTTCTCCCCGTGTATGCGTGAGTTTTCTCCGGGGTTCCTCCCATCATCCAAAAACATGCATCATAGGTTAATTGGCAACTCTAAATTAGTGTCTAAATTGTCCCTAGGTGTGAGAGTGAATGGCTGTGTGATTGTTGACATCTACCCTGCGACAGACTAGCGACCTGTCCAGGGTGTCCCCTGCCTTCGCTCACAAGTGGCCGGGATAGGGCTCCGGCAGCCCCGAAAGGGAGAAAACGGTTAAGAAAATGAATGAATGGGTTTGAAAATTCTAATCCCTGTCCAGATTCATCTTCTCATGTGGAGGTTGGAGCTGACCTCTGCTTTCGGAGCTTTCGATTATCCAGGAATGATTTACTTTGGACCAAATGGGGAATCTTTTGATCAGTGCGCCTTCGTATCTGGTCCGACGTCAAGGAGGAGCGAATCCAGAGGCTGCACACTCCAACTATTGGTGGGTGAAAGCAGGCGGGCCATCTGCAGACGAATCAGGGCATTCATGGGAGGAGATTCGGCCGCCATGATGTGTCCAGGAGAGTAGATTCATCCGCTAGAGCAGGGGGTCACCAACCTTTTGAGACTGAGGGCTATTTCATGGGCACGAAGTGGTATGAAGGGCGCCACAGGACCTGTTTACTAGAAACTCCTAGCCCCCCCCCTCACACACACACACTCACAATTTGAGGATGCCCTTATGTGTGCCCTATTTTTATTTGCTCATTTTACACAAAAACATGCATGAATTTTCTAGACTTGTATTACATGGGGGGGTCAAACTCAGTTGCAGAGGGGGCCTAATCCAAAACACACTTGAGGTTGCGGGCCGAACAAGATAAACATTTATTGAACACAATAAAGGCCCGTACACACCGGGACGAATATTCGCCCGGCGTTATTCGCCAGCGTTTTTCGCCACGTCTTTGTGTTCACACCCAGGCGATTATCGCTGGCGATGAGCCGAGCCAACATGCAATTTCATTCCCTAACATTAGATGGCGCTTTGTAAACAGAAATACTCCTGTACACAAGGTGGCGCTGCGCAACTGTACGCTTCTTAAAGTCACTTTCACTCAGAGGAAGAGAGCCAGTATTTACCTGCGTGTCACAGAATCAAACAAAGAAAACATGGATATCTCAAGCACCAGTAGCTCCAGCTCCAGTTCCAGCGATGAAGAAATTATTCTTCTGTTGAATGCTGAAAGACGCCGGAAAAGACGCCGATTTTGGGTACATCCCATAGTTACGAGAAGAGAAGAACATGGGGAGTTTTATCGACTGGTACAAGAGCTGAAAATGTATCACGAGCGTTTTCGGGGATATTTTAGAATGTCCGTCAGTGAGTTTGAAAATTTACTACAACAACTGGCTCCCTCGCTTACGAAAGAACAGACACACTACCGTAAACCAATCGACCCAGAACAGCGTTTGGCCGTGTGTTTACGGTGAGTTCGTTTACATTGTTATTCACTTCAATGAATGTTGTAAACATACGTGAAGCGTTGTTAAAAACTAGTATTTGTCTATTTCTGTTTCAGTTTTCTAAGCACTGGGGACTCGTACCGCACTATTGCGTCCAGCTTTCGACTTGGTGTGTCAACTGTGGCTTCGATAGTGAGTGAAACCTGTGATGCATTGTGGGACTGCCTCAGAGATGAACATTTGCCTGTGCCAACTGAAGAGATGTGGAGGAGTACAGCCAGGAGATTCCATGAAAGATGGAATTTCCCTAACTGCTTGGGAGCCATGGATGGGAAACACATATGCATCCAGGCCCCTGCAAACTCTGGTTCTTTGTACTTTAATTATAAAGGTACATTCTCCGTTGTATTGCTGGCCCTTAGTTGATGCAGATTACCGCTTCCTGGTGGTTGATGTGGGGAGCTATGGCAGCAACAGTGATGGAGGAATCTTTGCCAATTCTGGACTAGGAAAGGCACTCAGAGATGGAACTCTGAATGTTCCCCCACCAAGTGAACTTCCAGGTGCTCCTGAGCTCGGAAAAGTTAACCATGTCATTGTGGCGGATGAAGCTTTTCCGTTGAAAACCTATCTCCTCCGGCCATACCCTGGACGCCGCCTCCCCACAGACAAGAGAATTTTCAATTATCGTTTGTCTCGGGCACGGCGCATCTCTGAAAATGTATTTGGCATCCTCAGTCAACGCTTCCGGGTTTTCCAAAGAACTTTACAGGTTCAACCAAGTGTTGTAGACAAAGTTGTCAAAGCTGCTTGTGTATTGTGTAATTACTTGCGCCCTAAAGGAGAAGACAATAATGATGCCACAGAAGAGGACCATGAGTGTGAGCAACCGCTCCAAGGCTTTGAACGTTGTAGAGGGCAGCGGGCATCAGTGGAGGCCCAAAATGTCAGAGAACTGTACAAAAGAGTACTTCAACTCACCAGCAGGAGAAGTTGCTTGGCAGTATGAACATGTGAACCATGCTCTGTGAAAACCGCTAGTGTATGTGTATATATACAATTTCTGTGAACTTGAATACACTATCAAATCTATTGCATCTGATTCTTCATTAATTAATATGGCAGCACTCACCACAACAAATCAAACATTTTTGATTTAATATGTTCTATCAAAGCTAGTGGGTTTTTTTGTAATGTAATTAGGTCACTTCAACATATATGTATTTACAACTAAATGTGAGGTGTACTTTTTAAAGTGTCTTTTTAATAAACATTTTTACTAGCTTCTTCTTTTAGATGTTCTCATTCCCTGCACAATGCTGTGCACATAAGTTACGTTCCATGTAGATGTTGCCTAATATGCATAAAATACTCATAATTGGGACCATAGCTTTTTCAATAAGAGGTCACGTATACTTATGTCCAAAGATATGCAAAATCTCAAAACGCTACATACTTTCAAGTCACTGATGCACAATTTCTTTAGGAAAAATGAAACATTTTATTTTTTATGAACTACGAGTTGCAAGACCATTCACAAAAACAGTAAACAAAAGAGTGTGCAAATAGGTCACAATGTGCAAAATGAAAAGTTGTGCAAATCAGCATTAAGAAATACCTATTTACAAAGAATTTAAAGAATATGAAACAAAAAGACAGAATTAAAATGTATACAGTAAAAATCTACGGTTGCCATGACGTGGAGCAGCCATAGTTTGGTGGGGTCTGTGGGGGGAGATGGTTGTAGGACACAGGTGAATGCTGTGGAAAACCAGCAAAAGAGGCCTGGCCAAATTCAGCATCATGCAATAGCTGTTGGACTTTGATTTTCACCGAAGACTGAAGAGCTGGGGACAGCCTTCTTAGTGTTGGTAGTAGACCAATAGCAAAAAGATAATTGTCATCGTTCAGTTGTTCCCTTCTTTGCTCTTTGCGTTCCTCTCTTTCTCTTCTCCGTTCCTCTTTCTCGTTTTCCCTCTCTTCCTTTGACAAAAGGTATTGTTGCAAGAAGTCTGCTGTCTCAGGTCTTTTTCTTTTGTTGGATGGAGTAGGCCTCACAGTTGGGCCGGAGAAGGTCGATTCTGAGGATGTGCTTGCAGATGCCTCTTCTCTGTCGCTGACATCTTTACGGATTACTCGATCAACCCCTTCATCTGTATCTTCCAGGGAAATATTACTGTGCACACTGTAAAGACAAATTCAGTTTACATCAGAAACAATAAGTCACACTGTGGGCCATGCCACACTCATACCCATTTTGACAAAATAACCCAGAGCTTAATGTTTAAATAATTTATTTTACAGGGAACATGCAATATCATGTCAACTAATGTGTAATGACAATATTACCTTCGAAATTCTGTTGATGCATCGAGGAACTCCATCACCTTCATATATTTCCAGGCCTTCCTTTGTTTTGCCGCCTGTCCACTACGGCAGTCTTTTTCACGCTTTTTCCGCGTGTATGTGTCGCGCAGGCTCTTCCACTTTTGTTTTACCTCCTCCACTACAGCACACAAACAATGGTGATTGTCTAACGTTTGTTGGAACGTACATGAAAGGCAATTAAATAAAATGAAACTCACCATCAAGGCCCATTTGCTGTGCAATGCCACTGCATAGCTGTTCTCTTTTGTCAATATTTTTGTAGTCGCTTTCGCGTTTGTCATACAGCTCTTTGTGCTCGGACACCAGTGAGACCAGCAACTCTATATTCATTTTGCCCTGCATCCTCTTTGTCTTCTTCGCGGCTGTGTAGATGCAACTCGGCGTCTGTCTTCTTTGCGGGTATGTGTGCTCAGCAAGGCAGTGTTGTGTTTGAGCGCCCCCAAGTTGTGTTTTACTGTAACTTCAGAAGCTCCAGACACGTGAACAAAAGCGCCATTCTCATTGGTCGAATAGATTTCGACGCGAGGCGTCAAAAAAAAAAACGAACCCGAGGCGTTTTTTTTTTTGACGCTTTGACGCGTGGCGTTTTTTCGCGTCGGTGTGCACACTGTCATTGGTGCCCTTTGTTTAGTCACGAGGCGAATTTCGCCGGCGATTTTCGCCGGCGAAATTCGTCCCGGTGTGTACGGGCCTTAAGGCTAAACTTTTAAACCTTTAAAACTTTAACTTAACTTTTTAAAGATAAATGTGAATAAAAAGACATAAATATTAATCCAGAATAATAAATACATTCTGTCAAATGATGCAAATATGAACAGACAAAGTCAAGAAAATATTAATAATTAGTAAAAAATTAGTAAATAATCAAATTATTCCGTTTTCTTTGCTCTTTTGTCATTTTTTTAGAGCGGAATTCCTGACATTATTTTTTAGCAATAAGTTCTTTTCTGCTTGGTGTGTGATGTTCTGTGTGTGTCTCTGGTCCTGTGTGTGTCTTTGGTCCTGTGTGTGTCTCTGGTCCTGTGTTTGTGTATTTGGTCCTGTGTGTGTCTCTGGTCCTGTGTTTGTGTATTTGGTCCTGTGTTTGTGTCTTTGTTCCTGTGTGTGTCTCTGGTCCTGTGTTTGTGTCTTTGTTCCTGTGTGTGTCTCTGGTCCTGTGTTTGTGTCTTTGTTCCTGTGTGTGTCTCTGGTCCTGTGTTTGTGTATTTGGTCCTGTGTTTGTGTCTTTGTTCCTGTGTGTGTCTCTGGTCCTGTGTTTGTGTATTTGGTCCTGTGTGTGTCTTTGGTCCTGTGTGTGTCTCTGGTCCTGTGTTTGTGTCTTTGTTCCTGTGTGTGTCTTTGGACCTGTGTGTGTCTTTGGTCCTGTGTGTGTCTTTGGACCTGTGTGTGAGTCTTTGGACCTGTGTGTGTCTCTGGTCCTGTGTGAGTCCTAGGTCCTGTGTGTGTCTCTGGTCCTGTGTTTGTGTCTTTGTTCCTGTGTGTGTCTCTGGTCCTGTGTTTGTGTCTTTGTTCCTGTGTGTGTCTTTGGTCCTGTGTGAGTCCTAGGTCCTGTGTGTGTCTTTGGTCCTGTGTGAGTCCTTGGTCCTGCGTGTGTCTGTGGTCCTGTGTGTGTCTTTGGTCCTGTGTGAGTCCTTGGTCCTGTGTGTGTCTCTGGTCCTGTGTGAGTCCTAGGTCCTGTGTGTGTCTCTGGTCCTGTGTTTGTGTCTTTGTTCCTGTTTGTGTATTTGGTCCTGTGTGTGTCTTTGGTCCTGTGTGAGTCTCTGGTCCTGTGTGTGTCTCTGGTCCTGTGTTTGTGACTTTGTTCCTGTGTGAGTCCTTGATCCTGTGTTTGTGTCTTTGTTCCTGAGTGTGTCTTTGGTCCTGTGTGAGTCCTAGGTCCTGTGTGTGTCTTTGGTCCTGTGTGAGTCCTTGGACATGTGTGTGTCTCTGGTCCTGTGTGAGTCCTAGGTCCTGTGTGTGTCTCTGGTCCTGTGTTTGTGACTTTGTTCCTGTGTGTGTCTCTGGTCCTGTGTTTGTGTCTTTGTTCCTGTGTGTGTCTTTGGTCCTGTGTGAGTCCTAGGTCCTGTGTGTGTCTTTGGTCCTGTGTGAGTCCTTGGTCCTGCGTGTGTCTCTGGTCCTGTGTGTGTCTTTGGTCCTGTGTGAGTCCTTGGTCCTGTGTGTGTCTCTGGTCCTGTGTGTGTCTCTGGTCCTGTGTGATTCCTAGGTCCTGTGTGTGTCTTTGGTCCTGTGTGTGTCCTTGGACCTGTGTGTGTCTCTGGTCCTGTGTGTGTCTTTGGACCTGGGTGTGTCTCTGGTCCTGTGTGTGTCTTTGGACCTGTGTGTGTGTCTTTGGTCCTGTGTGTGTCTTTGGTCCTGTGTGAGTCCTAGGTCCTGTGTGTGTCTTTGGTCCTGTGTGAGTCCTAGGTCCTGTGTGTGTCTTTGGTCCTGTGTGAGTGCTTGGTCCTGTGTGTGTCTTTGGTCCTGTGTGAGTCCTAGGTCCTGTGTGTGTCTCTGGTCCTGTGTGTGTCTTTGTTCCTGTGTGAGTCCTAGGTCCTGTGTGTGTCTCTGGTCCTGTGTTTGTGTCTTTGTTCCTGTGTGTGTCTGTCTTCCTGTGTGTGTATTTGGTCCTGTGTGAGTCCTTGGTCCTGTGTGTGTCTTTGGTCCTGTGTGTGTGTCTTTGGTCCTGTGTGTGTCTCTGATCTTGTGTGTGTCTCTGGTCTTATGTGTGACTTTGGACTTGTGTGTGTCTTTGGTCCTGTGTGTGTGTCTTTGGTCCTGTGTGTGTCTCTGGTCCTGTGTGTGTGTCTGATGTCCTGTGTGTGTCTTTGATCCTGTGTTGATTACTTGGATCAGGTGTGTTTAGCCAATAAGGAGCTTCAAGGCCAAGTTGAATGGAAAACATGTAGGACACCGGCCCTTTCTTCATCATTAACGCTTTAAATTGGAATACAATAAAATTCCATTACAATTAATTGACAAAAATCTGGACTTTCTAAATAATGTACTGATTGTAAACCATTTTATTCATACTTGTGAATTCTTAAAGGCGAAACTTCACATAAATGGATTACTCAACCGTCTCAAACTATTCTCTAAATCTTTACATTACATGAATTATAAGAATGCACAGACATTGTGTAATTTATTTGATCTATTTAAACTTTTGTAATAGACCCTTATTTTTATTGATTATTTTTTAAGTTATATTTGTTTCCTTATTTTTATTTTTTTGTCCACCTTTATCTCAGAATTGATGTTGTTGTCATTGACAGACATGCCGTGATTGTTTGTTGAATATTTGCTTCAATTAAAAAAAAAAAAAAAAAAGTTTTTTTTGGGTGCATTCCCTGCTGGCGCCACAAGGGGTGCTCGCGGGCGCCACAGGGCTGGTGAACCCTGGTCTAAAAGTACCTTGTAGTGTGTTGATGCCACTAGACAGCAGACTTGACAACTAAAATGTAAGATTTTTCTGTTAGTTTTGCTGCAGAGCTGTGAACACATTAAAGAAATCTAGAAGGTTTATTTTCATTTGTGGTTCAATTTGATCTGCAGAAATGTCATTCTGGAAGACATCTGAGTCTCTGTCATCAATGTGGAAAATATTTTCTGTGTGACAAGTTCCAAAGTTGTAGTCCTTCTTAAAAAAACATGGATGTTATTCACAAAAACAAAAAGCGGTCTGATGAAAAAGAGTTGTAATTTAGAAATGGTTTATTTCAAGCAATCAAAACAAGCTAAAGAAGACAAACAAATGTACGTTTATATATATAGATATTAACCTGGAGTTATATATTTTGACCTGATTCGGAAAAAATATAAAGTCAATAGGATATACACCCCCCCCCCCACACACACACACACCCACACCCACACACACACACACACATACACACACACCCACACACACACACATAGACCATTTCTTGCATCTACACTATTATACTTAGAAACTTTGCAGGTGAAGTCAGAACTGAGCAAATAAAACTACTGCAGCTGAAATATTTAAAAAGAAATAAAGAAAAAATCACAGAGAAGAAAATATCTGCACTCTTTTAAACAACAACAAATATGAAAACAGTTTTCTGCATCTCTTCTTCACAGGTCGTCTTCATCACCAGCAACAGTTCTTCTCCCTGTAGAAGCAGAATTTAGAAGATCAAGCAGCTTTTTTATTTTTAAAAGTGTAAATAATATTTAAGGTCACCAACTTCATGCTGAGAGAAACAGGAAATGACATCATCCACGTCAGCAGATGATGAAGAGTAAAAGAGTGACAGTACTTGTTCTAGTTCTCTGGTCCTCATTCCCTTTGGTTCTCCTCCTGGACATGTAGACCAGAGCAGCAACCACACCCAGAAACATCAACACCACCTTCATCACGGCTCCAACGATGATGATGAAATTATGACCAGAAAGATCTGCAGACAAACATTTACCAGCATCAACTAAAGTATTTGTGTGGCTTTAACTTTCACAAATTTGTCTTTGTTGTTCAAAATAATAAAAACAGTTTTACCTGAAAAGTCCAGAACATAGACAGCATGTGTCTTCACTTCCTCATCCTCCACAAACTGACAGATGAACGTTTGGTTGTTTCCACTCTGATGTTTCACAGTCAGAACAGAAACACAGTCTGGTTGTCCTCTAAACTCTAAGTCAACATCATCACCAGACAGATGAGATCCCGTCTCATTCATCCAGATGAAGCTGTTGTGTCTACAGGGAATAGTTGGATCAAATCTACTCAGTGAACACTGGAATGTGACACTTCCACTTCCTCTGGGAGGAACGTCTGCTGGATCTTTACAAACTGAAGGAAAACACAAACAGAAAAGCTTCTCTGTTAGATGTTTTTACATGATGGAGTCACTGCTTGTCATTTTCTAACAACTTTCAACAAACAATATTATGGAAATAATATAAAACTATATAAAATGAACCTAAAGAAATGTTTTCTGCATGAAGCTGAAACTTTGTCGGCTCTTTCTTTGTCTTTCTAGTCCTGATTCTCCGGGTCTGTCTGGTCTAACTCCTATAATTCTGTTTCAAAAGCCCAGAAGCTCTGGATTGTGGAATAAATCTCCCCTCATCTGAGATGAAAACTGATTAGTTCTGACTCTGAATGTAAATAAAGGAATAATATTTAATCTATTGTAGAATCTGAGGGTTTAGATAAAAAAAACTCCAAACGTCAGAGTCTCTTCAGGGTTTGAGCTTTTTTTGGATCAGATCAGAATGTTGACAATCATGAAGTCACATTATCATTCATGTCATAATACTCACTGCTCAAAATATTAAGATACGCGTCAAACGTATTCTTGTTCCTGAGCCGACAGAGATATCGACCAGCATCTTCATCAGTGATGTTTGTGATGAGCAGAGAGCAGTCAGTGCTCACATTCAGCCTGGAAGCTCTAACTGAACTCTGGACAACACTTCCATTGTGTACTTCTGGTCTCAGTGCTTCATCTGGATCTTTCTGGTTCAGCCAGGTAACATCAGAGCACGAGGAAGAGGAGGATGTAGTTCTACAAGGTAAAAGGACGTCATCTCCAGCTCTGTGATGAAGATGTTTGGTTTGTTCACTGATGTCTGCAGGAGAGAAAAGAACAAAAAGTTGAACCTTTAACTCAACAGTCACTAAGAAAATCACTGAAGAAATACAAGAAGATGATTATATCTGCAAAGTTTTGTTTTCAGGGTAATATTATTAAATGATAAAAATTATTAATATTAAAAAATATTTTTTCATAACTAACATCAAATTCTGGATTTTTACAGAAAAGTGACATGAATTCAATATAATGTTTTGATATGAACATATTTCTCCTTAATTCTACTTTTGGAGTCATTCATGGTTTGATTTCTTCTTTAATGATAAATAAAGATAAAACTGAAAATGAAGACTTTGCTTCTATTTTTGTGACATTAAACCATTAAAGAGACACAGTTTTTAAATTCCTCAAGGAAGTTTTTTCCTCTTTCTTTAGAAAAAGATCTTTTCCTCAGATCCATTCAGAAGGTTTTCTTCTAATGTGAACAGAATGAGTCAAAAAGTGCTTTAAACGGTAGAAAGGTGACAGTTCTGAACTTAAAACAATCAAACATGACAAAGTCAGAGACTGACAGAACAAGAATCAAATTAAAGCCATGAGTGGCGTTGTATGACCCTTCAGGCGCTACTCGCCCCCCTTGCCTACCTCTACTCGCCACCCGCACCCCTCTTCGCGCCACCTCCCTCGCTGCCCCCTCTCTAGTAGTAGTGTAGCTTCCACTACACACATATAACCCCCCCTCTCTATCTGTAAGGCTAACTGAGCTGCATGTGGCTAAAAGTGCTAGCACTGTGATCAGCATCATCAACTGACTCAGAAAAACACGCTGCTTCCTAATCCTGAAACCTACCGTGGTAACTAGCATAACCTGCTTTAGGAATAACCCCCCCTCCCCCCAGACATCTGCAGAAAACAAGAAATGGAAAAAACGACAACAACAAATGAACAATCCACTCTCCACATCTCCCTTTGGTTAAATCAACAGAGAATCAAAGTCTGGAGAAATGAACATTTGTGAAACAAACTTGTTCCGTAATTATCAGATTATTGTCTGATAATTTAATTATCAGATTATTATCTGATAATTTAATTATCAGATTTTGTTCACCTGCTGAGTTTTTTTTAGGTTTTCATTTCTTCTTTATTGTTATACGTATCGTCAAGCTCCTCTGAAACTGTTTTTGTAGTTGTAATTACATTTATGTTTTTCTAAAATAATCTCCAAACAGGTTCTTTTATAAAAGTACAAAACCTGCTTTAAAGAGAAGTTTGTTTTATTGAATTCAATGTTTGCTTCTATTTGTAATAAAAACCTGTTTCAACAGATAATATTCTTTTATTTTATCAATCTTTTCTTCTATGACGCTTGCATAACAACCAACATAAATGAGTTAAAAGTTTTTACCTCAATTTATTTTCCTGATAGTTTGGTAAAAATAACAACAATGACATTTATATAGAAAAGTTCAAATCATATATAGATTTTTGATTGACATTAAAAGTTTGTTTTGTTTTATTCTGAAAATCCTGACAGAGCAAAGATTCACAGGAATCACTGAAAAGAACAGAAAGTGTTTTTGTTTCTAAACTGTGGAAAAATCTCATTTGATAGAACACAAATATAAAGTTAAATCCTTCCAAAGTTCTTACCTGTGAGAACGTAGACGGCCTCTGTCTGCACTTTCTTACAGTCAACAAACTGGCAGCTGAATCTTTTGGAGTTTCCACTCTGATGTTTCACAGTCAGAACAGAATCACAGTTTGTTTGGTTTTTAACCTCAAACTCTGGATTTCTACCAGACAGTTGAGATCCCGTCTCATTCATCCAGATGATGCGGCTTTTCTTACAGCCATGACGTTCTTTAGAGAAAGAAGGTACATCATAGCCCTTGAAGGAGCATGTTAGGTCCACTCTTCCATGAACATCTGAAGGAGACCAAGAGACTAAAGGAAAACAAAAATAGAATCAAGTTTTCAGACTTTTATTTTTGTCCTTCATTGACTTTTCTAATGTGTGACAGATTGGAGGTTAGTCAGTTCAACAAAACAGGAAACTGTCAAACACTCAGTTCACCTGATTAATCAGTGATCATGAGAGACATTGATCTTTGCTGTTTATGGATTCATCAATTCAACCTATTTGCTATGTAAAAGAATGAAATGTTATGATTTTTTCTCCCATGAGCCGACTCTCTCACATCTCTCATACTAAACATGCTTTGTCAGCAGTTTGACCTCAATGATTACATGAGTTCACATGTCAGAGTCTCTTCAGGCTCTGAGTTCTTTTTTTGGATCAGATCAGATTGTTGACATTCATGGAGTCCCAGAATTCTTCTGGTCAGAATACTCACTGCTCAAAATATTCAGATCCACAACGGTGACAATGTTGTTGTTGTTTCTGCGCTGACAGGCGTATTGACCAGCATCATCTTCAGTGATGTATCTGATGAGCAGAGAGCAGTCACTGCTCACACTCAGCCTTAAAGCTCTGGCTGAACTCTGGACATTTCCACTGCAGCTTATTAGCTCTGAAAATGATTTTTCAAGTCTGTAGATGGACCAGTAAAGATCCCGGTCAGAGGATCTATCAATGCTACAAGGTAAAACGGCATCATCTCCAACTCTTTTATAGAGGATCTCAAAACTGAAACCTGCAGGAGAAACAAGAAGAAACAGAAAAAGATGATCAGAATCAGAAACACAAGTAAACGTCTTTACTTTCCTCTAATCTTTTCATCATTCTCATCTTTAACTCTGACTTTTTCTGGATAGAATTGTGAATTCAGATGAAGTATTTAGTTTTTCTCTGTAATTGATAGTATTAGAAAAATATATACAACCTATTAGGCATTAAAAAATTAAAGCCATTTATCAAACATTTGGCTATTTTCCTAAACTTGAATTAATTTAAACCATGAATGAAAAGAACCTTCAAATCCTTAAAAGTAATTTTTTTGCTAAAATATCAGTCAATCAGTTTCTGAAATCTGTAGCTTTATTATTTGTGTCCTTACAAGTCTTCCTCTTAGTTTCTTCCTCAATTATTGTTTTACTCCAGAAAACTGGTTCTTTTCCTCTTTATTACCATTTATTGCAGTTTTAGCAGTTCAAATAGCAAAAGTCATTTTAATTTAAGGAAGTTAGTTCAGTTTTACAAACATTTCCACTTCTTGACTTTTCTTTACTGTGTTGACATTCTTCATCATCCTCACAGCTTCAGCTGTCAGCATTCAAATATGTATTTCTGAATAAATTGAATTTTAAAACTGAATTTGCATTTGTTTATAAAAAATCTGTTTACAAAACAAATTATACCAAAGATGTTTTTTCTTCCTAAGGAATGTTCAAATGAAAACAGATTTTTATCAAAAACAAAATGTAAACATCTTTATTCTATTAATAATCTACTTTTACAAATCCATTTTTTTAAACAAAGAACATCTTGTTATTCATAAAATAGACTGACTATATGTGGTAAACAACAATTTTAAAGTAAAAGTAAGAAACATTTTTCAAAGAAATATTACCTCCAGACTGAATCATGAAAATAAAGATGAATTCCAGCAGCAGAGTCATTCTTAGGTTGTTGGTCTCTCACTGTAAATGTTCCTTTCCTCTTTGATGATGACTAAATTATAGAAAAGAAAGTCTTGGCTCCTCCCACTCAATGTTTTTAGTGTCAGTACATTTGTTAGTGAAGTCAGAGTGAAGGATGGATCACAGATTAATAAAATATAAAGTTTTGTTACTGAAGGTAAAAATCAGACAAAATTTGATGTTATTATATTTGAAGTTAGAGCTTCATCAGTTTAGGATCAGAAAAAGGAAGTCTATCTTTTTCCTGTCCTAAAGAGGAAATGCTGTTTGTTCATTTCCTGTAATCACTACATGATTCTTAATCTGCTCTGTAATGAACTTTATCCACATTAACTTTTGCTCAGAACCTGTCTGGTTTTGATCTTTTGCAATAAACTTAATGTTTGTTCAAAGCAGCAACTGAATGGACTGTGATTACAAGAACACGTCCGTCTTCTTTGACTGCAACTGGTCCAGTCTGGTGAAGGAAGTTTCTGCTTTGAAAACCTGGGATTAGATCTGATCCCAGCTGGACTCAGTCTGCAGACGCTAACGTCACTGTTTGCTTTCAAGTCCAACTCTCAAAGTTCAGTTTTGACTCTTCAATCTCATTGAAATCTATTCTGTAAGTCCTAAAACTGCACTCTAAAACATTTCAAAGGTGCAGTAAATATGACAGAAAAATATGAATTCATAATAAAATTGGTGAATTTCAGTTCACTGCAACACATTTTGTCAGTACTAATCTAACAAGAGCTTTTGTGAAAAATAAGTAGATGTATTCAAAATAAATTAATTTTAATAAATAATTGTATTTAAATCATTTAAAATATTTTCATTTGAAATAAATTTGATCAACTTCTTTACGAATGATCTATGACCTTAAATTAGTTTAAATAACTGCAATTAATGTAGAATTGATCTCAGCGGGATGGGATGTCCTCAACACAATTGTCAACCTGCTTCTACGGTAAGAAAGGTTGGACAATATTGCATTAGCCTCCTTAGTTTAAGAAGCCAAGCGTGAGCAGAAAACATCAAGTCAGAAATATGAATATCACAAACAAATAGTTTTACAGTCAAAACTAGTTTAGCTCATTGATGTCCTCTCTGATTAACGTTTGACTTTGATTTTATTGAGTAAATTGTAGCCAGAAGTCCCTCCCCCATCATGCACCTGTTTTACAGAGGTGTGGTGGAGAGCATCCTGACCAGCTGCATCACGGTGTGGTATGGCGCCTGCAACGCGTCCAGCCGGAAGTCCCTCCAAGCTGAAGCAGCATTTGCTCCCAGAATCTGTCCTCCAGACCAACAAGTCCCACCACAGCCTTGAAGACGTTTCCAGAAGCAGCAGCAGACTGTGTTCCCATGACGATGCTGAAGTCAGCTGCTGCTCTGCAGGAGAAAGTCTGCAGCTCCTCAGTCAGGAAGCTCTTTCAAGCTCGTGCACATCTGTCAGTGCAGCAGCAGAAAGCCTGTTTCCCTGCAGGAAGTCTGAGACTTTTCAAAGTAAGAGCCTCATGTTGGCAGAGATGGGTTGGATTCTTTGATGCTCCAGTGTCTTTTGGATTCAGGATGAGTTCATGCAGATCTAGAAATCCACCATGATGATCATCCTTGAGGAATTTCAAAATAAAAGACTTACAAACACCACAATCTTTGCTGGATGATAAATACATTTACTCTTTATTTTCTGTCAATAAATCATATTTATCAATAAATCCTTGATTGTAAATGATGGATCTAAAGTTGAAAAGAAGTCAAAGTGCTGACTCAGCACAGATCAAAGGAGACACAGATGATTTCCTGGAATGAAGAAAACATCAAACATCATGATGTGATCTGGAACTGAGCTGTTCTTCAGAAGATCCTCCCAAACATGGAAACTGTTGCTGCAACACGTGAAGGTTTGGTTCTGTTGCTAGTGAGATCTGATGGATCAGAACCAGACTTCTGTCAGCTGGAACTGTGGCTTCTTTCAGACCATGTGGCCTCATGGACAAGGCGTCTGAGTCCGGATCAGAAGATTGAGGGTTCAAGTCCCTTCATGGTTGGATTTTGAAAATGTTCTTTGGGTTCTAAAATTCAATAGAAGGGCTGGACCAGAAGCAGATACGTGGAGTGAAAGTGATATAACATGGAATGTAGATGAAAACATTTGGATTGAAAATTAAATATTTTAAAACAGAATATTCTAGATGTTTTAGTTTACAAGTAATATAATAATAAACTTTTGTTCCAATTTTAGATCTCTTTTTTATTGTGAAGCCCTTTGGTACCTTGAGGGAGTTGTAAAGTTCTATATGAATACAGTTTCATTCATTCATGACCCTTTTAATACAATAAATAACTTTATTTTTGAAATAAAACAATGACCAAAAAACACTATGACTTTCAAAGACAAAAATTCAGGAAAAATATACATTAAAAAATAAAATAAAATAAATAAATAAATAAATCATCGGACTGATCTGATTGTTTTTCATTTGACTTTCTATGAACTTTCTGTTTCATCTTTGAGGAGTTGGACTTTTGAAAGACTTTTAGCTGCAGTTTCATCCTTTGAACCAGATGGATC
Source organism: Oryzias curvinotus (assembly GCA_023969325.1). Lineage (NCBI taxonomy): Eukaryota > Metazoa > Chordata > Actinopteri > Beloniformes > Adrianichthyidae > Oryzias > Oryzias curvinotus. The sequence goes on along the minus strand of CM043707.1, from coordinate 17,630,527 downwards.
TGAATCTAGAGTCAAAGATTCTAAGGAAATCATGGATTCACAGACATTGGATTGAATTTCTGTCAGGATCTGAAACCAACAGCAGACATTTCAAGTCGTCATCTGTTCCTAATGTTGAATGCAATGAACATTCTATGTTTGGAAGAGGCAGGCTCTTCTAAAAGAGACTAGCAGGAGCCCCAGCGCTGGTCTTTGCTTGGATTTGTTTTAGACTTGTTCAGAGTCAAATGCATGTTTTAAGGGGAGGAGGATTATTTAGTTGTTGCTGTTTTTGTTCCAATTCTTACAATCCACTACAGGAAAATACCACACACAAAATGAATCCAATGCAGAAATGTGTTGACACCTTTAATTCAAAGCTTCAATCAGTTTGAATCTCATGAAGAACATTTCAAAAATCCACATTTGGATCAGGCGTCTTCATCAGAGCACAACTCATGTTTCCAGGAGTGTGACTCACCAATTTATCCTCATTTCCTTTACACAATCTGTTTCCATCATTTGGATTTTCAACCAACTTGAGTTAGAAAGGAATTGTTGCCCCAAAATGTCCAGTTTGAATAGTCTACAGTTTGTTGTGTTTGGTTGCTAGGTAACAGGGTCTTTAATGTCTATGATGTCATGGTGGCTTTCAGAGTTGAACTCCTGAATATGACGGTAAACATTTGGATTGAACAAAAATGGGATTGAAGCTCATGCTAAATCCTGATATCAATGCTGAAAAAAACCTCCTCCTAGATTCTGGTTGTTTGGAGAAGTCCTCCTCTTCCAAGAATTCCTGAAAAAAGCCCTCATTTCTCCTGACCATCTTCAAAGCCACTTTCTGCTTTAGTTTAGTCCAAACTTGGGTAACGCTTTCTTTTACAGTACAGTACTTACAGTGTACTTAAGTGGTATTTACATGGTACTTATTGTGTAACTACTGGGTACTTTCAGGGTACCTACATGTGACTTTCTTGGGAATTTACTGGGTACTTACATGGTACTTTTTATGGAATTTACTGGGTACTTACATGGTACTTTTTTGTGTCTAGTCTGTACTTACATGGTACTTACCATGTATTTATGTGGTACTATTTGGTTCATACCTATGTGGTACATACTGTGTATTTATAATATACTTACTGGGTATTTACATGTTGTGCAAAGGTGTCTTTTGTGGTACTTACCACATGTATGAACAAGGTAAGTACAAATAAAGTACCTTGACCTTTAGGTCTTCACTCACTGCACGTTTCATGGTATTTACTATGAATTTACCACAGAAACTACCCCTTAAGTACACTGAAACTGTACTGTAAAAGAAAGTCAGCCCTATTTCCACTCAACTACATGGTACTTTCATTACTAAATACTGGGTATGTTCACTTGAATATTACTTGGTACTTACCCCTTAAGTACACTGGAACTGTACTGTAAAAGAAAGTCAGCCCTATTTCCACTCTATTACATGGTACTTTCAGTAGTAAATACTGGGTATGTTCATGTATTACCTTCCCATACAGTATACATACACACTTGGTCTTCTGACCTCACCAAATGAGACAATGCTAACTTGTTGGTAAAGGTCAAATAACTGCATTGTAAAAACATATTCCTACTTCTTATAACATGAGGCAAATGTAAAGAGAAACAACACAGCACTGAAAACAACTATCTTTAATATGAAACACATCTGCAGCATACAAAGTGTCATCACAATGAAATATGTTTTAAGTACAAAACAGTACAAAGGAGCATTCCAAAGAACACATTATTGGCCTGAGGGTCGTATTTTTGTCCGTCAAAATTCCATCAGCAGAGTTTGGTAACGGTGCAGGACTTCTTCAGGGTTTGGAACTGCAAAAAAATTCACAATAAAAGCTCAAATGAACATAAAAAGCACAACAACTTTGATGAAGTACAAAATATATTTTACTTATTTAATCATTTCTGTAAAGAGTTTGATAAATCTCTGTGAATTCCTTATTGCTTTGACTGCAATGCTTGAAATTAATCAATTATCCTCATTTATAAACATGATAGATTATTCACAACTTTATATTTCAGTTACATAAACAAAAACAACAAAAAAGAAATCAAAGAAAAAAAAAATCAAAATTGCCATAAAAAAATCTAATTTGTTTAGACAAAGAATGTCAAAGTAATGTTTTAATTGGCAATTGCTGTGTGTATATCTTGTTTATAAATATTATTCGCACCTACAATTTGCATTAGCATCAAACACATGGCAGTGTAAACGAAAAGGAAAAAAGAAATGAATAGGCAGTTTCAAAGTCAACACAGTTACTCAAAAATATGTTTTAAATATTCAAACAGTTACCTTTACTGTTGGGTGGTATTGTTTTCTCTATCATATTTGATAAAATAAATAAAAATAAAAACGGAGAAAGAAAAGAAAACGGGGAAAATGCAGTTAAACTCTACATTCATGTAAATAATATGTCCACTTGGTGGAATTAGCTTACTTTAGCTTACTCTCTTGTGGCTTCACGGATTCTTCTGGGATGTCTTCTTCACCATTGATCTAAAGCGGTAAAAAGACGGAAGTACGTCATCATTATTTTCAAAATAAACGCCTTTCTTTGATTTTCCCAGAGAGACATGCGCTCAAACGTGCACTGATCAACAGACTTCATCATTTAGGCTACGTGCTAGTTTTACAGGTGCTCCTCTCCTGGTAAGCAACAACAATGTTTGTAGATTTTCATTACAAACTTTGAAAAGTTATACATTTTGAAATAACTGAAATTATTGCAGTAAAGTAGCAGACATGCTCTGACGTCACGTTTCAAACACTGAAAGAGCGGCTTGAAATCACGAGGTTAGCTTCTCTATAAAGTTTGATCAGTTTAAATATTTACATATAATTTATCCAATATTTACAAAAACACTGGCTTACCTGCCAAATGAAGAGAAATTCAAACTGTTGCACGCGCCTCGAGGCTCTCCGGATTAATGCACGTTCACGTTGTCATGCTGCATTCAAGTGCGCTGGGAATTTGCAACTTTGCTCGCCCCGACCTACTTAACAAAAGTCCACACTCTGGGTGTTTTTAGTATTAAAAGTAAATATTTACCTTGTTGTTTTACATATTTTCCTGACATTATATAATAAAACAAGTTCATGTTTAGAACAATATTTAAAAAAAAGTCAAGTTTTGAATAATAATCTATCATGTTTATAAATGAGGATAATTGATTAATTTCAAGCATTGCAGTCAAAGCAATAAGGAATTCACAGAGATTTATCAAACTCTTTACAGAAATGATTAAATAAATAAAATATATTTTGTACTTCATCAAAGTTGTTGTGCTTTTTATGTTCATTTGAGCTTTTATTGTGAATTTTCTTGCAGTTCCAAACCCTGAAGAAGTCCTGCACCGTTACCAAACTCTGCTGATGGAATTTTGACGGACAAAAAACACGACCCTCAGGCCAATAATGTGTTCTTTGGAATGCTCCTTTGTACTGTTTTGTACTTAAAACATATTTCATTGTGATGACACTTTGTATGCTGCAGATGTGTTTCATATTAAAGATAGTTGCTTTCAATGCTGTATTGTTTCTCTTTACATTTGCCTCATGTTATAAGAAGTAGGAATATGTTTTTACAATGCAGTTATTTGACCTTTACCAACAAGTTAGCATTGTCTCATTTGGTGAGGTCAGAAGACCAAGTGTGTATGTATACTGTATGGGAAGGTAATACATGAACATACCCAGTATTTACTACTGAAAGTACCATGTAATAGAGTGGAAATAGGGCTGACTTTCTTTTACAGTACAGTTCCAGTGTACTTAAGGGGTAAGTACCAAGTAATATTCAAGTGAACATACCCAGTATTTAGTAATGAAAGTACCATGTAGTTGAGTGGAAATAGGGCTGACTTTCTTTTACAGTACAGTTTCAGTGTACTTAAGGGGTAGTTTCTGTGGTAAATTCATAGTAAATACCATGAAACGTGCAGAGTGAAGACCTAAAGGTCAAGGTACTTTATTTGTACTTACCTTGTTCATACATGTGGTAAGTACCACAAAAGACCCCTTTGCACAACATGTAAATACCCAGTAAGTATATTATAAATACCCAGTATGTACCACATAGGTATGAACCAAATAGTGCCATATAAATACACAGTAAGTACCATGTAAGTACAGATAAGACAAAAAAGTACCATGTAAGTACCCAGTGAATTCCATAGAAAGTACCATGTAAGTACCCGGTAAATTCCATAAAAAGTACCATGTAAGTACCCTGAAAGTACCCAGTAGTTACACAATAAGTACCATGTAAATACCACTTAAGTACACTGTAAGTACTGTACTGTAAAAGAAAGCGTTACCCAAACTTGCTTTATGCTGACAACATTTACAGCTTGAATCCATCTGAAGAATCCAAGGAAACAAACCAATCTAAGTCTGCATTCATGCCACTTCAGAACCAACAAAGCATGTTTCCAGGACGCTGACTTACCAATAGAACTTGGGATTTCCTTTGCAGAATCCTTCTCTGTGTGTTTTCCTTTGTTTTTCTCCCCAAAACCTAAACCAGAGATTTTTGCTGGGCTGCAGAACAAACGTCTGACTGCTTTAACCGCCGTTGATGGTTTGTTGTGTTTCCCTCTATAGCTGCTATGGTCTTGGTATGGTTGCTAGGTAACACTGTCTTTGATGATGATGACGTCAGAGTGGCCCCTAGAATGGACTTTTTTCTTGTGTAACCAGGAGCTGCAACCTTTAGGGCACTAGGACCAAGAAAGGGTTCCAGGCAGTGACGGTGTTCAGTGACGGACTGCGCAGCCGCACTTCCTCCAAACGCCACTATTCATCCAGCGCATGGAGCGCCAGAGTCCAAACGGGCTTAAGGCGCTTTGATAAAGCGCTCTGGAATCCAGCTATGGTGTGCTAAACGTCAGGTCCAGAACGGAAGATGCCATCAATGAAGTCTGTCTGTCAGCAGCAATCCAACGCTGATGGGGTTTAGCTTGTGGAGGATTTGAATGTTCATTTGCTCTCAGGTTGGTTCTGTGCTGGAAGCCCCAACCCTCAGTTCAGTCAAGTTAGAAAGATGCTAACCAGCTGTTCCCTCTGTCACCATGGAAACACGGACCGCTTTAAAGTCGGACAGGATTTTCACGGAGCAGACTTATAGACGTGGAGGATAAATACTCCAAGATGAATTCATCAGACATGAATAAAACAGTCTTTTCTACATAGAACAGAATGAAATCCACTGTGTTTTAGCAGCGTCTGTAGCATCACAGAGACGGTGTTCCACCAAAAACTGGGACCTGTCACATGCTGTTTCCTGGTGACAGAGCTGCAGCTTTAATGTCAATGATATAGAAGAAGAAGAATCCAAAACATTGGACTGTTTTCATGTGATCACATGGAAGCAGAATTAGGAAATCTCTAGGAAATCTGTCCTTGTTTTGTCAGCATGATTGAATTGGAGTTTACAGTTAGATGACAATAAAGACGAGTTCAGACCAAGAAATTACTTTGATGATGTTTTCATTCATTCATTCATTTTCTTAACCGTTTTTCCCTTTCAGGGTCACGGGGCTGCTGGAGCCACTTGTGGGCGAAGGCAGGGGACAACCTGAACAGGTTGCCAGTCTGTCGCAGGGTAGAATGTCCTCAATCACACACCCATTCACTCTCACACTCACACCTATGGACAATTTAGAGTTGCCAATTAACCTATGAAGCATGTTTTTGGACGTTGGGAGGAAGCCGGAGATCCCAGAGAGAACCCATGCATACACGAGAAGAACATGCAAACTCCACACAGAAAGGCTCCCCATTGATGTTGTGTTTTTCATGTCCCCCAGCCGGAACTTGAACATTCTTGCTGTGAGGCAAGAGCGCTAACCTCTGCGCCACCGTGCAGCCCTTGATGATATTTTCTTCAAATAAATCCAAGAGAAGTTCAAAATGTAAAACTCCTAAAGTATTTCTGTGTAAAATAGTGTTATAATTTGTTCAGTAAAAAATATGTTGTCAAAAATTAAATGTTGGCCCCTGTGTCACGTGACCTAAGTTTGTTCACTTTGTGCTAAATGTTGATTTATTTGACTGTTCTGTTAATAATATCAACAGTTCTCTGTCGCCCTCTGGTGGTTCATCAGAGAAGCCAAACTTCCAAAGAAAGTGATTCAATAAACATGAGCTAATTCTTGATGCAGGTTTGAAAACACAGATGGAAAACAGCATCAATACAAACATTAGTCCATGTTTCCTTGAATGGAACAATTTCAGGATTTGTTGTCAGAAAAGTTGTGAAAAACTGTCTTGTAAAGTGTGTGGTGACGGTCCACTGTGGAAAATGACTGTTTGTGGAACATTGAGATGTGCTCAGTGATTTTGGTTTAGGACACTTTGGTTTCATTTCAAATGTTGGTTTCTCCTAAATCTACAAACTCTCTCCACAAACTGTCTCCTAACTCTCAGGGATTCCTGCTGCTGGCAAAACTCACGGCTCAAGGAACCACTTCATGAATCAGTCACGCTTTGGAATGAACTTTACTGAACAACATGTCATGGTCTGGAAGAAGCCACAGTTCCTGCTGACAGAAGTCTGGTTCTGATCCATCATAGGCGGTTCTTTCAGATGTGCTGATGTTGGATGGAAGAACAAGTCTCTCAGGTGATGGAAGCAGCAGATATTGGAGGAGAAGATTTCATCTGAGAATACGGACAACTCCCAGACCAAAGCTGTTCCTGTCTTCAACAGTCTAGAACAGTTTGTCCTGCAGGAAGTTCATGATGTTTACTTCTCTGCTGGATTTCCATTTTCCAGTGTTTCCACAACTGATGATGTCATCAATCTGATCTTTCAGAACACTTTACTTCCTGGTTTCATTGACAGCAAATGCTCCTAAAGATCTGACCCCCTAAAAGCTCCAATAGCAGCTCAGCAGAAACTCTTATCTTTCTTCTCCTTGCAGCTCTTGATGTGGAGGGGCGGAGCCTAAAGAGGAAGCATCTTTCTGCAGGTGGTGCTGCAGCTTTGGGCATGTTTTCCAACTCTTTAGCTTCTGCTGTTCATGGAGTCGTGTCCCTCTGTTCTTGGAAAGGAGAAACGTGCAGAGAACTTTTCCCATTTCCACTCCCTCCTTTCAGATGCTGCCCACTGTTCTCTGAATCAGGAGGGAGGAGCTCTCATCTGTTCTGCCCACCCCCATCTAGAAAGACAGAGTTGATTCAAAAGAGCATTTATTAGATCCAAACAGGCTGCAGGAATTTTACAGACAGCTTTCAGTTTGAAGCCTTTGGACACTAAGATGCAGTTCTGCAAACAGCCAGCAGGTGTCTCCCTTCTCCCTCCTGCTTCAATGCAGTTGGTGTTGTATGTGCCAAAGAAAACCATAAAAGGCAGACATAACAAATTCATATAAAAATAAATTATTGATAAAAACGGGTTGATAAAAAATGAATCTTAAAGTAAAGTTTGTAAAACGTTTCCACCATAGAGTAAGTACTGGGATCCACATGTGGACGTCTCCAGAGTTTCCTCTGTTCTCTATAGACAATTATTTTCCAAGAAAAGTCAATTCATTAACTGATTGTTGAGTGTAGCAGAAAAATTCTTTAAACTCTTGACTTAGCATCAGATGTTTCAATCCTCATTTCAAATTATATCAAGGTCGAAATGATAGAAATGACATTGAAAAATGTGGGCATAGAGTCTGAATCCTGCATGAACTCTTTCAGAGGAAACATTTTTTCACATCAAACAAAAAAGTATAATCAAACTATTAGAACAAGAAAATGTCACAATAATGTACACAAACAGCTTCATTAACAGAGAAACACAGCCGTCAGCAGACAGGAAGAATGACATCAGTTACTATAGCAACACAGGAGAGAAGAAAAGCTTAAGATTTCCCAACACTAGAATGAGAAGAGGAAGTGTAGTTCTCCATCAGACCACCGGGGGAGCTGCAGGACAATACCTGTCCACTTGATGCTGAGAGAGACAGTGGAGCTGATCTCAGATCAGTTCCTGCTGCAGCTCTGACACTCATCTCCACTTCCTCTGATTCCTCCATCACTCTGCTCTCCACCTCCCAGGAACACCGTCCAGTCACAACATCTCTGCAGACCAGCTGCAGGTGATCCTCTCTGCTCCTCCAGGAGGAACATCAGTCGAACAACCTCCAGCTGCAGAGAGAAAGTATAGAGACAGAGATGAAGGAGTGTCTCCTGATCCTGGTCTGTCAGTCAGTGATGCAGCACAGCAGCAGAAAGAGCAGCAGGAGCTTCAGTCCTGTTCAGAGCAGCAGCTTCCTGTCATTTTCACCTGTTGGACCTTCTGCTGCTCTAATTGGCTGACTGTTGTCCTGAAGCCTGTCATCATTCTCCTCAGAGCTTCACTGAGAAGCTTCACAGGAAACTCTGCATCTTTGCTCTCAGACTAACTTTACGACCAAACATCTGGAAGCAGCTGGACTGACTCCAACCCTCAACTGACCTCAGAGTCTGCAGTTTGAAGTTTGAACTCTCCACCAGATCCTGGAGCTGCTCAACATCTGAAGACTGAAGGTCGTTGATCCGCAGGTCCAGTTCTGTCAGGTGGGATGGGTTTGACTTCAGAGCTAAGACCAGAGCAGCACAGCTGATCTTTGACAAACTGCAGCTCATCAACCTGAATCCAGAAAAAAGAGTTGAGTTTAAAGACAAAGTTCATGTTTTTCATCCTTCACTTCTTCTAAAGAGTTCAGAGCTGAAGAAGATCAGAAAGTTTAGAAAAAGTCCAAAGATGTGAAGCAACAGCAGCAGATCAGAGGAGTCCAGCAAAAGCAGAGAAGAAGAATGTGGGTGCTCCCGTATATTTTGTAGAAAATTTAAGACTTTTAAGCATGCCTTATGGTCTTGAAAATACGGTTCTCATTAGTGAGGATTCCTGGGTTTTTGTCATGTTGTTGTCCTTGTCAGTGTCACCTAAAAAAAACCCATTCTGGTTTATTTTTTGGTCATATTGTCCAGCCTGATCTGGTGGGGAACAAGATCCTCGCCAGCCCGACCAGCCAGACCAGGAGAGCGGAGGAGAGATCCCCAGGCCAGGAGCGCCCCTGGCATCGGGACAAAGCAGCCCGGGAGGGGGGTGGGAGGGGACCACCCAGCCAGGCGCAGAGAAGGCCCCCCTACAGGGGCCCCCCGGCACCCTGAGGCATACGTGAACCCGGCGTCCGGGCCCCCAGGCCACAGGACAGGAGCGCTTAGTAGCCGTACCAGGCAGACGCCCTGGGGGCCACCGGGCGCCAGACGTCGAGACAAGGGCCAAGGACGAGGCCAGGGCCCCGAGAACCCATGAACCCCCCCACCACCCAACCAGCGCCCCGTCTCCGCAAGCCAGCCCCGGCACCAGACCTGAACTGTACAGTGTATTCTTGAATGCCGTTCTGCATGTCAATCAAGTCAAGTACTTTTTAGTGAGGATTTTTTTTTCTTTTTTAACTTGTCCTGTCCAACAGCTGAGCAGACAGATGAGAGCTGAAGGCCTCTTGTGTTGGACATATTTTACTTTAACAACAGGAGTTATTAATCTTCAGACAAACCAGAGGTATGTCTGAATAAACCCCTTTTGTAGTTGAGGCCAAACTTTATTAATTTCAATCATATTTGAAAATATTTGGTGTTGGACCGGATGGAAAAGGAAAGGAGTGAATAAGAGAGCGGGATGTTAGAGAGGGGGGGATAGGAGGGTGAAAATAGGAGGGGGGGGGATAGAACCATGAAGCAGCATAAAACAACAAGTTCAATAGATATTTATCATTACGGTGAGGTTCAAGTGCAGTACAAATCTCAAAGGGCGGGGCCTGTTCACACACACACTCAAATGCCATCAACACACCTGCTAGCTGCAGAAATGTCCACCTGTCAACATGTACACAAAACAAATAGTGTTCACACACACACACCCATGCCTTCAAACTAACTGGTGTGAAATATTTCATTCATTCAATCATGCAAACTATTAGTGTAAAGGTGAGCTAACACCTGTGCTCAGGTGAGTGTTTATGTTCTTCTAAATGGATGGTGGAATGTGGAAAGAAGGAGGGGAGAGTGCCCAGCCATCCCCACACCAAGACCCCACCGCAGCAGCAGTGGCAGCGGCAGCCAGGACCCCCCAACGCCAAACGGCAGCAGGCAGAGAACCACCGCCCCCCGGGCGATCACATCCGCCACCCAGGCCAGAGCCAGCAGGACCGCCGCGACGCCCATAGAGCCAGAGAGCAGGGAGGCATGGGGGGAAAGAGAGTACCGACCCTGCCCAGCCAGGAGAGCAGCCCCCCCCGCCGTGCAGGGAGGGCCCAGCGCAGGGCCCCACCCGAGAAGGGCGCCCACAGCCCAGGATGAGCACCTCATCACCACCCAGGAATTCTGGGCATCCCCCCGCCCTAACCCCAGGTACGAGCCAGGACACCCCAAGGGAGACCCGCTCCGCACTCCAGGCAGCCACCCACCAGGCCCACGGTTGGTCCAGGAAGGAGCAAGGCAGGGGACAGCCGACCCCACCCAGGAGGGGGGCACCCCGGGGAAAAGGGGGGCCCACAAGGGTTGTTGTAAACATGGCCCGACCAGGCTCGGCCACAGTTGAAGATTTGGTGGGGCCCAGCACCCGGGGGCAAGGACCAGAACCCACCCCACAGGGACACGGACACCCCCGGCTCAGGTGTGATGTGAACCCCCCCCCCGCGGAGAGAGCACTGCCGGGCAAAGGAAACCGGCACCCAGGGGACACAGCCGCCGTTGCCAAGGGCCCAGTACCCCCCACCAGGAACGGGGTAGGGGACAGATGGACCTAGGTCCCACCTTCCTTGCAAAATGTGTGTGCGTGTGTTTGTGTGTTTGTAAGGGTGTGTATGTGCATGTGTTTGTGTATATTTTGAGGAGTAAAAAAGGTGTGTGTACTAAGGGGGTGTAGTTAAAATTGGTGGGTAGGGCACTGAGGGGACATTTCCTGATTACTCACAGTAATGTCCCCTCACCCTCCCCACCAAGGGTCCCTAAATGTCTAAGGTGTAGTTAAAATTGGCGGGTAGGGTGCTAGGAGGACATCTGCTGCTTGCTGGCAGTGATGTCCAAGCACCCCCCCCTACCAAGGGCCCTACATGTCTAAGGTGCAAATAAAACCGAGCGAGGGGGGGCCCATTCCATACGGCATCCATGGGAGGGGGACCACTGCCAAGTAGCCCCCTCCCCAAGTGCATCGCAGACTAAACCCCCCACCCCCTCACCTAATATGAGATATATGAGGAAGGGGGTAAGTCGGGGAAGCTGGTAGACTGTCCTCCCGGTGTCAAATGCTGTCCCCCAGCCCCCCCAGCATAGGGCCCAGGTCCCCCAGCCCCGGGGTCCCATCCCCAGAGGCGTCGATGCCCCAGGCCCAGCACCACCCACCCCACACAGAGAGAGAGGAGCCAGACACCGCCCCCCCCCCCCCCCCCCAGGAGCAAGCCCAGGCCCCCACCCCCAGGCGCCGGCCCTGGGAGAGCTCTGGTCAGGCCTCGACTGGACCAAGGCAGCCAACCGGCCGGGGCAACCACTGATTGCCACTAGCGGAGACTCCGACTCAAGAGGGTTGCCCCACCCCGTCCCAGAGCCAGGGAAGGGTTGATCCCAGCCCCAGGTGTATATGGGCAGCCCATCCAGCGCCGCTAGACCTATCCCCCCGAGCAGGACCCCCCGCCAACCCCCCCCAGCACGGGCAAAGAGACCACCCCCCCAAGCCATGCTGGACCACCACTCAACCCCCCCCCCCCACCACCACCACGCATCCCCCACCGCCGAGCCCAGAAGACTACGCAGCGCCCCAGCCCGCCCCGCCCAGGCAACCCACCGACAAACGGGGTCCCCACTAGCCCCCACCAGGCAGCGGAGGCCTCAACCCCCACCCCGCACCATGGCAGAGAGGCAGGGAGCAGCGACTACCAGGCCCCCCACCCTCTAAGTCATGGAGTTAGCCATGGGAGACCAGAGAGACTGAATTTACTTGAACTTTGGGCTGACATTTTTTCCAAGCTGATATGATCAAAAAGCAGATTTCTGTATTGACTTATATTTATATTTTTCTTGTTTTTCCAATTTATTAAGATGTTTTTTTTAGCAACAAAGAGTTATAAAAATGATATTTAATAATCTTCCTTCTACCTCGATGGCACTCATGTCACCAAGCACACAAAGTGACGGTGAAGCCATGATTGAAACCTTAAGCCAGACTGATAGATCGGCCCATACCTGCTGCCAGAGAGCCTGGACAGGCGTGCAGAACCACAGTGCGTGCATGTAACTATCGGGTGGATTACAATCATAGTGTTCACAAATGTCTGAGTTACTGAGACCCATCTTGAACATCCTCTGTCCAGTGTAGTAAATCCTGTGAAGAGTTTTGAACTGGATTAGCTGCAAATTTGGACTTTTAGTCAGTTTAAAGGTGTTTAGACAAAGTTCTGACCAAAAGTTTTCATCTTTGCTGATGCTCAAATCTGCATCCCATTTTGTTATCGGAAGTTAAATATTATTATCTAAATTGCATAAGAGTTTGTATATTTTGGAGAGAATTTTATTCATTGAAAAATTAATCAGAGCGGTAACTACCTCTGGTAGCTTTAAATCGTTGTCTCTGTATTTAAACTTTTTAGTAATAATAGACTTAAGTTGCTGATATTCCAAGAAGTTATTTATTCCATGTTTGTCTTGAAGTTCCTGGGGAGTTAGGAATCTTCTGTCAATAATTAAGTGCTCTAGTAACGTCACGCCCCCTGCTTGCCAAGCTGGGAAGTATATCATCTTTTTGTTTATGAGGATGTCTGGGTTATTCCAGATGGGTGTCATTCTGCATGGTTGAATTGATGATTTAGATATTTTTAGAAATTCCCACCAGGCTGTTAAAGTGGCGTTTATATTGATACTTTTGAAACAATCCTGTTTTTTAACTGTTTGGCTAATAAACGGTAGATCTGACAGGTTGATTTTTCCACATAACGCCTGTTCCAAGTCTAACCATGAGTTGGTTTCTGGGTTATTTTTTAACCATTTTAAGATGTATTGTAATCTATTTGCAAGAAAGTATTTGTGGAAGTTAGGTAATTCCAAGCCTCCACAGCTTTTTGCAGATTTTAAAGTTTTTAGACTAATTCTTGCAGGTTTATTGTTCCATAGAAAGCTTGATATGGATGAGTCTAATGCTTTGAACCATTTTAGTGGCGGTTGTGTGGGGATCATTGAGAAGAGATAATTGACTTTGGGTAAGATTTTCATTTTAACCGTGGCTACCTTGCCCATGAGGGACAGAGGCAAGTTGGTCCATCGGGTTAAATCGTCCTGTGTGCCTTTCAGTAATGGAGTGTGGTTTAGCTGCACCAGTTCTGATAATTTGGGGGAAAAATAAATACCTAGATATTTGATATTGCCTACTTTAACTGGAATTGTGATTCTTTGCTCCGCATTACTGTTCAATGGTAATAAAACAGATTTGTTCCAATTAATGGAGTAGTCTGATATGGAGGAGAATTCATTAATGGTTGTTGCCGTTTCATTTACAGATTGTGAATTATTTAAGAACAGTAATATGTCATCTGCATAGAGACTAATTTTAAGATGGCTGTGTTTGGTTTTAATTCCTTTAATGCTCTCATTCTGTCTTATTGCTGCAGCTAGAGGCTCAATAAATATAGCAAAGAGAGAGGGGGAGAGTGGGCAACCCTGTCTGGTTCCTCTTCCGAGAAAAAATCTGTTGGAAGTCTGTTTATTAGTTCTGACAGATGCATTGGGGTTGTGATATAATATTTTGATCCAATTGATGAATGATTCTCCAAAACCAAACCTATGGAGGGCAGCAATGAGGAACTTCCAATTTACTCTGTCGAAAGCTTTTTCAGCATCCAGCCACAGTATGGTCATTTCATGGTTTTTAATGGTGGCAAAGTCAATTATATGAATGAGTCTGCGGACATTGTCGTCAGAGTGTCTGCCTTTGAAACCAGTTTTATCGAGGTGAATTATGTGAGGGGTGATGTTTTCTATTCTCTATGCTAGTGCTTTGCAGATAATTTTAACATCTGCATTGATTAAAGATATGGGGCGATAACTAGAAGGGCTAGTGGGGTCTTTTTCTGGTTTAAGGAGGAGAATTATGTTGGCGGAGTTCATGTTTGGTGGCATTGATTTGCTTTCCTTGATAAACGTTACCATTTCAAAAAACGTTGGTAACAGCTGTTCCCAGAATTCTTTATAAAACTCAGCAGGAAAGCCGTCAGGCCCTGGAGCTTTACCGTTAGGCATAAGTGATAGAGCTTCATGAAGCTCAGACAATGAAAGCTGTGAGTCTAGGTTTAAGATCTGATCTTCAGTTAATCTGGGTAGGTTTATTTTATCTAGAAATGAGTTGATGCTTTGTTCTGATGGGTTAATCTGTGATGTGTATACATTTTTATAAAAGTCTTTAAACGCGGTATTTATTTTGACCGGATCATGAGTGACATCTCCTTTTTCATCAACGATGGAAGTAATTGTTGATTTTTCTTTATTAATTTTAAGCTGATTAGCAAGAAATTTGCCAGATTTGTTTGAGTTTTCATATCTTTCAAGTCGTAGCCTTTGTATTTGGAATTGTGTCTGTTTATTGATGATGTCATATAACTGCAGTTTTAAATTTTTCAGATCGCCCAGAATGTGTTCCTGTGCAGAGGCAGCATAAGCAGTCTCCAGAGTTTTGATTTTATTTTCTAGTTCTAATAAATGTGCTTTCTCTTTGCGTTTTTTATGCGTTGAATAAGAGATGATTTTCCCTCTCATGACTGCCTTTGCAGTTTCCCAAAGAAGGCATGGTGAAATATCCTTAGTGTTGTTGAATTCTAAGAAGGTTGCCCACTCTTCTTTAAAGAATTCAATAAATTCCTGGTCTTTTAACAGAGATGTATTAAACCTCCAGATTGAACCTGAGGGTGTGGATATTTCCCTAGAAATATTTACAGAAACTGGTGCATGATCACTGATAATTATTGGGTGAATGTTGGAACTTTGGATATCTTTTAAGAGAGAGTTACTAATTAATAAATAGTCTAAACGGGAGTGTGAGTGGTGAACTGGAGAGAAAAAGGTGAACCCCTTAGTGTTTGGGTGACATGAGCGCCAAGCGTTGCAGAGACCCAGATCATTCATGTACTGCTGTAGGGTACTTGCAGACCTCCATATGCGTTGGTTTGCTGCTGTGCTGAGTCTGTCAAGTTCAGGGTCCAAAACAAGGTTGAAGTCTCCTCCTATAATGATTGTGGAGTCAGAGTGAACTGAGAGTGAGGTGAAGAGTCTGTGAAAGAAGGAAGAGTCATCAACATTCGGGCCATAGATACTGGCTATGCAATAGTCCTTATTCTGAATGGATATATTAATGATTACAAATCTGCCTTCTGGGTCAGTAACTGTATCCTTATGAGTAAAATTAAAGTTTTTATTAATCAAAACAGCAACTCTTCTTTGTTTGGAGTTGTAACTAGCAGAGTACATAACTGTAAATTGTAAACCACACAGGAGATGCTTCTGTGAATTAGATAAATGGGTCTCCTGCAGTAGAGCTATATCTGCTTTAAGATCATTCAGGTGATTTAACACTTTCAATCTCTTTGGCCCAGAGCCAAGTCCACGCACATTCCAGCTAACAATGTTAAGACTGTCCATAACTGCTCTGACTAGAAAGGTGTGAAGCTAAGTAATGCGTGTGTGCCCGCTCGTGTGCGCGTGCCCGCATTGCAAACCTGCTGCACAGAGAAGCGCTGTGCATGTGTGCGCGTGAACGTTTTCTGGCTATGTGAGCTGTGTGTTGCGTGCGTCCTATGAGAGCCTGTGTGAGGTGTTTGCTGTTTGTCGGCGTGTGTGTGCGGGATCTCTTGTGCACGTCCATGTGTGCGCACGCCCGTTCTGTGCGTAAATAAATACTTACCAAGGATGCGTTGTTTTTCTGTGATTTACATATGAGGAAGGGGGAGAGGGGGGGGGACCAAGAAAAAGATAGAAAACAAGAAAAGAAAGAGAAAACAAAAACAACAAAACAACCACAGAAACATGAGTGGGACTGAGGTGAAGAAACAAGACTTTTCCTGAGATGGAGGTGTGGATTATTGATGATGGGATGGGATTAGCGGGTTTCTTCTGGGGAGAGCAGATGTTCTCAGCGCGGATCTGAAAGTCTTCAGCACAGCCAGGGGGTGATCTCCGGGTCCCGGAACAGCCGCCCGTCGACGTATAATTTATCAACGGCCACAACCGCTCTAGAACCGGCAGTCAGATGCTTCCTCCTCAGCGGGAACAGGATCTTCCTTCTACGGAGGATTTCTGCCGGGAACTGGTCATTCACGCTGTAATGCGTGCCTTTCAGCTCCCGTCCGCGGCCCTTCACTAGCTCCTTTAGTTTAAATTGTTCAAACTTAGCGACAATAGGACGCGGGCGCTGGTTGTCGGACCTTCTTCCTCCGAGGCGGTGAACCCTGTGGAAAGAGATCTTCTGCACCTCCTCCTTGGGGAGCTTCAGGTGGACTTCAAGGAAGGACTTCACCGTGTTCTCAGGGACCTCTCCTGCCTCCTCTGGAATCCCCGAGGAACACTAGATTGTCCCTCATGCTCCTCGACTGAAGATCCAGGAGGGTTTCCTTGATGGATCTGTTCTCCTCAGAGAGACGGGCGGTGTCATGGCCCAGGTTCTTCACGGTCTCTCTGAGGGCCTGGTTCTCCGCTGCTAGCTCCCGCACCCGCTGCTGGCTGAATTCCAAAGACTCCCGCAGGCCTTGAAATTCTTTGTGGAGGATTTCCAGCAGATTAAGGCGGCAATCAAGGCTGGAGAGCTTTTTATCAATGGAATCAAGGATTTCGCTCACGCCGCTGCCTGGAGAGGAGGCAGCCCCGGGAGAGTCTTCAGGCCGTGTTCGCTTGGAGGAGGGGGTGTTGGTGTTTGGTTTCCCCATGACGCAGGTATTATAACACTCGTCAATGAATTTCTCCAGGTCCTCCAGGCTGACAAAGGCTTAATAATCTTATCAAGTTATGTTAGTTGCTCGGATTAATTTAATATCGCGGAATATTGAAACAAGATCGAAAATGTTTGTACAACTGCTTACGTGCCGCCAAGTTGACTCACCACACTCGTCTCGTTGGGTCTCGCGATACTACGGCATCAGTCCCTCCTCTACGGCATCACACAGAAAAACCGGCATCACACAGTATCTCTGATGATCCACACAGTATCTCTGATGATCCATTCTCCTTGATTTAACTGCTGCTTTTGACACCATTTCCCACAGTATTCTTATTCACAGACTTCAAACTATTGGTATTTCTCACACCCCTCTGTCCTGGTTTTCTTCATATTTATCAGATCGTAGTCAATTTATCCACATTAAACCTCACATGTCAAACACCTTCACACTCTCTGCTGGTATTCCCCAGGGCTTTGTCCTAGGTCCCCTTCTCTTCATCATTTACATCCTCCCTCTTGGTTCTCTCTTCCATAAACACAACATTAATTTCCATTGCTATGAGGACGACACCCAGCTCTACATTTCTACGAAACCCTCCTCATCACTTCCTCCTTCCTCCCTTACCCTCTGTCTGCAAGAAATCCATTCCGGGTTCTCTTCCAATTTTCTCAAACTCAACAGTTCCAAAACTGAAGTCCTCCTTGTAGGCACTCCTTCCACTATTTCCAAATCCAATAGCTTCTCCATCTCTATCAACGACTTCTCTGTTCTTCCCTCCCCCCAGGTAAAAAGTCTGGGTGTCATCCTCGACAGCTCACTTTCGTTCCAATCTCATATTAATAACATCACCCGTTCTGCTTACTTTCATCTCCGTAATATATCTCGTCTCCGCCCTTCTCTCACTCCTTATACGACTGCTGTACTTGTTCATAGTCTTGTCACTTCTCGGATCGATTATTGTAATTCCCTCCTGTTTCGTTTACCCAATAAAACACTCAAGAAACTGCAGCTTCTTCAAAATTCTGCAGCCCGCATCATCACCAGGACCCTGTTATCCCACCACATCACACCAATTCTCCAAAATTTACACTGGCTTCCCATAAAACAAAGGATTAGTTTCAAGATTCTCCTCATAACCTTCAAAGCACTCCATAACCTGGCTCCACCCTACATTTCTGACCTTCTTCACTTTTCCATTCCCTCCAGATCTCTCCGCTCCACTTCCTCTCTCCAACTCAATGTCCCACCTGCCCGTCTTGCCACCATGGGGGGCAGAGCTTTCAGTCGTTCCGCCCCCCAGCTATGGAATTCTCTTCCTCCAGATTTACGCAATACCGACACACTGCCACTGTTCAAATCTAAACTCAAGACTCATCTCTTCAAACTATCATACAGTTAATCCATTCAGTTAACACAACCCCATTTGTCTGTTTTTCTATCCTGTCTTTTATTTATTTATTTATTTATTTTAAATGTTCTTATGTTTTTATGTCTTTATGTTTTTTGTTTTACTCTGATAATTTCTTATTGTTGTTTTATTCTGTTTGTACTTATTTTAACCTTGTACAGTGACCTTGGGTGACCTGAAAGGCGCTTGAAATAAAATGTCAGAGACAGGTTGGTCCAGCGGGTTAGATCATCCTGTATGCTTTTCAGTAATGGGGTGTGGTTTAGCTGCACCAGTTCTGATAATTTGGGGGGAAAATTAATACCTAGATATTTGATATTGCCTGATTTAACTGGTATTGTGAGTCTTTGCTCCACATTACTGTTCAGTTGTAATAAAACAGATTTATTCCAATTAATGGAGTAGTCTGATATAGAGGAGAATTCATTAATGGTTGTTGCTGTTTCATTTACAGAACGTGAATTACTTAAAAACAGTAATATGTCGTCTGCATAGAGACTAATTTTATGATGGCTGTGTTTGGTTTTAATTCCTTTAATGCTCTCATTCTGTCTTATTGCTGTAGCTAGAGGCTCAATGAATATAGCAAAAAGAGAAGGGGAGAGTGGGCAACCCTGTCTAGTTTCTCTTCCAAGAAAAAACCTGTTGGAAGTCTGTTTATTAGTTCTAAATGATGCATTGGGGTTGTGATATAATATTTTAATCCAATTGATGAATGATTCTCCAAACCCAAACTTATGGAGGGTAGCCATGAGAAACTTCCAATTTACTCTATCAAAGGCTTTTTCAGCATCCAATGATAGTATGGTCATTTCCTGGTTTTTGATGGTGGCAAAGTCTATTATGTTAATGAGTCTGCGGACATTGTCATCCGAGTGTCTGCCTTTGATGAATCCAGTTTGATCAAAGTGAATTATCTGAGGAGTGACTTTTTCTATTCTCTGTGCTAGTGCTTTGCAGATAATTTTTTACATATGCATTGATTAAAGAAATGGGGCGATAGCTTGAAGGACTCGTGGGGTCTTTGTCTGGTTTTAGAAGAAGGATAATGTTGGCTGAGTTCATGTTAGGTGGTAGAGATTGGCTTTCATTGATAAATGTAACCGTTTTATAAAAACGGATGGTGCCAGTTGTTCCCAGAATTCCTTATAAAACTCTGCAGGGAAGCCGTCGAGTCCTGGTGCTTTGCTGTTAGGCATAAGTAACAGAGCTTCATGAAGCTCAGACAACGAGAGCGGAGAGTCTAAATTTGTAATTTGATCTTCGTTTAACCTGGGTAGGTGTACATTATTGAGAAATGAGTTGATGCTTTGTTCTGATGGATTGATCTCTGATATGTATAAGTTTTGATAGAAGTCTTTAAACGCATTATTAATTTTTACCGGGTCATTGGTGACATTCACTGTTTGGTCCATAATAGAAGTGATTGTTGATTTTTCTTTATTAATTTTAAGCTGATTAGCTAGAAATTTGCCAGATTTATTTGAGTTTTCATATCTTTCCAGTCGAAGCCTTTGTATCTGGAATTGTGTTTGTTTATTGATAATGTCATTTAACTGCAGCTTTAAATTTTTTCAGGTCACCCAGAATGTGTTCCTGTGCAGAAGCAGCAGAAGCAGTCTCCAGGGTTTTGATTTTGTTTTCTAATTCTAATAAATTTGCTTTCTCTTTGCGTTTTTTATGAGATGAGTAAGATATGAATTTCCCTCTCATCACAAATCGTTGAGGATTTTGATTCACTGACGAATTTTTTAGAAATATATTTTTATTTTTGTGGTTATTTATCTTTGCTGCTTGCAATCTACCCTCATGTAATTGAAGATTAACCGGACTTTTGCAATCAACGTAATGAACACCGCTGGAGTGAACAATCATGTGGATTTGTGTTTCCACTGGTGTCCAGACAAAATAAAGGCTGAAGTTACTCCCTCATATTTACATCCAAGAGGCACATTGCAGCTTTAGCCGCACAGAGTTTAAGTTCATCCATGGCTAAATGTTGTTAACACGTATTAGCCTAATGCTAACCATTTTTCTAGGTCCTAGCTGCCTAGAATAAAGCACTGGCCGCACAGTGTTTATTATGAGTGAATATGAGAAATTATGAGTGAACAGTCACTTAATACTAATCATAACAAAAAATAAAATCATGTTCAGAAGATCATCTCACTCTATACTGTAGCTTTCTTTGTTTACAACAAAACTCAATATTTATTCTTCTACTGTAGTTTTCAGTATTTTAGAATATGTCATGTCAATACGAACATTTGCACATGTCAATGTAATTTATTGCGATGGAAAATGTACCGTATTTAAACGTTTGTTGTAATCTGTTAAAGTTTCTCTGGGTCCATGTACACAGTTCAATCCTAATCTGATCTTTGATCCGGTCAAATTTCCACATGTAAACACAGCTAATGTTTTGGTGTAAATAGTACAACTGTGTATGTCAATATATGTCATTTTGTTTTGTGTGCTCCATATAGCAGTGCAGGATTGAGCAAAACAAGTATAGGGAATTAGACGGCTGGCGGCCGGTGGCACTTGAAGATGACGCAAGTCGTTTCCTCAATGGTGCGTTTAGTTCAGGCTAATGTTGCTTGGATTTGCATGTCACTTTGATCGTCTCCAGGGTTTATTGATAACATGAACCACATCCTGATCATTGACTTACTGCATCTGTGAATGTGCTGAGGAAGAGCGGGCCAGCAGTCGGCCGGCGGGCCGGGCCAGCAGTCGGCCGGCGGGCCGGGCCAGCAGTCGGCCGGCGGGCCGGGCCAGCAGTCGGCCGGCGGGCCGGGCCAGCAGTCGGCCGGCGGGCCGGGCCAGCAGTCGGCCGGCGGGCCGGGCCAGCAGTCGGCCGGCGGGTCGGGCCAGCAGTCAAGCTCTGGCGGGTCGGGCCAGCAGTCAAGCTCTGGCGGGTCGGGCATGGAGCCGGCTGGAGGGTCAGGCGCGGCCTTGGAAGCGGGGACCAGTCGGGACGCAGGCGGCACCCCCCTGGGAGCCGGGATGGGACGGGGCGCAGGCGGCACCCCCCTGGGAGCCGGGACGGGTCGAGGTGCAGGCGGTACCCCCCTGGGAGCCGGGACGGGACGGGGTGCGTCCGGGACCACCACTGGACATGGCTGTGGTGCGTCCGGGACCACCACTGGGCGTGGTTGAGGTGCATCCGGGACCACCACTGGGTGTGGTTGAGGTGCATCCGGGACCACCCCTGAACATGACTGTGGGGGACGGCGGGGACGACAGCGACGACGACCCCCCCTCATGGCGAGACGGCTCCCAGTGTAGTCCGGGCAGCTCCCACTCCAGTGAGATGAGGAGAACTGGGCCTGGTCAAAAATCCAAAAAGTCCTGGTCCTTTCTGCTTCCTGGCAGTAGGTCTCCAGCAAAAACATGTCCCGCTCCGCTGGGTCCAGGAAAATTGGCTGGTTCATTCTGTCAGGATGCGGGGGTGGCTCGGGAGCCGGTAGGACCCAGTAGCAGAGCGGAGGCACGAGGATCAGAGTCTAATGGATTTTAATGAACAAAAACCAAACACAAAGCGCTGCAGAGCAGGATCTCAGAGCAAGAACAAAACGTACATGACGTGGCGAGGACCATGAGACAAGGACCGTGGCAAGAGACAGCATGACATGAAACACCATGACAAGACTAATGAACCAGCACAGGAGGGAGGCAAAGACAAGACTTAAATACAGACAGGGAAGACAAGACACAGGTGAACACGATCAGGGCAGATGGGGACCAAAGGAAGTAAAACTCAAGAAACAAGACAGGAAACCTTTCAAAATAAAACAGGAAACAGAACCAAACAAGACAGAACAAGAACTAAAACCAAGACACAACCAACGCAAATCATGACAGTAGCTTTGTTTTTATTTCATGTTGCTGTTTTTCACAATGGCTTATTTATTTCATGAAGAGCTTTTTCAGCAGAAAGACTCTGTCTGTCAATCAAACTAGACAAGGCGGAGACTCTTTTGTGATTGGCTACTCCTTTACTCAGACATCAGCAGCAGCACCCTGACTACATCGATCGAAGACGCTTCAGCAAACGTGACGGCGCAGTGCACACCCCTCAACCCTAGGGGGAGTATGCACTTCAACACATCCACAGTGTTATAATATATTGGGCAGTTTTGGTTCTAAATTTGCGGATAACAGTGGCTTTGGGCGAGTGTGCATAATTCTGGTGATTTTGTGGTCGGTTCGGCAATTTTCATCTTCTCATGAAGATCTAGTAATGATCTAAGTTAGGCTGGATGGTTGTTGGAGTTCCACAAGACTTCTATGAACTGGAGTTCCATGACCGCACCATGCCGCGGGTGGGAGGAGCTACCGCTAATGTTGCACAATGCACACAGTGTTAAAAGATCAGGTTTATTTATTTTGAATAGTTCTACATGATAACAATGTTTCCATGTTTGAGTTCATGAGATCATCAGAGAGTCTCTGCTTCAGCTCCTGCAGTCAAACTGCGTCTTAAATTACATGTAAATCAGAGCGCCCAGGCATCGCAAGAGAGTGTGTGTGTGTGTGTGTGTGTGAGTGTGTGAGCGCAAGTTAAGGGTCTGTTGCTCAGTTCCCCAGAAAAGAAATAATAAAAAAGGTTTCCTCCAAAGTACAGAACCTGATTCTTGCAGTAAGCCCTGGCTGCAGCCTGCAGAATTGCTCAATCAATCCCGGATCTCTGCTGCGTTTTCCGACCACGGTCAGAAACGTCATCGCAGGAAAGGTTCAACATTTTCCCGGGAGGGAAAAATAAAATCAGAGGACCTGATTATAATCATTGTCTCAATGAAAATAGAAAAATATAAGGTTCAGGAGGCCCGAGCAGGCTTGTCCCGCTTTGTGCAGCTGCCTGGTCTGACTGTCGGTCTGCCAGCTTGCCTCCTGCGAGCCGACATGAGGCACGATGTGAGCTCTGAGTTAATGGCATTAGAATGAGGAGTGTTTCAACGGGGGACTTAGATATGGACAACCGGAGCTCCTCTGTGGTTTGGTCCACACAAACCCTCAAACTACAAAAACAGAGTCTTCCATGATTGCATCTTCTGCTGCAGACAGATAGTTTGTCTCTATTTGATCTCTAATGTCAGCAAAGTCGTGCAGATATCACTGAAACATGTAGTCTCTCTGACTGGGACACCACAGAGCGGGTATCGAGGAATATGAGTCGATTTCCATGGATGAGCCAGTGAGCGTTTAGATCCCGCCCACTTTCACTGATTGACAGATAGACTCATTCTCCTGAAAAAGCTCTTCATGAAATAAATAAGCCATTGTGAAAAACAGAAACATGAAATAAAAACAAAGCTACTTTGGAAAATATTGATTTTGAAATACGAGCTTCTGAAAAACGACATAGAATTATAATAATATGCAACATGATTAAAAATGAATATTTTAAAATGCTGTTTTAAAATAATAAACAGGTTTTTAAAGCAAAATGAAATATATTGAATAATATAATGGCTAATTTAAAATCTGTGTGCAGGTTTTTCACAATTTCATGATATTTTTAAATATTTATGAGAAATTTATTTAATTAAATATTTATTTATTTAATTATGAACAGTATAGGACTCCATAATACAGAGGAGAAAAAAAGCAAATTGCATTTTCTAGTCTAGTGCAAAATCTGAGATGTAATTATATGTGATAAGAGCCATTTTGTACCCAACCGACACATCACAGTTTGTTCAATTGTTGCCTTTCTTGCTCCTGTAGCCAAAAACAAAAAGGGTTGTTTTTAACTCCTAAAGCAAGAGTGTACATATCCTAAAATAGTACAGCTAATCTTTCCCTAAATTACAAAAATGAACATGGCGAGCCTTTATTTTATCATCTCAGCATACACTGGTATGTGGCATTATTGCATGTGGAAACTTATACACTTTTAACTGCGCCCACATTGAGCCATGCCTCTGTCTGCACACTGAAGCCAGGAGTAGTTGGGTAGTCTGGCGGCAGTTTGTCAGGCAGGAAAGACACCATTACAAAATCGGGCAACAGCTGGGCGGCCACAGTCGGATTACCGGCCGAGCTGGTCTGACTGGAGGATGTGTAAATGTTTCCGGATGACAGGTGACAGAATTGCTTCAAAAGAGAACAACAAGAACTAACTTTTTCCTGGAAACCATTTTAACTGTCCTTCACTTTCATTCATTCGCACTTCCTTTTCTCTTCAAGAACCGGATCAGAACCAACCTGGACCTGAGAACTGAGAGAATCTTCTCCTAAACAGAGAAGATCATTACTGACTGAAGAAACCAGACCAGCTTCTCAAAGATGAAACACTTAATGTTCCTGAATGTCAACCTTTACTATGACCATAAATCACAGACAGTGGGTGTTACTCAATGCGTTTAACTCCGCCCACGTAGAGGCACGCCTCAGTCTGCAGACTGCAGCCAGGAGCTTCTTCTACATTCATAACCACGCAAAAGATTTTCAGAAAAATCCGGTTGCAGCAGCTAATCTAGAAGATTCTGCTGATGCCTCCCCATCACCATCACATGGTGGCAGTTTTCTCTGTGACCGTGATTTGAATGTTTCCTGACAGTGAAGCTGCTGTGAAAGTGAGTTTTATTGTGGCGGAGGAGATCAACACTTCAGCCAGACCATTTACCCCCACTGCCCGCACCCTCCCATTGGGCGTGGCTCTTAATTATTGTCCAGGTGGCACCACAGGTGGTAATTCTTAACATTAAATACATGAATACATAAATAATAAAACACAGTGTGGCCCCCCCCTGATGGTGCCACACCGTCACAGGGAGTGGACAGAGTCATTAAAGAGCCATATATTTGCACCAAATATATCCTATTTATTACAGTGTTACTTTTGTTTACTGTTCCACTTGTGACTTTGCTATGTTATCACTGCCTTTATGTTTTCAAATCTACATTTGTATTGCTGTTACATTTTTGCTCTTTTTTTATTTTGACTGTAGTTACTTTTTTTCTTATTATTATTGCATCATGCCATTAATAATAAACATGTTCTATATATGATGTATGTTCAATTCAGATTGTTGTAAATACTTAATAAACATGTTTATTTGGGGAAAGTCTCTGTCCTGTGTATTATTATACACTTCATTAACAAAAATATAACTTTGTATTTCCAAGATTTTTCTATGATCATACAGTTCAATAAAAACGTATCGGCATGAATATCCTTGATATTAGCACCGTAAATATATATCAGTAAATATATATCAGATCACTACACAAATTTCCAGAAACCAGTAAATGAAGCTCTGACCAAAGATCAGTTTTTATAACGTTCTGTACCAGTGACAATGACAAATGAATATCATCTGTTTATCTAAATGTTAATGTCAAATCTAAATATGAATGATAAATGTTGAATTTCAACAATAAAGTCCAGTTTCTGACTCCCAGACTCTGGTTTCCATGGAAACTGATCCACACAGAGGAACCCCCTCAGGGGGGTATTCCAGGAAGCATGTTTAAACTAGCCTGACTTTAAGCCTGAACTCTGGCTGAAATCCGCCTGAACTTGCTTACTCTGGGTATGTCGGTTCCAAAAGACCGGATATGAGTTGGCGTAATAACGCTCGACTTGGTAACCCTGGGTTAATGGGCGTGCACGGCAGGTACATAAAGACATTCTCAATGGATCCCCGATTTCTGGAGTCACCATGGAAAAAAAAAAAGAAAAAAGAAAACGCTGTACTTCAGTGAGACAGAGTCTGAGGTTTTAATGATGGCGTATGAAGATTATACGTCCTTCAAAAAAGTAACACGGCTGCATCATCAAAAAAAAAAAGAGTTTCTGCGTGTAGAAAAACCGCAGACAAAGTAAACGCACGAGTTTCTGATCTTATTTCCATTTTCCTTGTGACGCACATATATATAACTTATCCAATTTTGCCAACTTAAATGAATTACTTCTATTGATAACAAAAAAATTGAGTTACATTTATTCAACCTAATTTCTTACGTCTATAAAACTCAATAATTGTTTATACAACTCAAATTTATGTATTTATCTAACTAAATGTCATATTACTCCAATTCAATTAATATTTTTTTCCATCTTAATTAATTATATTTCTTGAACTTTCAAATGCCTAAGTTTGAGCCGGCAGATATGATCATTTCTATAACAATAAAAAAGACGGAGGGAATAATGCACGGAGTGCAAAAATTCGTTAAAGAATTTACGATGATTGTCATTACATCCACAAGCCGTAGGGGTGCTATATAAACTCATCATCCTCTCCTTCACTCTCACTCATGGTGCAGAGACGTAAGCTCAGTAGGGCAAAATAACTCGGCAAAACACAGTAAAACAGCTAAACAACTAAACACATTTGGTCAAAAACCCACACTTAAACCCAAATCTGTCCAGACAGGCAAAGGGAATGATATCCCACAATAACTTGCGGTGCCGCTCTAACAGCAGCACCAAAGTTACACCTTCTTAATTGAATTAATTTCAATGAAAGGAAAATAATTGTCTGAAAACTACGTGTAATTTTTAAACCGACTTACAAAAAAATGATTTATTTTAACTGAAACAAATAATTAAGTGAGATCAAAGTAAAAAAAAATATTTTTCCAACATCCATATGTGGTCTTATCACCCTCTCATGGTGGAAAAAGTATTATCTGAGCTTCTTCATCCACTAAATCATCTTCAAATGGACACACCATGCTGCTTCACCTCTCTGTAAACAAACTAAGCTTCAACTAAACCTGCTCCAGACCAGGTTATGTTCAGAGCATGAGTTGATATGGCAACTTGACCTATCCTGAAACATATGTCCATTTCTGGAACCGAAAACTGAGGTTATCACCTTCCTTAGCCTCAAACTTACCGTGAGAGCTAGCATAACCTGCTTTCTGGAATACCCCCCAGAAGTAGTCTAGTTAACCATTGGAAAGAACAGAAGACTGAGAGATTCTGACACTCTGGACCACTGATCTCATACAGAAGTGTTGCTGTGGTGCAGCGTGCTGACGCTAGACTCATTCTATTTATAACTTGAATTTAATCCTTTATCAAATATTGTTAATCTTATAACTTCAACTCGAACCTGCTAGACTCTGGTCCTTGAAAATATTGTCCGACATTAAACTGATATGCAGCTACAGTTCTGCCTCTGCAGGTTTACTCAATTCTTTCATTTCTGCACTAAAACTCTCCTTCTTTCTCTGATTTTCCTCTCTAGTCCGACTCACACTTGTGTCTGTGTCTGTGTGTGTTTGCATGTGCACGCTCACATGCTCTGCTGTGTCTGATTTGAACTTTGACCTCGGTCAGCTTTCAGGCAGGTTTGATTTCTGTTTCAGTTCTTGTTTGTTTTCTGACTCTTTAAACTCAGAAATCTGTCAAATGTTTCATTAGTTGAACCTTCTGTTGCCATGGAAACATCTTTGTTCTACAGAAAATCTAAGCAGCTGTTTTCTTCCACTGCAGACTCTTCAAAGAATCAAAGATGTTCAATTTCTGTAGAAAATCCAGAAAATCTTTGAATCCAAACCTTTCAGCTTCAGTGAAGAACTACAAATGTAGAAATGAACCAACCAGCAGCTTCAATGTTCTGACCTCAGAGTCTGCAGTCTGCAGTTTGGACTCTCCAGTCCAGAACACAGAACCTTCATGGATGAATCCTCCAGGATGTTTCCGGTCAGGTCCAGTTCTGTCAGGTGGGACGGGTTGGACTTCAGAGCTGAGGCCACAATTTCACAGTGAGTCTCTGAGAGTTCACATCGTTCTGAAAGTATGTGAAGAGAAAGAAAGACAGAAACAGGTGATCTATGATGAATTCAGGCTGTGATGAAGTTCCAGTTGGACATTTTGTAACAACTTTTCCCAAACTTTATGTTAGAAAAGAGTACAATAAAGCAATTCAAAATATTAACTGCTTAAATTAAGAAAAACAGGTGCGTGCAACATAAACATTAAACAAAGAATGACAACTCAGAGGTCCCACTTTAGGTTTGTTCAGGTGTGTTATTATATTCACCAAGCCCAAAACAGTTCATCCAGCAAACAAACAACCACCACCGTATTTTATATATATATATATATATATATATATATATATATATATATATATATATATATATATATAAAACGCCCCTCTCACCCTCCGGGGTGGTTTCTCCTCCAAGCTCGGGTCCTCTACCAGAGGCCTGGGAGCTTGAGGGTCCTGCGCAGTATCTTAGCTGTTCCTAGCACTGCGCTTTTCTGGACTGAGAGGTCTGAGGTCTTTCCAGGTATCTGTTGTAGCCACTCCTCCAGCTTGGGGGTTACTGCCCCGAGTGCTCCAATTACCACAGGCACCACCTTCACCTTCACTTTCCAGGCTTTCTCCAGTTCTTCTCTGAGTCCCTGGTATTTCTCCAGTTTCTCATGTTCCTTCTTCCTGATGTTCCCATCGCTTGGCACTGCCACATCCACCACAACGGCTTTCCTCTGTTCTTTATCCACCACTACGATGTCTGGTTGGTTCGCCATTACCATCCTATCAGTCTGGATCTGGAAGTCCCACAGGATCTTTGCCCTCTCATTCTCTACCACCTTCGGAGGTGTTTCCCATTTTGACCTTGGGGTTTCCAGTCCATATTCTGCACACATGTTCCTGTATATTATTCCAGCCACTTGATTGTGCCGCTCCATGTATGCTTTACCTGCCAGCATCTTACACCCTGCAGTTATGTGCTGGATTGTTTCAGGCGCCTCTTTGCACAGCCTACACCTTGGGTCTTGTCTGGTGTGGTAGATCTGAGCCTCTATCGCTCTGGTGCTCAGGGCTTGTTCCTGAGCTGCCAGGATGAGCGCTTCAGTGCTGTCTTGTAGGCCAGCCCTTTCTAGCCATTGGTAGGACTTCTTGATATCAGCCACTTCAGTTATGGTCCGGTGGTACATCCCATGGAGGGGTTTGTCCTCCCATGAGGATCTGTCCCCCAGCACTGTATCCTCTGCTCTCCATTGCCTGAGACATTCACTGAGCACACTGTCAGTTGGGGCCTTGAGCTTGATGTATTCATGCATCTTGGATGTTTCATCCTGGATAGTGGCTTCTACGCTCACTAGTCCTCGGCTTCCTTCCTTGCGGCTAGCATACAGTCTCAGGGTGCTGGATTTGGGATGGAACCCTCCATGCATGGTGAGGAGCTTCCGTGTTTTAACATCCATGGTCTGTATCTCTTCCTTTGGCCATCTTATTATTCCTGCAGGGTATCTGATAACTGGCAGTGCATAGCTGTTTATTGCCCGGGTCTTGTTCTTGCCATTGAGCTGGCTTTTCAGGACTTGCCTTACTCGTTGAAGGTACTTAGCTGTTGCAGCTTTCCTTGTTGCCTGCTCCAGGTTGCCATTTGCCTGGGGAATTCCAAGGTACTTGTAACTGTCCTCAATGTCTGCTATTGTTCCTTCTGGGAGTGAGACCCCCCCTGTGTGGACTACCTTGCCTCTCTTTGTCACCATCCGGCTGCATTTCTCGAGCCCGAATGACATCCCAATGTCATTACTGTAGATCCTGGTGGTGTGGATCAGGGAGTCAATGTCACGCTCGTTCTTAGCATATAGCTTGATGTCATCCATGTAGAGGAGGTGACTGATGTTGGCCCCATTTCTGAGTCGGTATCCATAGCCAGTCTTGTTGATTATTTGGCTGAGGGGGTTCAGACCTATGCAGAACAGCAGTGGGGACAGAGCATCACCTTGGTATATCCCACATTTGATGGACACTTGTGCAAGTGGTTTCCCATTGGCTTCAAGGGTGGTTTTCCACAGCTTCATTGAGTTTCTTATGAAGGCTCTTAGAGTCCTGTTGATGTTGTACAGCTCCAAGCATTCAGTGATCCATGTGTGTGGCATTGAGTCATAGGCCTTCTTGTAATCAATCCAGGCTGTGCACAGGTTGGTGTGTCGTGACCTGCAGTCTTGGGCGACTGTTCTGTCGACCAGGAGTTGGTGTTTGGCTCCTCTGGAGTCTCTACCAATGCCCTTCTGTGTGTTACTCATGAACATGAGCTTCCATGTTGTGGGGAGACAGGTTATTGGCCGGTAGTTGGATGGGACTGCACCCTTTGAGGGATCCTTCTGGATCAGGATCGTTCGCCCTTCCGTTAGCCATTCGGGGTGAGTCCCATCTCTTAGCAGCTGGTTCATTTGTGCTGCCAGGCGTTCGTGGAGTGTGGTAAGCTTCTTTAGCCAGTAGGCATGTATCATGTCAGGGCCCGGTGCTGTCCAGTTCTTCATACCTGAGACTCTTTCTTGGATGTCTGCCACTGTGATGGTTACTGGATTCTGTTCAGGGAGGTTGCTGTGTTCTTTTCTCAGAGAGACCAGCCACTGGGCATTGCTGTTATGTGCTGTCTCTTTCTCCCATATACTTTTCCAGTACTGTTCAGTTTCTAGCCTTGGTGGGTCTGCTCGGCTGTTTTGACCCTGCCACTGAGCGTACACTTTCGCTGGTTGAGTTGCGAACAGCCTGTTTATTCGTCTGGCTTCATTGTCTCTTGTGTATCTCTTTAGGCGGCTACTCAAGGCTAGGAGCCTTTGTTTGGCAGTTTCCAGGGCTTCAGGTATGGGCATCTGGCTGTATCTCTTCGGTACTTGCTTTCTCATTGTACCTCTTTGAGCCTCTGTTAGCTTACTCACATCCTTCCGAGTTGCCTTGATTTTGGCCTCTAACCGTTGCTTCCATGGTGGGTATTGTTTTCTTCCATGGTTGCTCTTATAGCCAAGCATCTCAAGGATCACTGCTGCTGAAGTGTAAACCAGTTCATTGGTTTCTGTGATGGTTGTGGTAGGAATTGCCCTCAATGCTTCATTCACAGTTTCCAGTAGACTTTCAGGCAGTACATCACTTAACCGTTGTAGCTGGTGTCGGGGTTGCCTAGTGTTCATTGTAGACATTATCTTGTTTTTCAGGTCAGTTGCTGCCTCGCTCAGCGTAACTGTGGTTGTTGGGGCTGTGTACCCAATCTCAGGGTGTGAGTGTGGTATAACCTCCTGTCTGACCTGTTGTTCTGGCTCTCCCGTGGTATTGGCATTGTACTGTATCACTTTAATCTCAAGCTGTGATAGGAGTTGGCGTTTGTGGATGTTTGAGCATTGGGCTACCAGTTGTTTGGCAGTTAGCCTTGATTGTGGGTGTCGAAGCATCCATTCATTCCACATTCTCTGCATGTAACCACACTGGTTGGTATTACTTGAGTAGTAGCATTCTAACAGAACCTTGTTCTCGCATCTAGTCCCTTTCCGTCTTGTTCCAGTAGCCCACTTTCCATCAGAGTGCTCTGGTCCCCCAGCACCTGACGCAGACCTTGTTTGGCCGTGTGACGTCTGAGCCGGCATGACATGTGGTTCATTATCTCTCATGTAGTGAGGTAGGCATTAGCGTTAAGGGTCTTGCCCAAGGACCCTCACTGGGTGATGTTAATTGCCTGTCATTGTTATGGCATTTGCCCCATTTCCATTGTTATGGTAATTGCCCCATTCCATTAATCACCATTAATTGTTCATTCCGCCGTGGGAATCGAACCCGGGTTTCCAGCATGACAGTCCTGCACCTTACTTATATATAAATAAGTCTCTGTTCATATCCTAGAGTCCATTTGATGGAGTTTGTAAACTCAGCAATGCATAGCAAAAACCAAAACAAAAAGGCTCGATCTCACCGGCGTATACCAGATCTGTGACGTGTAGAATTCCACGCAATAATCTGTCCTCCAGGAAGTGGGGAGTATAATCCAGTGTGTGGAGCATGAAAACGGAGCGGCTCTGGGACATCCAACGCAGTTTCTCAGACACGGCCCACCCGTTGTGTTTCTCTTTCGCGCTCCCAGTCTTTCTCTTTTTTTAAAGCATCAGCTGTTTGCCTTTGCTGCCTTCCCGTCATTGGCCGCCTCCCTCTTGTAGATACCGCCTGTTTCTTAAAGGCGCATGCTGCTTTTCCATGTTTACCAAAGCCCATTCATAACAGTCCCAAAACATAAAGCTCTGTCCAGATAAACACATTAGCATACAAAGCAAGTATTTTGCCCCTGCAGGAATTCATAACAAAATACTTAAAACAGTGCTCAGCATGCTGTTTGTGGCAACGTCACAATTTCTCTCTTCATCAGAGCTTCATCTTCATCATGAAACAGTCCTCCTCATCAGTCCCTTCTTCTTTCTTTCATCTGCAGCTGAAGGAGAGAAGGCGGAGCTCCATGGAGCTTCATGCTGCCCTCAGTCTGTCAGTGATCTGAGGTCTGAACCCCAAAGTTACCAGTAGAACATCTGGATCACAGAGACTGACAGCTGTCACTCTGGAAGATTGAATGTTTTTAAATCTTGGTTCTTATCCAGTTTTCTGTCTTCATTTCCAAAATGATATGTTCATGTTTTCATCTCTGAAGCTGTAAACAACAACAGTTCATCTTCCTGTTCTGTTGCAGAACTTTGAATCCAGTTTCCTCCTCAGGTCCATATCTCCCATCATGAAGGGAACCAAAGCAGCACCAACCTTCAGACAGAACTTTCCAGAATGTCTTCTTGGTAGAAAGAGGCTAAAGTGACTGTTTCTATGGAGGAACCAGAACCTGTGTAGGTTTACAAGTTAGCTGTGATGCTAAGCTTCATTGTGCAGAGTCAGAGTCCTCCTCGACTATGACGAAGACGGACGACATCCGTCAAAACATGTCAAGTACCGTATTTTCACAACCATAAAGCGCACTTCTTACAAAGTCTTAAGGCCCGTACACACCGGGATGAATTTTGCCGGTGAAATTCGCCTCGTGACTAAACAAAGGGCACCAATGAGAGTGTGCACACCGACGCGAAAAAACGCCACGCGTCAAAGCGTCAAAAAAAAAAAAAAACGCCTCGGGTTCGTTTTTTTTTTTTTGACGCCTCGCGTCGAAATCTATTCGACCAATGAGAATGGCGCTTTTGCACACGTGTCTGGAGCTTCTGAAGTTACAGTAAAACACAACTTGGGGGCGCTCAAACACAACACTGCCTTTCTGAGCACACATGCCAGCAAAGAAGATAGACACCAAGTAGCAGCTACACTGCTGCAAAGGAATAATGACGGACATTCTAAAATATCCCCGAAAACGCTCATGATACATTTTCAGCTCTTGTACCAGTCGATAAAACTCACCACGTTCTTCTCTTCTCCTAACTATGGGATGTACCCAAAATCGGCGTCTTTTCCGGCGTCTTTGATCATTCAACAGAACAATAATTTCTTCATCACTGGAACTAGAGCTGGAGCTACTGGTGCTTGAAATATTCATGTTTTCTTTGTTTGATTCTGACGAACGAGTAAATACTGGCTCTCTTCTTCTGAGTGAATAGCGACCACCTTGTGTACAGGAATATTTCTGTTTGACATTAAGCGCCATCTAATGTCAGGGAATGAAATTGCATGTTGGCTCGGCTCGTCGTCAGCGAAAATTGCCTGGGTGTGAACACAAAAGACGTGGCGAAAAACGCTGGCGAATAACGCCTGGCAAATATTCGTCCTGGTGTGTACGGGCCTTAACATTTTCTCCAAACTGTAGGGGCACCTAATGTGTAGACGTGTGTAGGAGACGCATGAGAAACAACTCAGTTTTTCTCCCATTGCTTTTTTCCACAATGAGTGAGTATGTGTGTGTGCTGAAATGTGTGTTTGCTGAACCGAGTGTGTGCTGTAATGTGTGTGTGCTTAGTTCCTACCTGCCGTGCTCCCCTGTTTGCAAAAGGAGGAGCAGACACTCAGCCAAGTGAATGTGTGAGTGCGCATTCAGTTTGTGTTACTCAGTTGTGGAGAATAGTAATAAAAAAAAAAGGTTTTCCTCCAAAAAAACAGAGACTGGTTCTATTATTAGCCCGTAGGAATGTCATTGCAGGAAAGGTTCAACACTAGCATGCATGTTTTTCCAGTATGTTATGTTAACGTGCCCGCACCCAAACCTGCAACAAACTAACAGTTGCTTCCTAATAAAAAATAGTTGCAATCCATAAAATTAATATAATTTATTGGGTTTAGTGGATTTAAAGAAAATAAATATAAAGTAGTCTACATCAAAGTGAATTTGTTTCCATCATCTCATTCATCTCAACTCTGTGTGTTTGACAGACAGAGAATCTGCTTCACTTGCCGCTGTGTATTCAAGGTTGTGGAAAATGGACAAAAGATCAAAGGAAAATCACTCATAAAAAATACAAATAATTAAATAATTAAATAAATATCCTGACAGCATTTTCAAATCAAAACAAGTATGGCCAAATGAACTGTCATGATATATCAGTTTTTAATACATCTAGTGTTGCGGCCCCCATTGCTTTCATCTCAGTGGGAAACTGATCCAAATGTCTCTCTGAGAAGTTCAGGTTGCTGACCCCTGGTCTAACACATCCACATGCATTCCAGAATGGTACTGGAACATTCTCATGCATAAAGTAAAATGTTTTGATAAAAAAACAATGGTGTTCCATAATGAGGAAATAAGACTCTTTATGTTCTTAATTTGTAATTTATTTATTTGTTTATTTTTTGTCCTCAAAAAGTATCAATAAGAGTACCATTAAAATACCGGATCGATAAGCAGTATCAATAAGAGTAGTAGTACCGACAAAACCTTAACGATACCCATCCCTATTAATGAAAATAAGGTACCTGAAAAAACACAACCGTGTCTGACATAGAAGAACCTAAGAAATCAAGTTTCTGCTTTAGTTTCTTCTTTTAGTCTTCAAACTATTTCATTTAGAGATCAATGACTTATCTAGAAAGAAGACATCCTTTCATTCTGGACCATCTGCTTTGTTTTTAAACCTTTCAGAAGGTTCTGGATTGGATTAATTTGGACAAATATGGTCCTTCTTTGATCTTTAGCTAAAAGATCATATGGGTGTTAAAATCAAACGTATTTTCTTCTTTCGTGTTTTTATTTTGAATCATTTTTAAACCTTTCACTCTTTGTAAATCAATCTAAACTCTGATCTGATTTATCATCACAATCACTTCTGGACTCACATGAACTTTCTGCAGTTCCTCACAGCTGGGATCAGTCTCCGTATACCCTCATCTGATGTCTTGTACTGTTTCAGGTCCAGCTCATCCAGAACCTCCTCTGACATCAGCAGAGTGTAGGCCAGAGCTGAGCAGTGGATCTCTGAGAGTTTCTTCTCTGATTTGTTTTCTGACTTCAGGAACTCTTGGATCTCCTGATGAACTGAGAGGTCCTTCATCTCCATCAGACAGTGATAGATGTTGATGCTTCTGTCAGGAGACAGTCCTTTACTGTTGATCTTCTTCAGGTTTTTGATGGCTCTCTGGTTGGTTCCTGGATTCTTCTCTGTCTGACCCAGCAGGC
This sequence comes from Oryzias curvinotus, assembly GCA_023969325.1. Classification (NCBI taxonomy): domain Eukaryota; kingdom Metazoa; phylum Chordata; class Actinopteri; order Beloniformes; family Adrianichthyidae; genus Oryzias; species Oryzias curvinotus. The sequence goes on along the minus strand of CM043707.1, from coordinate 17,594,793 downwards.
CCCCTAAGAGTCTCTGGTTGGACTCCACAGAGAGACCATGAAGGAAGCGAACAAGCAGGTCCAGGTGTCCAGTTTGACTCTGCAGGGATTTCTTAATGACTCTACTTAGAAACTTATCCAGGGATGGGTTCTTCATGTTGTTCTTCAGGAAGTCCTCAATGACCTTTACCCTCCTGCTGGAGTAACAGTGGAACATGTAGACTGCAGCCAGAAACTCCTGAACGCTCAGATGAACAAAGCTGTAGACCGGTTTCTGGAAGATCCCACACTCTCTTCTGAAGACCTCAGTACAAACTCCAGAGTACACTGAGGCCTCTGTGACATCCAGACCACACTGCTGCAGGTCTTCTTGGTAGAACATGATGTTTCCTTTCTCCAGATGTTCAAATGCCAGCCTCCCCAGCTTCAGAAGAACTTCCCTGTCAGTCTCTGTCAGCTCTTGTGGACTTGTCTGATGTTCCTGCTGGTACTTGTTCTTCTTCCTCTTTGTCTGGACCATCAGGAAGTGGGAGTACATGTCAGTCAGGGTGGTGGGCAGCTCTCCTCTCTGCTCTGTGGTCAGCAGGTTCTCCAGAACCACAGCAGTGATCCAGCAGAAGACTGGAACTTCACACAGGATGTAGAGGGACATGGAGCCCTTGATGTGGGAGATGATTCTGCTGGACAGCTCTTCATCTGGGAACCTCCTCCTGAAGTACTCCTCCTTCTGAGCATCATTGAAGCCTCGGACTTCTGTCAGTCTGTCCACACATGAAGGAGGGATCTGATTGGCTGCTGCAGGTCTGGAAGTGATCCAGACCAGAGCTGAGGGCAGCAGACGTCCCTGGATGAGGTTAGTGAGCAGCACGTTGACTGAGGACTTGTGTGTGACATCAGACACCACCGGACTGTTGTTGAAGTCCAGAGAAAGTCTGCTTTCATCCAGACCATCAAAGATGAACAGAAGTTTGCAGAGAGACAGCTGGTCTGCTGGGATCTTCTGGAGTGTTGGATGGAACAGCTGGATCAGAGTGAGAAGACTGTGCTGCTCATCTCTGATCAAGTTCATCTCCCTGAAGGACAGAGGAACCACGGCACTGATGTCTTGGTTCTCCAAGCCCTTGGCCCAGTCCAGAGTGAACTTCTGCACTGAGAAGCTTTTTCCAGCTCCAGCAACTCCACTGGTCAGAACCACTCTTTTGGATCTGTGTTGGTCAGGGAAGACTTTGAAGATGTCTGGGTTCTTGATTGCAGTGTCATGGAGCTTGTTGGTCTTGGTGGTGGTCTCCAGCTGCATCACCTCATGTTGGGTGTGACCCTCTGATCTCAGTCCCTCTGTGATGTAGAGCTCAGTGTAGACCCTGTTGAGGAGCGTTTCTCTTCCTGCTTCTTCAGTTCCTTCAGCCACATGTTCACTTCTGCTCCTCAGACTGATCTGATGTTCTCCAAACATCTCCTGCAGACCAACATCTGCTGAAAGAGCAGAGAAGAAAGCTCCTTTATGAGTGTTCCACATGTTTCCAGAAGAATCCATCAGCAGATGATCAGGCTCTGACTCACCAGGTCTGGGTCTTTCTGCAGACTGGGGTCCACTCCTCTTCTTCTCTCTGTGGAGACTAAGGAGAAACGTTATTGAACAACAATCAAAGCCGTCAGTGGGAAGTTCCAGACTAACTCTGATCATGGAGCAGATCCTCTCTGATGTTCAGACTCAGATATTATGTGATCCAGACTGTGCTGAATGTGAGCAAATGTGTTTCCAGGTTAAACCAGAGCAGATCTAGTCCATCTGAAGGTCTAAATGATGCGTTAGCTGTGTTTGGAGCTCATGTCTGGACTGAGCTCAGAGAAAAGTTCAGCTGTTTGCTTCATCCTCACAGACTGAGCTTTGTGTCCTCCAGAGTTGTCCAACTCTTTTCTTTCCTCTCAGACCTAAAGCATCACAGCAGATGGTTGACCTTCCTGGATGGATCAGCTGATGTTCTTGATGAGAACATTGTTGTTCCTGCTGAGAGATGAACTCTGCTTTGTTCACGAGAAACTGCTTCTTACTGTGAGTCTGAAGGTTCTGGTTCAGTTCTGAAGAGTGGAGGATGACCTTTGGACCGGTCACTCTTCATGGAGCCACAGCTGGAGGCTGCAGACTGGACTCTCTGTGTGACCTGTTGACCTCTGCAAACACCAAACCATCAGAGTGTTGGATGATCTGCTTCTTCATGAACAGCTGATGGACTTTGACATGAACACAGACTGAGCTGTTTAGTCTGGAATAACATGACATGTTTGGATCAACAGTTTCCAGTTGGAGGGAAAAGGTTTCAGCATTTTCTGTCAGTCAATCCAGACTTTTTTCTAGAAAAGCTGATTCCAATTCTCCATGTAGAAATGTAGAAATTCTGAGAGCAGAAAGTCAAACTAGAACAATGTGATGTTTGGAAAGCATGAAAATCTGAATCCTAGGAGTCTGCAGTGATTCTTCTCAGTAGACTGGAGCTGCTGTCAGTCAGAGTCAGCAGTCAACATGTTTTCTTCTCCAACATCTCTGATGTCTCTCAGAGACTCTCAGAAGACTCAACTGAAAAGATCTCATCACACACATGATGCTCCAAGTGAGTCTGATCAGAGAGATCCAGAACTGAACCAGACCTCAAGTCCTTCATCTGAAAACTGTTGATCATCTGAACTAGAATCCAGCCTCCTAAAACTCTGACAAACACTCACTGTTCCACTCCTGACTGGATGTTGTTGAAGTGAAGAGGTAAATTCTTTGACATGCCACTCCTGAAGGACCCCCAGCTGGATTCAGGTCCAGGTCCAGGTTGGTTCCTGTGAAGAATGAAGGTTGCTGGTGTGAGTCCTGAGCTCTGACATGGAGAAGATCATGGACAGTTGGAGATGTTCATCTCACCTCTGAGCTTTACCCTGGTTGTCATGGTTACCATCTCTGCTTTTAGTGGGAGGTCCTCCCTCCTGTGGTTCCTCCCACTGATCCATGTTGCTGGATTCACTGGATCCACATGAGCTCACACACACCTTCCTCCTTCACCTGCGGAGGAAACATGAAGCATCAAGAAAAACTGATAGAAATCAAAGAATGAGGAGAAAAGAAAGAAAGACATAAATTCTTCCTCTCAAAGCTCCAACAGATCCGCCTCCAGAGATTTCCAATCAGAGATCTCATGACCTTTGACCTCCACACAGGTTTGATGAAGGAGAACAGGAAGGTTTGGAGTCAGAATTGAAACCTTTGAATTCCAGAGCTTCATGATGGTTTCTGTTTCTGACAGAAACTCTTTCTTCTGTCTGGGTTCTGGAAAGTTCTGACAGGAAGCAGCAGTCCGCTGATCTGAACCACTTTGATGAGTCAGCATTTTCACTTCTGTAAACGTCAACAGTTTATTCTGTGAAAATCTACAGTGAAAACATAATTTGTTTCCATTTTCTTCATAAATCAGTGAAACAAAAAATGATAAATAAGTGAGAATTGATCCTAAGTTAATGAGATCAAATCTGTAACCCTTGTGTTATCTTAGATGACCCCACCCTTACATTGACGTGTTCTCCCTACCAGGACAAAGGTAGACAAAGGTGGAAAGATTTCATGTAATCCATGGACACCAGTGAAGATCACAAATCACTGAAGAAAAAAGGTTCAGCACACTGTCTAGTGGGTCTAGATGACCCAACTCCCAATGTTAAAGTGCCTAGAATAGCACAAGGGTTAGAGTGATGAGAGTTTGCAGAGGAAGGAGGTCTTCTCTAAACACTGAGAGAAACAGTCAAGTTAGTGAAGACAAAGTTCCAGAAACAAAGAAACAAATGAACAAAGACTATATTTTCCTGAAAGATTTGACGAGTCGTCTTTTCTCACCGTGTGAAGCAGCTGCAGCTCAGATCAGAGATTCTGCTTGTTTCTCTTCTGCTTTGCTTTAAGAACTCATCACTTCCTCATGTTGTGTTGATTCTGCTGAGTGTTGTTGTTTGTCGTCACTGTTTAGATTTGTGTCTTCAGATCAGCTGTTCAGAGAAATGGAAAGAAAACATCTTTTTCTTCTGGTCTCTGCAGACTCTTTCCTTTCAGTCAGGCTTCTGCTTTGGACCAATCAGCTTTTCTCCTGAATGGTTCTGCTAGATTTGATCACATGACCTCTGACCCAGCGGCTCCTCTTCCTCACACTGAGCTGCTGTTTGTGAGGAAGATTCAGAGAAGATGAAGCTTCATGCTGATCTTTCCTCTTTAATCTCCACATCTCAGCTCCTCGTCTTGGTTCTGGTTTCAAATTTTTCTCTAATTTTTCTGAAGTGAAACTAAGTAATTCACAAAAACTCTGATCCAATTATTTCATCTGAATTGAAGGTGTAGATGATCTCCCAGAATGCTCTGGGCTCTGAGGGTTTGATCAGGATTCATCTCTGATTCCTGAACACAGCAGATGTGGTGGAAGGGGCGGGGCTTCAGGGTGATTGACAGGTTGATGCAAAAGCCTTCTTGGAGGTGATCTGCCTCTCAGATGCTGCAGGATGTTTGTGGATTGTCCTGCAGACTCTGGATCCATGAAGATAAGATGAAGATGAGGGTGGATCCTCTTCATCCTGGTGCAGTGGGAGTGCTGCTCTGACAGGAAGTGAAGCAGAAACTGAAGGAAGCTTCAGAACCAGCAGTTTGGGGAAGAAAGCTGAGGTTTCTTGGTCTGAAGGTTCTGACCAATCATAAAGAAGCAGATCAGAACCTGCAGAAGGTTGAAGTACAAACACGGACACTTGGAGGCGGAGCTTCATCTGTGATGTAGAGCAGTGTTTTCGGCACACTACTATGCCATGGGAGATGGTCAAGTGTAGAGGGCTGCATTGGGATTGGGTCCCGCCGGGTCCCGCGGGACCCAACGCAAATCTTGCGGGACCGGGCGGTATGAATTGTGCTGCGGGCGGGAGCGGGCGGCAAAAAAAAAAACCAGCGGGATCAGTGTTGCCATATTCTGTGGTTTTCTGATGGAGTTCAATTTACTGAAGGTCAGTGAATGCACCAGGTAGAGACGCCTACTGGGGGGTATTCCAGAAAGCAGGTTATGCTAGCTCCCACGGTAAGTTTGAGGCTAAGGAAGTTGATAACCTCAGCTTTTGGTTCCAGAAATGGAGGTATGTCTCAGGGTAGGTCAAGTTGACACGGCAACTCATGCTCTGAACATAACCTGGTCCGGAGCAGGTTTAGTTGAAGGTTAGTTTGTTTTCAGAGAGGTGCAGCAGCATGGCGTGTCCATTTGAAGATGATTTAGTGGATGAAGAAGCTCAGATAATACTTTTTCCACCGTGAGAGGGTGATAGGACCACATATGGATGTTGGAAAATTAAACTTTTTTACTTTGATCTAACTTAATTATTTGCTTCAGTTAAGAAAAATCATTTTATTGTTAGGTCACATTAAAAATAACACGTAGTTTTCAGACAATTATTTTCCTTTCATTCAAATTAATTCAATTAAGTAGGCGTAACTTTGGTGCTGCTGTTAGATCGGCACAGCAAGGGATTCTGGGATATCATTCCCTTTGCCTGTCTGGACGGATTTGGGTTGAAGTGTGGCTTTTTGACTAAATATGTTTAGTTGTTTAGCTGTTTTACTGTGTTTTGCCGAGTTTTGCCGAGTTATTTTGTCCTACTGTGCTTACGTCTCAGCACCATGAGTGAGAGCAAAGGAGAGGAGAGGAGAGTTTTTATAGCACCCCTACACTCTCTTTTTGCAAGTAAAATGATGGGAAATACTTTCATTAATTTTTGCACTCCGTGCATTTTTTACTGTCCTTTTTATTGTTATAAAAATTAGCATTTTCACCGGCTCAAACTTAGACATATGAGAGTTCAATATATATATATATATATATATATATATATATATATATATATATATATATATATATATATATATATATGCGTCACAAGGAAAATGGAAACAAGATCAGAAACTCGTGGGTTTACTTTGTCTGTTGATTTTCTCCAAGCAGAAATTCTTTTTTTTTTTTGATGATGCAGCCGTGCTACTTTTTTGTTGGACGTATAATCTTCATACGCCGTCATTAAAATCTCAGACTCCGTCTCACTTCCGTCTCAAGAGTTGCGCTTTCTTTTTTTTTCTCCATGCGTTTCCATGGTGACTCCAGAAATCGGCGATCTATTGAGAATGTCTTTATGTACACGACGTGCACGTGCGTTAACCCAGGGTTACTAAGTCGAGCTTAATTACGCTAACTCATATCCGGTCTTCTGGAACCGACATACCCAGAGTAAGCAAGTTCAGGCGGATTTCAGCCAGAGTTCAGGCTTAAAGTCAGGCTAGTTTAAACATGCTTCCTGGAATACCCCCCTGGCCTCTGTCATCTAACCTGTGTTTGGGGGTGTGCATTGCCCCGCCTCTTAGAAATTGTGTTCTTTAAAGCCTGATACCGTGGTCGCGTGTGGGCGGAGCTACCAGCTAAAGTTATGGTCTGATCCCTGCATGGAGCGATGTGTTTATCAGTGCATGTTAGACACGGAGAATGTGGAGAGATCAGGTTTATTATTGTGGAGAGTTCTGGATTTTAATCATGTTTCCATGTTTGAGTTCATAAAATCATCCCAGAGAAAGTCTCTGCTTCAACTTCTGCAGTGAAAGCTGCGTCTGAATCTGACGCCGTGTTTCTGACAGAGTTTGAAGCCAAAGCCCCTCCCCCGCCTCTCCACCTGCTTTTCCTCTCCATTGTAACAATTCACCTCCACTCAGCGAGGGGAACGTCACAACGCTGTTCTGCGGCTGGGGCATTAAATATCAAGACAATCTGCCCTCTAATATAAACCAGGGGAAAAAAATCACATAATCGTTTGTTTGTGTAGCGGTGTAAAAACCCACAGTTCAAACCCAAGTCCCGCCGTTTTACTAGCAAAAAGAAATATTCTGGAGGAAAAATGAATGTTCAACAGTCATGCGCGTTTGGTGGGAGGCCGCTCCGCCTCACTCGCTGGAACGCATCATTCCACCCATCAATGGAGCTGGCACAGATCCTCGTACCGGACGAGTCGAGCTCTTTGGGTAAATTTACTCCGTAGGAAAATAATATGAGCTGGGAAAGATAATCCGTGTGAGAGATCGATGCTCCTCCGTGCTTCTGCGTCTCTGTCAGCTGTGCATTTCTCCCCCCGCGCTTCTGCATCTCCTTACAAAAAAAAAAAGGTGTCCCCCCCGTCACCTGTCAGTCACCTGTCAGCTGGTCCCGTGCAACCAATGAGGTGACGACAAATATACAACACATGACGAAAAAGTTTCATTGAAATAATACTGTTAAATAAATAACCAAGTTTTTAATCTTCACATCATGTGGCAGGGACATGATGTCAATTGATAAAGCAGAAAAGAACCACAAACGAGGTTCATCGTGAAACATGCATGGTGTTCAGATCTGCGTGCTGATGCCCCACCGAGGCGCAAAACAGCAAAAACTGGAAAAGGCTGAAGCTAAAAAAAGTATTTTTCCGTCAGGAAAGAATTTATTTATAGATTTTCAGCTCTTGATAAGAGACAACATGGACCCGATTACGTCGCCCGGATTGGCGTCACCGGGGCCCCGCTCTGGAGCCAGGCCCAGGGTCCTGGATCTAGTCCGGATGCCCCTGGACGCCTCCCTGGAGAGGTGTTCCGGGCATGTCCCACTGGGCGGAGGCCCCAGGGAAGACCCAGGACACGCTGGAGAGACTACGTCTCTCGGCTGGCCTGGGAACGCCTCGGGGTCCCCCCAGAGGAGCGGGAGGAAGTGGCTGGGGTGGGGGAAGTCTGGGCATCTCTGCTCAGTCTGCTGCCCCCGCGACCCGGTTCCGGATAAGCGGAGGAAGATGGATGGATGGATGGATGGATTTTCAGCTCTGTTGAATCATTACAATGTTTTATTTCCTCCATAAATTTAAATGACTTTGACCTGTGTCTTTACCAGCTGGTTCAGCGCTTCAGGCCGTCTGTCTGCGCGCAGACACACGCATACACGGGAGGATCATTTTTAAAGACTGTCACATTTTACAGCAAGAAGCAGAATCCCATCCCTCTGAGCTCTTTAATAATATCAATACAAATGTTTTTATTCCTGCGGGACGGGAGAAGACACAAAATCAATGCATTTCTATTATTGTGCGGGACTAATTTCTCAGAGTTTTGCGGTGCGGGCGGGAGTGGACATAGGTACTGCGGGATCCGGGTGGGAGTGTAACGCATACGGTGCGGGAGTGGGCGGGATTGGTCTGAAATTCGGTGAGCGCGGGCGGGGGCGGGATGAAGAAAATAGTCCCATGCAGGGCTTTCATTTCATGTACACAGAGCCACAGGCTGATGGCCTCCATACCATATCGATGCAGTAACTTCATTAGAGGGAGGCACGAGTTAGTATTAAATGTGTAGAATTGAATTTTTCCACACAAAAAAAATACTTTGGTTGTTCAGATATATGATTTTCTACAGGAGGTTCTTTGTCCCAACAGCAGTTAGTCTATAAAATGACACAGTTTAGGACTACTGAAACTGCTGCTGGATTTACTTATTTATTCATGAAATGTACTTTTACTTTTAGTTACTTTTTATTACTATTTTAATTTTTACTTTTTTTACTTTTATTTGTTTTTCGAACTGCTATATTTCTTTTTTGTCTGCTGTAACCACTGAAATTCCCTCAATAAATCAATAAAGTCTTGTCTTGTCATATCCTAACTTTCTTGGACAGTTTTTTTAGGTTTTCATCGTCTCTAAGCCACAATTATCAGGTTCAGATGCAGTTCTGAAAAACAGCAGAAACATGATCTGATGGAGGCTCTCATTTATCCTCATTATTCTTCCAAACAGTCCAATCAAATTGGCCCAAAGGCACATTGGCAGAGCAACATGTTGTCTATGAAGAACCTACTCAGCTGTTCTACAAATAACAACAAACATCCAAACCACAACGGTAAACAATCAAGACCAACACAACTGTCAACATCCAGAATACAGCAAATATCCCAAACAGAACATTATTACCCACAATGCACCTCCACAGGTCCTGCAGCAGACAGGGTCTTTCTGAAAACTTTATTAGTCTCATCTTTTTAAAACTGAAAAGATTTTTATTCAACATTTAAAACATAAAACAGGAAACGAAAAATATTTGACAATCCAGTTGATAAGAAGCTGCAGAAAGACTGAAATCCATCAGATTGTAAAAACATAGAGGTGGTCCTTTGATGATGATGATGTGATGAAGATCAGACGCTGATGTCACTGATGTTCTGGCTGTTGATGGGCTGGATGTGGGTCCTGGTGGTGCTGAAGAATGAAAGATCCTTCTACCTGCAGTCATTCCTGAAGGAAGCTGATTGCAGCTGTTCTCTCCTGACAGATGGAATGATGGGAAATGAAGTTCATGTCGAAGTGTGGTCCAAGCAGAACAGAAAGGTCTCACCTCAAAGTCAGGACTTGGATCAGCTGCTGTTCTCTGGGAGCGTGCACGTGCTGCTGCATGTGCTTCTGTCATGGCGTTCTGGATGAGCTGCTGAGGTCTGTTTGCATCCAGACTCTCAGCTGCTTTAGTCAAACTGCTGAGCGATGGAACAATGGAGCCGTTTCTGAAGGAAGAGGATCAAACGTGATGCTCTGCATCCGTTTGCTTCAGGAAGTGGAGGTTTTTTAGAGTCTCCAGACTGTTTCTGAACGGCCAAAGAAAAGCAGCTGATGTGGTTCTGTCTCCTACCAGCAGGGAGCGCTCTCAGCCGGACAGAACAGATCCTCAATGCTGCTCTGAGAAGGACTCTTCTGTTCCAGAAGCAGAGACTGTTCACATCCAGGAGAATCTGGACTCCAATAAAACCCAGAGAATCTCCTCTCTGCTGTTTGGACACTTTGACCAGCAGAGGGCAGCAGAACTTTCAGCAACTCTGGAGCTGATCCCACAAAAACAATCCATGGATTATCTGATTTCAGAATTGGAGTCCTGAAGATTTGAAGGATCAAAGACAAAGATGCAGCTCCTCAGTCAGGAAGCTCTTTCAAGCTCGTGCACATCTGTCAGTGCAGCAGCAGAAAGCCTGTTTCCCTGCAGGAAGTCTGAGGCTGAAGTTGGGACTTTTCAAAGTAAGAGCCTCATGTTGGCAGAGATGGGTTGGATTCTTTGATGCTCCAGTGTCTTTTGGATTCAGGATGAGTTCATGCAGATCTAGAAATCCCACCATGATGATCATCCTTGAACTGTTGCTGCAACATGTGAAGGTTTGGTTCTGTTGCTAGTGAGATCTGATGGATCAGAACCAGACTTCTGTCAGCTGGAACTGTGGCTTCTTCCAGACCATGTGACCTCATGGAGACTGTTCACATCCAGGAGAATCTGGACTCCAATGAATCCCAGAGAATCTCCTCTCTGCTGTTTGGACACTTTGACCAGCAGAGGGCAGCAGAACTTTCAGCAACTCTGGAGCTGATCCCACAAAAACAATCCATGGGGGCCAGTTGTTCAAAAAGTTTAATCTGGATCAAAATTATCCAGATTTGGAAATCACATTTTCTCCTATGCAGGATCAGGTAATCCATCTTACTTTTATGCCAGTTTTTCAAAGCAACATTGGACTGGATCACCCTGATCCAGATACACAGTTTTCAAGATTACCAAATCCAGATTACCTGTGCTCTAAATGGGACAACATATCACAACACGGGCTACCAGCTATGTAAAAAACAGGTAGAAGAGCCAACATGGGGCTCATGGGGGTAAGAGTTTGTTATTCTGAGACAAAACACAAAAATAACAAACATCCACTTCCATTCATAATTTCTTTTATGACCTCTTATCTGAGTCACAAAAAATAAAAAAACAAATATACATTAACAAATACATTGTGGATATTTTGAAAATGTCTTAGATAAAATGGCTAAATGTCCAATAGTTAATAAAATAAAGAATGTTCAGGGAGTTTTTCAATCTGAGGAGGAGAGACCAGCATTTCCAAGCTCTGCTTTTAGGAGGTGGATCTGCAGTTCTGCTTTGGTTGTTTTTACTTTACTGAATAGCTTAACTGGTAGCCTATGTCTACTGTTTCTACTTCATCACTGTTACAACGGTTACACAAGTCAAGTGCAAAATAAAAATACAAGTATAAACACTAAATGAAACAAATTTATAATTTGACCAATTTTAAAGTTTTCTACATTTCCCTCCTGGAATCCACCTTTAAATCCTACCCCCTGTTGGGATCAGGATAATCCAGTTTTTTTGGATCAAAGATATCCAAATCCTACTGACAAGTTCTGAACAACACAAACTGAAGGTTGGATCCAGATTAGAACTAGGATTGGATTCTGTGATCTAATCTGATTTCAGATTCTTTCTTTCCCTTTTGAACAACCCATTTTCAAGATTTGATCCAATCCGATCACTAAAATCCGATCAGTTTACCTTTGAACAACTGGCCCCGGATGATCAGATTTCAAAATTGGAGTCCTGAAGATTTGAAGGATCAAAGACAAAGATGTTCTGAAGAGAAGATGTGAGAAGAAAGTCCAGAATGAATCCACTCTGACTTCTCCTCATGTCTCTGAAGCTTGTGTCTTCATGTCTTCACCTCAGAGTTTCTTCTGGATTCCATGTGGATCAATAATATTGATCATGTTCTGTTGTCATTTTCCATCAGAACTTCAGGCTTTTCTCTGCTGATGATCTCTGAGCTGAACTTCTTGGAGGAATTCCTGAATCTGGGATTTGGAGCAAACAGTCAGAACAAAGGAGGTTTCCATTTCTTCTAAGCTCTGCCAGAAGAAAAGAGCTGAAGCTTGAAGCTGAAGCAGCATTTGCTCTGAGAATCTGTCCTCCAGACCAACAAGTCCCACCACAGCCTTGAAGACGTTTCCAGAAGCAGCAGCAGACTGTGTTCCCATGACGATGCTGAAGTCAGCTGCTGCTCTGCAGGAGAAAGTCTGCAGCTCCTCAGTCAGGAAGCTCTTTCAAGCTCGTGCACATCTGTCAGTGCAGCAGCAGAAAGCCTGTTTCCCTGCAGGAAGTCTGAGACTTTTCAAAGTAAGAGCCTCATGTTGGCAGAGATGGGTTGGATTCTTTGATGCTCCAGTGTCTTTTGGATTCAGGATGAGTTCATGCAGATCTAGAAATCCCACCATGATGATCATCCTTGAGGAATTTCAAAATAAAAGACTTACAAAGACCACAATCACTGCTGGATGAGAAATACATTTACTCTTTATTTTCTGTCAATAAATAATATCTAACAATTAATATTTGATTTTAAATGATGGATCTAAAGTTAAACATAACTAAAAGTGCTGACTCAGCACAGATCAAAGGAGACACAGATGATTTCCTGGAATGAAGAAAACATCAAACATCATGATGTGATCTGGAACTGAGCTGTTCTTCAGAAGATCCTCCCAAACATGGAAACTGTTGTTGCAACACGTGAAGGTTTGGTTCTGTTGCTAGTGAGATCTGATGGATCAGAACCAGACTTCTGTCAGCTGGAACTGTGGCTTCTTCCAGACCATGACATGTTGTTCAATAAAGTTCATTCCAAAGCGTGACTGATTCATGAAGTGGTTCCTTGAGCCGTGAGTTTTGCCAGCAGCAGGAATCCCTGAGAGTTAGGAGACAGTTTGTGGAGAGAGTTTGTAGATTTAGGAGAAACCAACGTTTGAAATGAAACCAAAGTGTCCTAAACCAAAATCACTGAGCACATCTCAATGTTCCACAAACAGTCATTTTCCACAGTGGACCGTCACCACACACTTTACAAGACAGTTTTTCACAACTTTTCCGACAACAAATCCTGAAATTGTTCCATTCAAGGAAACATTGACTAATATTTGTATTGATGTTGTTTTCCATCTGTGTTTTCAAACCTGCATCAAGAATTAGCTCATGTTTATTGATTCACTTTCTTTGGAAGTTTGGCTTCTCTGATGAACCACCAGAGGGCGACAGAGAACTGTTGATATTATTAACACAACAGTCAAATAAATCAACATTTAGCACAAAGTGAACAAACTTAGGTCACGTGCTAACGTTCTGATTCTGTTGGAAAAGCCTTTTGTTTTGATTTCTTCAGAATTTTGGCTCAAAAAGACCAATGACAAATGAAACTCCAATAAAGTTGCTTTATAATGAGGAAATGAAATGTTATTTTTTAGTAATTATCAAATGGAGACTCAGCTTCAGGTGATAAAAAAGGTTGGTGCTATTTCCAGTCTTAGAAAGAACATGCCTTCTGCACAGTTTGCAGTGAACGTTACTCATTTATGTCAGTTTTTAAATGAACTGAAATTGTCATGATTTAGGTAAGAGTTCAGAATGACCCAAACGCTGGAACCCGGAAAGAGGCTAGGACTGAAAGGTAAGTTTAAGAGATTTAATGAGATCAGAGGTTGATGGGTTTCTTCCTAGGCGAGGAGCGGCGGCTGGCTGGAGGGATCTTGAGGCAGATATTTCCAGAAGGAGGACTGCGGCGTCTGTGGACTGCGACCAGGTGAGTTTCCAACAGGTTTCTTTCCTGAGGCAGAGCGAGAGGTACAATGAGCACAGAGTAACGAGACAAGGGTCAAAAACATGAGGAGACCAGACTAAGCACCATAGGAGGAACAACGAACTGGCACCGGCTGATGATCCAGGAGGAGCTTAAGAAGACAGAGTTGACGAGGTAAGTGGTTGCAGCTGGTCGCGTCCAACACAGGAAGGAAGGAAGGGAGGGGGGGGAGTAGCAGCCAAACCATGACAGAAATACCTCCACACAGGAGACAACATTTAAGTTTTTACAACATATTTTTTACCGTCCAAATTATAAAACTAAATACTTCAGACTTTTTACTTTTTGAACTGTTTTCTTATTTATTTAAAGAAAACGGCATCAAAGTAATTTCTTGGTGTGAACTCGTCTTTATTGTCGTCTAACTGTAAACTCCAATTCAAACATGCTGACTAAACAAGGACAGATTTACTAGAGATTTCCTAATTCTGCTTCCATGTGATCACATGAAAACAGCCCAATGTTTTGGATTCTTCTTCTTCTATATCATTGACATTAAAGCTGCAGCTCTGTCACCAGGAAACAACATGTGACAGGTCCCAGTTTTTGGTGGAACACCGTCTCTGTGATGCTACAGACGCTGCTAAAACACAGTGGATTTCATTCTGTTCTATGGAGAAAAGACTGTTTTATTCATGTCTGATGAATTCATCTTGTAGTATTTATCCTCCATGTCTATAGGTCCGCTCAGAGAAAATCCTGTCAGACTTTAAAGCGGTCCGTGTTTCCATGGTGACAGAGGGAACAGCTGGTTAGCATCTTTCTAACTTGACTGAACTGAGGGTTGGGGCTTCCAGCACAGAACCAACCTGAGAGCAAATGAACATTCAAATCCTCCACAAGCTAAACCCCATCAGCGTTGGATTGCTGCTGACAGACAGACTTCATTGATGGCATCTTCCGTTCTGGACCTGACGTTTAGCACACCATAGCTGGATTCCAGAGCGCTTTATCAAAGCGCCTTAAGCCCGTTTGGACTCTGGCGCTCCACGCGCTGGATGAATAGTGGCGTTTGGAGGAAGTGCGGCTGTGCAGTCCGTCACTGAGCACCGTCACTGTCTGGTCCTAGTGCCCTAAAGGTTACAGCTCCTGGTTACACAAGAAAAAAGTCCATTCTAGAGGCCACTCTGACGTCATCATCATCAAAGACAGCGTTACCTAGCAACCACACCAAAACCATAGCAGCTATAGAGGGAAACACAACAAACCATCAACGGCGGTTAAAGCAGTCAGACGTTTGTTCTGCAGCTCAGCAAAAATCTCTGGTTTAGGTTTTGGGGAGAAAAACAAAGGAAAACACACGGAGAAGGATTCTGCAAAGGAAATCCCAAGTTCTATTGGTAAGTCAGCGTCCTGGAAACATGCTTTGTTGGTTCTGAAGTGGCATGAATGCAGACTTAGATTGGTTTGTTTCCTTGGATTCTTCAGATGGATTCAAGCTGTAAATGTTGTCAGCATAAAGCAAGTTTGGCCTAAACTAAAGCAGAAAGTGGCTTTGAAGATGGTCAGGAGAAATGAGGGCTTTTTTCAGGAATTCTTGGAAGAGGAGGACTTCTCCAAACAACCAGAATCTAGGAGGAGGTTTTTTCAGCATTGATATCAGGATTTAGCATGAGCTTCAATCCCATTTTTGTTCAATCCAGATGTTTACCGTCATATTCAGGAGTTCAACTCTGAAAGCCACCATGACATCATAGACATTAAAGACCCTGTTACCTAGCAACCAAACAGAACAAACTGTAGACTATTCAAACTGGACATTTTGGGGCAACAATTCTTTTCTAACTCAAGTTTTTATGAAAAATCCAAATGATGGAAACAGATTGTGTAAAGGAAATGAGGATATATTGGTGAGTAACAGTCCTGGAAACATGAGTTGTGCTCTGATGAAGACGCCTAATCCAAATGTGGATTTTTGAAATGTTCTTCATGAGATTCAAACTGATTGAAGCTTTGAATTAAAGGTGTCAACACATTTCTGCATTGGATTCATTCTGTTTCAGTGTCTTTGGTTGGTTTTGTGGCAGAAACCAAGTTTTTTTTTGAACAGTAGCAAAAAGCAGAAAGTGGCTTTGAAGATGGTCAGGAGAACTTCTTTGAAGAGGAGGACTTCTCCAAACAACCACAACCTTAGAGGAAGTTTTCTGAGCATTCATAGAATGCTTTTACAATGACTCATCATTTTCCACAAGAAGCTAATGAGTTTTTCCAAATGCATGCTGGATATTCTTAGTTCTAGCTTGGAAAGCACTCTGTGGTATTTCCCTGGAAAACCTGCTTTATCAATCATTTTGGTCTCTTTTTCTTCTTCTAAGTTCCAGCTTGGTGAGTGTGCAGGTCGCCATGGCAACCGCTGTCCAGGTCAAAGGGAGGACCACGGCCATCCAGTCTCCAGGCTTTTGGATTGATTTGGATTTGATAAACATTTGTTTCCCACATTTTAATAGTAGAATTCAACACGGGACATATAGTGGATTGTAAGAATAGGAACAAAAACAGCAACAACAAAATAATCCTCCTCCCCTTTAAACATGCATTTGACTCTGAACAAGTCTAAAACAAATCCAAGCAAAGACCAGCGCTGGGGCTCCTGCTAGTTTCTTTTAGAAGAGCCTGCCTCTTCCAAACATAGAATGTTCAACAACTAGAGCTAAAAATGTCTGTTGGTAGATTTCTGGATGTTGGCCGTATCCCAGCGAGCAAGGCCAAGTCAGCCCCATATGGTTTCAAAGTGGACAGAAAATGTTTTTAGGAGTTTCTAGAATGTTCAACAACTAGAGCTAAATGAAACTAGTGCATGAAATGACAAAGAACTTCCTGTTTGAAAGGAATATCATGATGGCTTCCCCCTGTCTCTTTGCTTTTCCTTTCTTTTTTGTGTTTCTCCTCTTTGGGAGGTTACACAAAACTGCACTTTAACCCAGAAGGAAACAACAACCGCTCCACAATCCCTGAATCCCCTACAGCCTTTATCTAAACATTTACATTGACCATTATCACACATTTGATTGCATTTTCTCAGAAAAACAAACACAACTTCACATTTGTTTGTGTGTGAAATGATTCCAAAAAGCCATGTGTCATCCTGGAGGGACTGGTTTCTCATCAATGCAGACCACCAAGTTTCTCTGGTTTCTGACTATTTGGTGGTTGGTAGGCCTTTTGGGATTTTTGTCAAGGAAAGAAGTGAACCTGGGCTCCAAATATTGGAAGACACTGATCTAAAAGTACTAGGACATCTGGAGAAAGCTCTAGTTCTGGTCCAACTCAGTCCAAAGCACTGAAGATAGATGGAGTTGGATTTGGGAGAGGACTGAGCTCATTCAAATGAAGAAAGAACAAGTCAACAGATGAAGAAGATTTCAGGACGTTTCCCATTCAACAAGTTCAAGTTTCCAGAGAGCTAGTTTAGCATCCGTGTTCTGGACCAAACCACTGTCCCTCTGAAGGTCCAGACACAGAGAGGCCCAGAGTGACCCCCATTTCTCCTTTTTGGTCTCTCCAGTGGCTGACTCCGCCCCTTAGGACGTCCCCCTGTGTGGATCAGTGGTCAGTGGGTTGGAACCTGCTGCAAATGCTGGCTCTGGTTCTAACTGCTGGATCAGAAGTGGAATGTGAGCTGTAGTGGTGTGTCTGCAGCTGGATGTGGAACACATGAGGGAGGGGTCAAAGGTCAATCTTTCTTCCAAACAAATGTTGTCAGTCTATTCTCCAACAATGCTCCAACATATTCAAAGGTTTTTGGTCCAAATCCAGAGTGTAGCTGGTAGGACGTGATCATTTCAGCCTCAGATTTGGGATCTGTCATCTCTCTGCCACCGTGACACCGAGTGATGAGTTCATGCTCCAAAGCGGCCCGATCGCTGGCTTTAGGGACTATTCCAAAAGCTTTCAATGATGGCGGGGAGTGAACATTAGGAACAGATGACGGCTTGAAATGTCTGCTGTTGGTTTCTGATCCAGACAGAAATTCAATCAAATGTCTGTGAATCCATGATTTCCTTAGAATCTTTGACTCTAGGGACTTGAACCCTCAACCTTCTGATCCATGAGGCCACATGGTCTGTGAGAACATCCAGGTCCAGCTGCAGGTGGAGGATAGCATCATCCAGCTGAAGAAGAGGACGAGCTTCTGCTGCCTCAAAGAGGAAGGTGGAGGAGGTGAGAGGCTGCACTGGAGCTTTGGACCAAACCCTGTGATGGATGAACAACATCTCCAGGCTGTTTCCAGCCTGACCAGGAGGATCAGAAAACAGCAACAACTTCTCCTCCATCAAACCATGATGTCACCACCAGCAGGTGGAGACAGATATGAGCAGAAATTCTCTAGTTGGCTTCAGATTTCAGAGTTTCCCAAACAAGCAGTAGCACAACTCCACTTTTCTCTCCAAGCCCATCCTCTGAAATCTGATCTTCTGAGGGACGAGAACACACTGAGACATGGAGATTTTCCTTGTGACGCATATGTATATAACTTATCCAATTTTGCAAACTTAAATGAATTACCTCTATTATATAACAAGTAGTTGAGTTCAATTTATTCAACCTAATTTTTACATCTATAAAACTCAATAATTGTTTATACAACTCAAATTTACCTAACTAAATGTCATATTACTCCGTCATTGCGTCATTTTTATAACTTTAAAAATAAAGAAACAACACACGCCCAGAGTATACATTTATTTAGGCGTTCTCCAATATAGTCATTACACTATACTAGTGTAGGGGTGCTGTATAAACTCATCATCCTCTCCCTCTCACTCATGGTGCAGAGACTTAACCCTTGTGCTATCCTAGGCACTTTAACATTGGGAGTGGGGTCATCTAGACCCACTAGACAGAGCGCTGAACCTTTTTTCTTCAATGATTTGTGATCTTCACTGGTTACATGAAATCTTTCCACCTTTATCCACCTTTGTCATGGTAGGGAGAACATGTCAATGTAAGGGTGGGGTCATCTAACATAGCACAAGGGTTAGATTAGATTAGATTAGATTAGATTAGATTCAACTTTATTGTCACTGCACATGTAGGTACAAGGCAACGAAATGCAGTTAGCATCTAACCAGAAGTGCAATAAGCAGTAAGTATAGAATAAAGGTCTATAATATGTACAATAACTATACAGGTAAGTATTATGGACATAATTTACAGATATTAAATACTATAAGCAAGATATACAGATAGGTTTACTATGAACATACTATTCAGATGGGCTATGTAAAAGTGTATGAACATTATAGGCAGAACTATGAACATAATTTACAGTATTGCAATGGACAGTAAAGTGCATAGAAAATATTACAATGTGCAAATGGACAGTAGTGCAAATAATAACAAGTTACTGTTCTGCTTGTTGTGAGTAAATAAATAATACAGAGTGTTGAAGAGGGGGAGGGGTCTATGGTGGTGTGGGGGGTGTTTTAGGGGTGTCAGAGGGAAGAGTTCAGCAAGGAGACAGCTTTAGGGAAAAAGCTGTTCCTGAATCTTGTGGTCCTTGTTCGGAGGCTCCTGAAACGCCTCCCGGAGGGGAGGAGGTTAAACAGTCCGTGGTCAGGGTGAGAGGAGTCCATGAGATTGCTGCGAGCTCGACGTAGACAGCATTTCCTCTGGATGTCCTCAAGAGCAGGAAGTGGTGTTCCTGTGATTCGCTGGGCAGTTTTCACCACCCTCTGCAGTGCCTTGCGGTCAGCCACTGAGCAGTTCCCATACCAGACTGAGATGCAACTTGTAAGGATGCTCTCGATCGCACACCGGTAGAAGTTCACCAGGATGGATGAAGACAGCTGGTTCTTCTTCAGTGTCCTGAGGAAGAAAAGGCGCTGGTGAGCCTTCTTGACCAGGCTGGAGGTGTTTGTGGCCCAGGACAGTTCCTCCGAGATGGTGGTTCCCAGGAACTTAAGCATAGTAGGTCAAAGCATAGTTAATTGTTTGTATTGACTTACTATTAATTTATTATTATTATTATTATTATTGACTTATTGTTGTTTTTTTTTTAATAATTTAAATTGCATGTCAAAGAGGTCTGAAACTTCTAAATGTTTAGAAATTCATTTTAAAAATTCTTTCTAATAATTTTTTTATTTGTAAGAAGTCCTGCAACAATGCATTGTCATTCAAGTTTGAGCTTTTAAGGCTGACTCTTTCTCTTCTTTAACAACAAAAAATGATGTATCTATATATACATTATATACATAAAATATAATATATTTATATATATGTATAAATATATTTAAATCTAAAAATACATACAGTTTATAAAAGCTACTTAGACACCACTAAAATCAATGGAAATCAATGACATGTGGGCGTCGTCGACCTCACCAAGATGGCGTCGCGCTCCACCACCGTCGGCCAGGCTTCTAAAGCGGGCGTGTCTCCTCTAGTGAGCTCCTCTGGAAGCATGATGATGGCCGAATCTCCTCTCCTGGTCGCTCTGAGTCATCAGCCGATAACCCTCGTGCTTTCACTGGCCAATAGCTGGAGCATCAGACTCTGGATTCGCTCCACCCTGCCGTCGGACCAGATACGAGGGTGCACTCGGTTTACCGATGAAAAGAGTCCCCATCAATCATTCCTGGATAACCTTAGGTTCCATTACCGGCAAGCAGCACGAAGGTCAGCTCCAACCTCCACATGAGAACACGAATTTGAACACTTTCCCAAGGATAAGATGGCATATTTATTGCTTCTCTGGAAAACTTCTAGATTTGCACAAAGAAAATTCTATTTCTTTCACAGAGGTGTGCAGGGGAGGAAGCTTTGCCGCTGCAGCTGTAAACTAAAGAAATGTCACAGAAGAATAAGTCCTGAGAACTAAAAATGAGTTCACTTCACACTAAAGATAAAGCTGTAACATAATAATAAAATAATAAGAATATAAGAATATAAGAACATAAGAATAATATACAAAAATATACAAAAACATAAATTTTCTATAGTCTAAAAGCCTCTTTTCTGTGCTGCAGAATCAGCTGATTCAAGGTGATTACGTAATCACGTCCCTACTGTGCAGCGCTGCATCTCAGTGTGAGGCTGCTTTCTCCACATTAGAATCTGCTGGGATTGTGTCAACTCTTGAATAGTTACTGGAATAAAAAGAATGGAAACACTGGAGATAAAGCCCCTGTGTCAAAGCATGTGTGCTTTTGTCAGAACTTATGTCAGTAAGCTGTAGACTTTATTTTGGTTAGAAAACTTAAACTCCAACATTATTCTGCAGTTCAGGGGAATACAACATTGCTCCCTAGTGCATTTTTACTACACTGCTATATTTGTAAAGATTGTGAGTCAGCCATCTTAGACGTTGCAAATAAAAAAGGAGAGAAAATGAACAGGACTACCAGCACTGTAAAACGCATTTTTATTCCCACTGTTCTTGTTATTTGCAGTGAGAAGGCCATTTGATGTATTTGGTTCTTTACTGCACTGTTTATCTAAGTTATTACATTGAAGTGAGTAAATTATTACAAAGATGCACTAGTATTATTTTAACATTTAATTTCAGTGTTCCAAATAACGCTACATGAATACATTGTTTTAAATGGTTCAAAAATAAAAGGTTTTCATGTACAAAGATTGTTGTTTGACTTCTCCATCCTTGTTTTTACACAGAAAAGTATCGATAAGAATACTGGATTGAAAGCAGTATCAATAAGAGGAGTACTATAAATATAATCTTAACGACCCATCTCTACTAAAAGGTGACTTGACCTAAGAAAGTATAGACTGCAGTCACTACTTTGTGTTTAAATATTTATTAAATGTTCACTGATCACATTAAACATGTTAGAATTAAAGATGTATAAAAAACATTTCAACCATATTGAAGACATTCAAGATTCAGCTCTAATGACTCAAAACAAACATCTCATTTCTATTTGCAGGTACATCTAAAACAATTCATTTTGTGAAAAAGTTGTACATATTTTGTCAGCAGTAAAACTCTTTGCCTAATATCATTACACAAAGATTCAAATGTATTGATCCATTACTTTTTTGCATTTGATATAAAGATGAAAACCCCAAAAGAATTCCTAGAAAGTAAGAATATCATAGTATAACAATAAATTAGTAGAGAACTTCATTTCTACACATAAATACTCACTTGTGCCTCCCTCTGAAAGAGTTACTGCATCAAAGTGATATATCAGCCTGTTGTTCTGTGTCCTTAAAATGAAAGCTCAGGTTGCTATCGAGTTCATTACAATATTGGGGTTTCATCCGAGGAGTTTTAGAAAAATTAAAAACGTATTTTAAAATATTCACATTTTCTGAGATACTGAACTTTGTCCCTCTTGTGAAATTAAGTCTTTGACTGTGGTGCAGAGGTTGAGGTGTCGACCTCTTATCAGAAAAGTTTAGAATTTAGAGTTTACACTAACTCCTTTATTACATTGTTTGTAAAGAGAAAGTCTTGTGAGTTCTCATGTGTGTCTGAAGACTAGATCTGCAACTAAAACTTGAATCACATTCTTTACAAGAAAAAGGCTTTTCTCCTGTGTGAGTTCTCATGTGTCTTTTGAGATTAGATCTGCGACTAAAACTTTTATCACATTCTTTACAAGAAAAAGGCTTTTCTCCTGTGTGAGTTCTTATGTGTCTTTTGAGACTTGATACATCACAAAAACTTTTCTTACATTCTTTACAAGAAAAAGGCTTTTCTCCTGTGTGAGTTCTCATGTGTGTTTTGAGATGAGAAAAACGACAAAAACTTTTTTTACATTCTTTACAAGAAAACGCCTTCTCTACCGTATGAGTTCTCATGTGTGTTTTGAGATGAGATATTTGATTAAAACTTTTTTTACATTCTTTACAAGAAAAAGGCTTTTCTCCTGTGTGAGTTCTTATGTGTCTTTTGAGATTTGATACATCACAAAAACGTTTTTTACATTCTTTACAAGAAAAAAGCTTTTCTCCTGTGTGAGTTCTCATGTGTCTTTTGAGATGAAATACGCGACTAAAGCTTTTATCACAATTTTTACAAGAAAAAGGCTTTTCTCCTGTGTGAGTTCTCATGTGTCTTTTGAGACTAGATCTGTGACTAAATCTTTTCTCACAATCTTTACAAGAAAATTGCTTATCTTCTGCATGGATTCTTGTGTGAACTCTGAACAGAGATTTGTTACAAAAGCTTTTATCACATTCTTTACAGATATAACATCTTTCATCAGACTCAGTTTCCATGTAGTCAGACGGGTTACCAATTATTCTTGAATTTTTACCAGACCTGATAGAGGAAAGTCTCTCTTCTTTTGGAGATTGTTTGTATTTTTTACCCAGATTAGTCTTCTTGGGATTTTTTCTAACATCAGAGTCACACTGACCTGCTGACATGTGAGAGCTGTCCACACTTTGGACATGACTTCTGTCCCTCCTCTTCCTCTGATCTCTGTTCTGTGGGTCTGTCTCTTCATCTGTAGTTGATGTTGATTCTTCATGTTGGTTTCCTTCTTCATCCTGACTATCAGTTACATTAAAGCTCTGCTGATTGTTCAGATCTGCTTCACTGTTCTCATCTTCCTCATAGGTAGGAATCTCCATCAAGGTATCAGTCTCCTGCTTCAGATCAATCTGATCTTCATCCTGACTGATGAAGAGCGCATCTGGCTCCTCTTTAATCTGCGATAGTTCTGGTACCCCCCTGTTCATCTTCAATTTGTGAAGGTTCTTGTTCTTCCTGTTCCACTCTGAAGTTCCTCTGCTGGTTGCAGAGACCTTCCTCTTCAGTCATCCAATGCTGGGGGAGGACTGCAGAAACACAAGAAAAGAGTCTTTTATGTGTTTTGATGAATTTGTGTGGTATAAAGACCGATATAAATGTAAATAGTCTCAGTCAGAATATGTACAATATTTTTTAATACGTTTCTTCTGTTTTCTTTAGCACAGCAACACAACACTGTGCTGAAAAAAAACCTACACCACCCCCTATGAGGAAAGCTGTGTCAGTCAATAAACTGACTGACACAGCTTATGAAAACGGTGCAAAGGGAGCATAAATAAAATTAACAGTAAAGGTGCTAAAACTGAGCCTTTTGGCACACCAAAAGTGAGAAATGCAGAAGATAACTTAAACTTGAAAAAAAACAAAAAACAAAAGAAAATCTACCAGTCAGATAAGAGGAGAACCAGTTTAAAGCAGAACCAGATACCCCAACCCAATATTTTTGCCTGTCCAAAAGGACGTAATGGTCAACAGTGTCAAAGGCTGTTGTTAAGTCCAGTAGCTGTAACACAGAGCATTTTCCTGCATCACTCTGCATCAGGTTGTCATTAGTGACACTGAGAAGGGCTGTTTCAGTGGAGAGAGCTCTCAGAAGAGCTGACGGAAACTGATCAAAAATGCCATGACTGTCGAGAGCAGTTGTAAGTTCGTTAGCAACTACTTTTTCTAAAAATTTGGGCACGAATGGAAGATTAGAAATAGGTCTGTAACTGCTCAAGAGGGATGGGGTCTAGACATCGTTGAGCAGAGATGTAGGCAGCATGTTGAGAGAGCAAGAGGAGTAGGGGTGTGACAAAATATCGATATGGCTATATATTGCGATATTTAGTCCCGCGATTGATTATCGATACGTCTTCATCAAGTATCAACCTTTAATTTACGTTTAAGGACTCTGTAAAACATTATATTAACCATCCTTTGGTAAGCCAATTCTTCAGAGGGTCGATAGGGGGCGCTCATTGCGAGATTGGCTGTTGCAGGCAGACGAAGAAGAACACACATTCAAACAAAGATGGCGGAGCGGAAAAACAAGGAGAAGCTAGAGCAGCAACTTAAAAGACGCGCCGGCAGCATTGAAGCTGCATCACCCGGAGTTGTGTGAGAAAGCCGTGGCTGCTGCTGCCTGAAGCCGACAAAGCCCGGGCGCAGATACCTTTTTCCAGATGAAGGTACCGCCGTATTCTGCGAGAGCACCTGGCAATAAAAAACGGAAAACGGCCCCTGCAGCACGGTGGAGAACGAGGGATTGGGGTTTTTATTGAATGCAGTAGAGCCACGCTTTGACTTTTCATGTCGGAAATACTGAAAAAAGGATCCCTGCACTGTACAGCCAGACCAGAGCTATGGTTGAGATGGAAACGGAAGAAAGAGCGGCATCCCTGCCCTTAGACCCCCCTTCTCCTCAAAGCAGTGGTAGACGATACATCGCATGCAGCTTTTCCCCAAACGTGTTGTTCACAAAGATGTTTACTTTTAGATGCACTTTAAGTTCTTATGTATTTTATCCCTGGTTATTTATTTTGAAAGCAGTTTATGTCTTAAATAACTTAAAGAAAAGGTCCTAGCTACTTGATTTTATTTTTCTGAGAATTATATTTTTGTTTACACCACATTTGAACTAAATGGTGTCATTTATTTTTAACAAAGACACTATAATTTGTTCATAATAATATAATTGTAATAATAATATAATATTATGATATATATTGTAATATAATAATAATATAATTGTTTGATTAATATCTGATTCACAGCTATTTTTTTAAATTAAGCAATGGCTATGGTTTTGTTTTTCAAAAGTTAATACCAATGTGCCTGGCAGCTACTTGACTTATTCGTTTTTTATCCTTTTTACAGCAATGTTGTACTAAATAATGACACTGCTGTTGTTTAAACCAAATTTTACAGATATTTCCAAATGGAAATTGTCATTGTTTGTCAAAAACAGAGTATTACTGATTTCCGCAATGTTACACAAAAGTCTGTTATTCATTACACCAAATAGGACACAAGTTGTTTATTGTCATGGTGTTTAAAAAATAAATAGGTAAATATTTTCCAAAAAACAGTTTTTCAAGTTCTTCTTTCTTAAAGTTTGATATATCCTGAGTTGTTATAGACGAGATATATCGATTATTACAATATCGTCATATCGTGATAGTATCGTTATTGTGAGCAATGTATCATTATCGTATCGTATCGTGAGGTACCCAGTGATTCCAAGCCCTAAAGAGGATGACTTCATTGTGCCTACCAATCTGACTAGCTTAGAAAGAGAAACAGGTGAGAAGGTATCTAAAATCACTGGCCGAGGTGGACTAGGAAACGAACCAGAACTAGATCCAGAACCAGCTGTGTGAAACAGAGAGCTCAATAACTTTTCTGATAAATGTTCAAATATGAAAGCAAGTATCTCAATCATTTTGCATTAACACAGAGAGTAACCTACAAATGCATTCTCCGGATGCCAAGGGACCGTCAAAAGTACATGCATCTTTAAAAATCAATAATCTCTCTAAAATGAATAAATATCTACATTTACAGTGGTGGAAAAAATTGTTGGTACCCCTCAGTTAAAGAAAGAAAGTCCACAATGCTCACTGAAATGACTTGAAACGTTCAAAAGTAACAATAAATTAAAATGTCAACATCAAAATCAGCCATTACTTTTGAGTTGTTGATTAACAGAATTATTTTAAAAAACAAACGAATGAAATAGGGCTGGACAAAAATGATGGTACCTCCATAAAAGACTGAGAACTAATTGCCCAGGGGGTCATGATGAACCAAGGTATGTCCTTTAAGTGACATCACAGCCGTTTTCAAACCCATAATCAGTAAGTCTGCCTATTTAAAGGGAGTCAAATAGTCATGTTGCTGCTATATAAGTATACGCCATTTACGCCATACTTTGCTGTTTGGTGAAAAGGTGTGAACCACACTGAACATGGACAACAGAAAGTGAAGGAGAGAACTGTCCCAGGACATTAGAAACAAAATTATAGACAAACATGGTAAAGGTAAAGGCTATAAAACCATCTCCAAGCAGCTTGAAGTTCCTGTGACGACAGTGGCACATATTATTCAGAAGTTTATGACCCACGGGACAGTAGCCAACCTTCCTGGACGTGGCCGGAAGAGGAACATTGATGACAAATTGAGGAAACGGATAGTTGGAACTGTATCCACGATGCCTGGTGCCGAAATGCCAGAGTGGTCTATCAACACTGCTCCCCCCTGGCTGAGTTTATGATCATTAAATGCCGGCCATTCTACCTGCCAAGAGAATTTAGCTCCATACTGCTGGTAGCAACATACATCCCTCCCAGCTCCACCACCAACAGGAGTGAGGCTCTGTATGAACTACACCAGCACATCAGTGAGTAGCAGACAGCACACCCTGATGCCTTCCCCATCCTGGCCGCAGACTTCAACCATGATAACCCCAAGAGCGTGTTTCCACAACTCAATAGCCGCGTTTACATGGGCAAAAGTAATCGGAAAGAATGCCTGATCGGAAAGAAAATGTGTCATGTAAACGCGCTGGTCGGAATACTCTGCCCCGATCAGACTCATTCTGATCAGAATTTCTCTCCGATCGAGATAGGTGGGTTATACCGATCCTTTATCCGATCGTGGAGCATGTAAACGGTCATTCCGATCATATGTCACCAACTGCTCTGGTTTACATAGATGGTGTTTCGCTGAGAGAAAGCTTTGGAGCTCATACGGGACCAACCAGCTGCTCTGCAGAGGCCCCGCGTAAAGCGTCGATCCGCTCTCACCCCGCTGCCTCTCCCCTCTCTTTCACCCCCCAAGAGGGAGATGCGTGTCCACTGACGTCTGGAACCGGCACCCGAGCTCTGCGTTCGGGTGCCAGTGGACCGAGTGAACCTCTCTGAGCAGAGCAGCTGGATTTATTAATGTGTTTGAGGGGGGGGTGCTTTGTTACGTGTGCGTTTTGTTGTTTTGTTATGTGTGAGAATTCAGACTGCGAGCCGACCCGCCGCTCTTGGTTAGCGGCTGCCGGACTCACGAGGAAAGAGCAGAGCTCGAGCTGCTAGCTCACACAGCCGTC
Source organism: Oryzias curvinotus (assembly GCA_023969325.1). Taxonomy (NCBI): domain Eukaryota; kingdom Metazoa; phylum Chordata; class Actinopteri; order Beloniformes; family Adrianichthyidae; genus Oryzias; species Oryzias curvinotus. Next base: position 17,567,452 of record CM043707.1, on the reverse strand, counting down.
CTGGGGCAGTGTGTGAGCTTTTCAGAGCAGAAATGTCGCTCAGTCCTTAGAAACTGTTAAAAAAAAAAATCACGTGGATTTGTGTTTCCAGTTGTGTCCCGACAAAATAAAGGCTGATGTTATTCCCACATATTTACGTGCAGCCAAGATGCAGATTGCAGCGTTTCCCGCATGGTTGGTCCTGGATTTTGTATCCATCAGGCTAATGTTGTTAGCCCGTGTCGTTAGCCTCTCCTAACACCGGGTTCTACCAGCTCCGTTATTCCAAAAAAAAAAAAAGCACTGACCACACGGATCAAATAAAATGATGAGCAAACAGGCGCTTCATAATATTCATAACATTAATAAAAGCCCGTTTGGAAGATTGCCTCGTGTATTACCGAGCTGCTGCATGAATATATGTGACAGCAAACGTTTGTTTACAACGGGACACACTTTCCTTCCGGTATTTTCGACACTACTGTGCATGCCCAAATGATTTATTCCGACCGAAAGTGTGACCCATGTGAACGTTTCTTCTAATCGGAAAAAGGTTTTCTGTGCCCATGTGCACAGGTGAATTTTTGATCCGATCAAGATATTTTGCCCATGTAACCGTGGCTAATAGACATATCAACTTCCCCACAAGAGGTAAAAACATATTGGACCATGTTTACACCCCACACAAAGGAGCCTAGAAAGCCCTTCCCCTCCCCCACCTGGGCGCCTCAGACCGCACCACTGTCATGCTAATGCCAGCATACAGGCCAAAGGTCAAAGCCGTCAGTCCAGCTAAAAAGGATCTACTGAGGCTCTACAGGACTGCTTTGCCACCACTGACTGGAGTATATTCAAACAAGCAGCCAACCTATAATGACATCACTGATCTCCAAGAGTACACAGAGACCGTCACATCCTACATAAGGTAGGGCTGGGCGATATGGCCTAAAAATAAAATCTCCAATTTTATTTTTTTTTAATTCGATTTCCGATTTTTTTTTTCTTGCCCCACCCTACTTAAGGAAAGCAATAAGTACAAATGGCAGACAACTTAAAGCAAATGTTGCTTTTATTTAATCAAATCCAAGACAAATGTAACCCCCATTTCTGGGATGAATAATGAATGAATGAACACATTCTTGGAATCAAAGTTAAGTATAAGATTTTTCTTCTTACTCCCTTTTTGGACTCGTGTTTAAATAATTTGTCTTGTTTTATATAATTTTTGTCTAATTTTGTTATTCTATACTTGTTTTCACTCTTCCAAAAAAAAAAGGTAACTTACTTAAAGTCCCAGCTGTGTTTTAAGTCACACTTTGTAGTCTAGACTAAACTGAGACAAACATTCCCCTTGACAGTAGCAGCATTTTCTAAAGGATTAACAATACAGCTCATATCTGGGCTCTAAGGTTTTAAATAAATTAAGAAACCCCGTCGTCTTCTCCATGGAGAAGACGATGAAGCAGCAGGAGTTGCGGTCAACAGCCCCCGCCCCCCTCGCGGCCGCCTCCTCCAAAAACAAAATCCTACAGCAGCCGCGTCGCAAATGAATATACCGGTACAAGTAATAATTACAACGCAGTATTCTTTATTAACAAATAACAGTAACAACTAACTATATAACTAATGAACTAACTACACAGGCGTTGTAGAATGAGTATGTGTGTGTGTCAGGTCGCAACTGTGTTAGGGCGCGTGCCTGTGTAAGGGGGCTGAGCGCGTGCCACGCTAGCGCGCGTGAGAGCCTTTGACTCCGATGGTCTTTAGTCAAATGTAGCAGCGTGAGGTCTTTTCCTCCACGTCTGTGGCATAAACCCAGACCAGTTCCACACAACAGATGATTACATTCCTTTCTTGGGAACAAACTTCCCACTCTCACCAGTAGTCATGCTGTCCCGTGCTGTGTCATGTGTTGTTTGTCGCGCGCCATACCGCCGTGAGAAAGTAACAGAAGCTCTGGGGAGCCAAAAATGCGCTATGTAAAAACTCAATGTAGTTATTTTTTAAATCGCCCGCAGCGATTTGGATGATGTCACAGTCACCAAAACCATCACTGTTAGCCAACCAAAAGCCATGGCTGACAGGAGACGTCCACAGACTCTGGAATGTTGACATAAATCTGCAGTGTTTATGACAGGAAGCGCCAATTCCAAATGTTCTGAACAACTGTGACATCATCAACTATAATGCAAACTCTAATACAAAGAAAAATTAAAAACATTTATAATAGATCTGAAATGCTATTTAATTCGATAACAGCACGTCAAATTGCTATCCAAAAACATATTTTGGCAATAACTCAACTCAAAAAAGTACTATTATAACAATATTGCACATGGAAAATAGGTCAAAGTTGAAAGTGTATTGTAAATATATGTGTTTGAAACCCAAAGTACTGCATTTGTGGTATGTCAGACCTACAGCCATAGAAATTAACACATCAGAACAAAATGACTGCGACCAAATGGTCGCATTTTGTGACCAAAATTTGAGAGTGTGCGACCGAACTTTACATCCAGTCGCACATGTGCTACCAGTAGATTTGTCTCCCCCACTCTCCATATATTTTTATACATTAAACGTGAAAGGGGAACGTCAATGATCAATGAAATGAGCAATGAAATAATCAATGACGCAAACACACACACACAGAGACACACACACACTCGCACACATACTCATGAGACGCGAAGACTAAAAAGCTTTTCCGCGGTGCGTCCGAAGGAGGACAGAAGATGGCAGAAATGTTGCTACGTAGTCCTGAGAAGCTGTGTACAATCATCAGGAGTTCACAACCATCACAAAGACCTCTTCTCTGCCGCGAACACAAAGCTCCACTACTCCTGGCATGTCTGTGTCTCTTAGCAGCCAAGGCGGATACACAGAGAAAGCAGTGACGTCAGGAGCTGTGACGGTGTCGGATTTTTGATCACCGTGGTGATGAACAACCAAGGGGCACGGTGTCGCGGTTAACCGCACCCCCCCCCCCAAAAAACAACCAAAAAAAACACAAAATCCCCCGGCGGATGCATCTGAAATAAATACAATTACGACATACTATTATTTTAAACAAATAACAGTAACAACTAACTACTACCTGTCTAACTAATGAACGAACTATGTAGGTGTTGTAGATTGACTGTGACTGTGTGAGCGCAGGGCGTCTTTTGTAGGACTACGTGGAAGGAGCGCACACACGTGACGTGTGTTGGGAGTGTGTGTTGATTCTTCTGCTCTCTAGCTGTGCGTTGCACAAAAGACTTCCCAAACAAAAAAAATTAGTGATAATCATGGAAATCTAACAGCGCGCATTCATGTCTGGTGTTACAGAGTGACTGAGAGCAGTAATATCCCCCCCCCCCAACACAAAATTCCCCGCCGGGTGGCTGTGTCGCGCACTTAAGAACGCGGCGCTTGTAATGGAAATGAATAATTACAACGCACTAAGTTTGTCGTATTTTCTTACAAGACATAAACTTCTTTTGTAGAATGAAGATGTGTGTGTGTTTCTGAAACAGCGCACGTGTTTGTGTGTAAGTACAGTGCGCACCTGCCAAGTGCAGTGATGCGGTGATGACCTCATCACCACGGTGATGCGGTTATCGTCACAGCCCTAGTGACGTAATCGCTGGAAATGCTTTTTTGAAATTAATATTACGACAATGTTCGCAGGGTGGATGTGACAACACAAATGCAATCCCCTCTTTGCATTTCCGCTTTAATTATGACACAGAATGAGCGGTTTTTAAGTAGAAATGAAAAAGCATTTTGAAATATTGCTTTTTCAGTTTAATTTTGAGTCATTTGATGCAGTTACATTTTGAACATTAAAAAGTATTTCTGTTAATCCATTTTAATAGTCAAATTAGACATTTCTAAATGAATTTTCCTACACATTTAGCCAGATAACTTTTTGAAACTGAAATGTCAAATACCATTTTCATGATCATTTTAATTAAGTGACAGAATAAGCTAAGTTAGGTAGAAAATGAAAAGCATTTTGAAGGATTGCTTTTTCATTTAAATTTTGAGTCAAATAAATGCAGCTTCATTTTGAAAATGAAGAAGCATTCTGCTTTTGACTTTTATTTTTAATTATGCTACAGAATCGCTTCCATAGTGTACCAGTACCAGAGTCTAAAGACTCACCATCGGATGATGATGCAGAGTCAGAGGTTGGTGTGGCGAAAAACCACTCACCATTTTCGAGAAGACTGGCTGAAAGAATTCAGCTGGCTGAGGTACTATAAGCCGGTGGTCCCCAACCTTTTTCATGCCACAAACCGGTATGACGTCACACAAACTTTCAAGGACTGGTCTTTCAAATTAAGACGGATGATTATTGTAGCAATACTAAGATGATGGAGGATCAAATACATGACAAGACAAACCCTGTGCTTTTATTTTGACATACTTAACAGTTGACATCGCACAGGTCTCATCATCCTCTCCCTTTACTGTCTATTAAATGTAGCTTTCTTTTTTGGAAGAGGAAGGCTGACAGCTTCTGTCTCCTGGCTGGTCCTTTTCCACTTGGCAAAGAAACTTTCCAAAGACGTTTTGTTTTTTACTCATTTTGCTAGCTCCTGGGTTTTATTTAAGCAGTAACTTATCACATGACCGAGAAGAGCACCTTGGAATGCGTCAAAAATGACATACCAGGGATGCTCACGTTTTTTGCCATGTGAGCTAGTTTTGAGTCGACAATGTCTTAAAGATCTACTTGTGTACATATGTGTATATATATATATATATATATACACACACACACACTATTACTATTAGTATACATACTATTAGTAAATGTTTGTTGTTAAATATTTTGGCTTTTCCCATCAGGGGTCGCCACAATCGAACGAGTTGCATGGTAAACTTGGCAATGTTTTACAGCAGATGCCCTTCCTGACGCAGCCCTCTCAAGGCAACCGGGCTTGGAGCCGGCATGGAGGTGGAGAGGGGAGCAGGGAATGCGCCGCAAACCAGCACGAGCTAAACCGGCTCCCCCACATTGTTGTTTATATACTGCTGATTAAAAACTACACAGTGTGATTACACAAAAGTTCTTTTATATTAACACAAGAGGTGTTTTATTACAAAGACAGAAAGCAGCGACTATCATCTGTCATGCTCTATTGTAAATCGTGCAATCAGTGGCGGTTCTACACTAACTTACTCCCTGGGCGAGTAACCCCACCAGCCCCCCCCCCCCCCCCCCCCCCCCCCCCGCACACATACAAAATTTGACAACATCCCGTTGTGTTCCCTATCTTCTATTTAGCCATTTTACACAAAAAATGCATGGATTTTCTAGACTCGCATTACAGGGGGGTCAAACTCAGTCACACAGGGGGCCTAAGTTAAAAACACGCTTTAGGTTTTGGGCCGAAGAAGATAAACATTTACTGAACACACTAAAGCTAAACTTTTAAACCTTTTAAACTGAACCTTTTGAACATTAATATGAATAAAACAGGAACACAAGTTAAACCCTAAATAACTTGTAATATTTTTCTCTCCATAGAAATATATTCTGTCAAAATTATACAAATATGAACATGCTGCAGGACAAAACAAAGAAAGCCTGGAAATATTAATAAGAAATGACAAATCAAATAATTCTGGTTTTTTTTTTGCTCTTTTATCATTTTTTTAGAGCTGGATTCCTGCTTAATTTTTAGCAATAATTTCTTAATGTGTGACGTCCTGTGTGTGTCTTTGTGAAACATATCAGAGGGATTAGATCTAAAAAAATAAAACTTATTGTGATTAATATGTTTAGTTCTTATAAAACATTAAAGAGTAAATCATAGAACTCATCAGTGGGATTACTCCAAAAATATTTGGCATTTCCCTAAATTTGTGCAACACCAACAGTAGAAATCCTCCAAAAAAACCTTAATCCATAAAAACTGGTCTGCGCTCATCCCCCCTCCCCCCTCCCCTTCCCTCTCACACACTCACACTCCGTCTCCATGACGACAGCGCGCAGCTGCGGCTCAGAGTTGATTGTCAGATAGAAAAAGACTCCCAATTAACTGTTAGTGTGAGTTGCGCTCCCCTCCCAAGTTTTTTGACTTATGTTCCAAAGACTACCTCAAAGAGGTGTGGCCGCAAGCGTCTTGCAGCAGAGGGCGGTGATCACGTGCACGTCGGGTCTGCTGTGTTGGAGCTAGGCATTCTGGGAAACAATCCCCATTGCCTGCTCTTGTCGAAATTGGGTTGAGCACGGGTGTTTGTTCTGCCTAATTCCTTTTCATGTGCCAGTTTAACGTTGTTCCACTCTGAGTTATTTCATCTTTTTTTTTTTTTTTGCACCATAAGTGTGAAGAGTAAATAGGAGGAAGACATTCTTAAGGGTCTGATGTGCCAAAATAAAAGTGTTAAGTGTCGGCAGCTGAAGCAATTTCAAATTAAAAGCTCCAAGCTTTCTCTTTGAATATAGTAAGTAGGTAGCACATTATGTGTAACGCATAGGGGGCGGCATAGTGCACGGCAAATGCCGCCCCCGATGAAGTGCCGCCCTGGGCGACCGCCCACCTTCGCCCACATCAAAAACCGCCACTGCGTGCAATGCGGGCAGCATGGCATTTCAAAGGCGCTGATGGCTCCGTATGAAGTGCGTGCCACGGGAAAAAAAAACAGCTTCCTTAATGAGCTCGTATTTATCAGGGGAGAACCACAAAGCTGAAAGCAGGAGGACACACGCGGGGCAGCTTTCATAAACACTCTGGTTGTCCAGAGTGGTTTTCTCCCAGGGGACTTGACGTGCTGCGGTCAGAAAGCGACTTTCTGATGACAGACAGAATTTACGCTTTATGAATTTAAACACGCATGTGCAGTGACAGTATGTATTAGAAGATGATCTGATTGGCCGTCCTGCATGTCAATCAAGTCCCGTACGTCTAGGTGAGGATTTGATTGGCTGGTGGATTGTTTAGAAGTACTTTTTTTTTGTTGTTATTTATCTTTGCTGACCTGTGATCTACCCTCATGTCTTTGAAGATCGACCGGTCGATCACGATCAAGTAATGCAAGTTATTTATTCTTTCTATGCGGCCTGGTACCAATATACGAGATGATCTTCTAAACGTGCTTTTATTAATGTTACGGTTATTGTGAAGCGCCTGTTCGCTCATCATTTTAATTTTAATACATGTGGTCAGTACTTTTTTTCTTGAAGAACGGAGCCGGAAAGAAGCTAGGGTTAGCAGTATGCTAACACGGGCTAACAACATTAGCTTTGGGTGGACATAGAATCCATGCGGGAAAAGCTGCAATCTGCATCCTGGCTGCAGGTAAATATGTGGGAATAACATCAGCGTTTATTTTGTCGGGACACGACTGGAAACACAAATCCACGTGATTGTTTGAACAGTTTCTAAGGACTGAGCGACATTTCTGCTTGAAAAGCTCACACACCGCCCCAAAGCCGCTGTGTGAGCTGACGGTCCGAGTTCTGCCCGAACACACTTCTACAGGGAGACCCGGTTCTCCTGAGTTCAGTAGCTCGTTCACCTAGAGGTGCGAGACAGATCACAGTCCTAAGTCTCCCACACATAGCGCACACATAACAAAGCATCCTCCCTTCCCCTCCAACACAAAGCTGGAAGTCCACTTGACTAATTAAGTGCGGAAGCAGACTACTTCTTTCTACTTTGTTTATTATTTTTTTGTTAAAGTCACTTCCCTCAGTTTATACTGGATCATCGTGGATGAGTCATTAGCTGGGCAATAGAAGAAATAAAGTAATAAATTAAAACAACGAGAATTAAATGTACAATAATTATAATAATGACACCCCCCCGATACCATCGTCCATCCCGATGGTTTACTGCAAACATCGTCAACTGCCAATTTAAGGGACATTGCCCAACCTAACTCATAACTTCATAAATGTCAGCCGCTGAAACGCCAGAAACAAACAGCTGTGCAGAAACAAACAGCTGTGCAGAAACAAACAGCTGTGCAGAAACAAACAGCTGTGCAGTCATAAACGTTCAACAGCTCACGGATCCACTTTGTGCTTTTCCCGCTCACGTTTCATCCTCTGACGCGCTCATATCGCTGCGCCTGTCATCTCCCCAACAACAGTTTCACAACAGTTTCATTATCATTTCACAGAGGGAAATGTTGTTTTTGGTTTTATAATTTAAATCTGTCTGCAGATCCATGAGCAGGACCCTGTCTTTGGGTTTGAGCATGAAATGGAGTTTTGGAAATAGAATCTGTCTGAATGTCTGGAATTGGAGACATGGAGACATCAAAGAGGTTTAGATGGATTTTGGGTTTGACAGAGAAATCTGCTGAAAAGAACTGAACTACAAACTTAGAACCACAGACGACTAAACAGATTGTACTTTTTTATCTGCTAACAATTTTCTCTTTGATCTGTTAAGGTTTCCTGTTTGTCGTTAGCTGGAGGGACTAACTAAGATCATATGATTTGAAGAATGTTGTGGGCTGCACTGACCAACAATGTCTTCTGTCTTTTCAACTGGAAGGGACAGAAGAGACTCTTCCAGGACACGCTGTTGATGGACTGCATGTTTGGAGAGCTTGAAGCTCAAGATAGAACCGTTGTTGAAGTGAACATACCGATAGTGTGGAGATGAAGATCAGAGTCACACTGACCTGCTGACATGTGAGAGCTGTCCACACTTTGGACATGACTTCTGTCCCTCCTCTTCCTCTGATCTCTGTTCTGTGGGTCTGTCTCTTCATCTGTAGTTGATGATAATTCTGTCTCTTCATCTGTAGTTGATGTTGATTCTGTCTCTTCATCTGTAGTTGATGTTGATTCTTCATGTTGGTTTCCTTCTTCATCCTGACTATCAGTTACATTAAAGCTCTGCTGATTGTTTAGATCTGCTTCACTGTTCTCATCTTCCTCATAAGTAGGAATCTCTATCAAGGTATCAGTCTCCTGCTTCAGACCAAACTGATCTTCATCCTGACTGATGAAGAGTTCCCTTAGTTCCTCTTTAATCTGTTGAAGTTCTGGTTCTTCTTGAATCTGTGGAGGTTCTGGTTCCTCCTGTTCCACTCTGAAAGTCTGCTGGTTGCAGAGATCTTCCTCTTCAGTCATCCAATGTTGGGGGAGAACTGCAGGGACACAAACACAACAAGGAGCCTTTTATATGTTTCCAGGACTTTTGTTTTTGTCAAGCATCAATAAAATCAGTGATCATTTAGAAAGTTCCTGAGGAGTCTGGAGGATCAGAAGAGACTAATGGAAACAATACATATAGATGCCATTAATATATTTAATAAATGTGTTATTAATTTCTTAGAATTAGAAATAAATTATCAAAAGTGTCAATATGTCATTACAATTCAATGTAGGGTTGGGCGATGTCCCCTAAATTGGCCGTTGACGATGTTTGCTGTCAACCACAACCCGACGATGACATGGGGGGGTATTTTTTACATTTTTTTTTTTTACATTTTTCGTTCTTATATAACTGCTATTCGTTATTTTGCTTTTTTCATTTTATTTCCCAACTAATGACTCATCCGCGATGATCCAGTATAAACTGAGGGAAGTGACTTCAACAAAAGAGTAACAAATAAAATAGAAAAGAAGTAGTCCGCTCCCGCACTTAACTAGCGAAGTGGACCGGCGGAGTGCGGACTTACAGCTTTGTGTTTGATGGGAGGGGGGGTTACGTGAGCGGTATGTGTGGGAGATTTAAGACTGCGATCCGTCCTGCAGCTCTAGGGGTACGAGCTACCGAACTCAGAACCGGGTCTAAGTGAGTGTCTGAGCACAGCTCGGACCGTCAGCGGACACAGCGGTTTGAGCTTCAAAGCAGAAATGTCACTCCGTCCTTAGAAAACATTCAAACAATGACGTGGATTTGTGTTTCCAGTCGTCTCCCGATTTAATAAAGGTGGATGTAATTCTTACATGTTTAACGTGCAGCCAGCATGCAGCGCCACCCAAAGCTAATGTTGTTAGCCTGTCTTAGCATACTGCTAATCCTGGCTCCGTTCAGAAAAAGCACTGACCACACGGATTAAAATTCAAATGATGAGCGAACAGGTGTTTCATAATAACCGTAACATTATTAAAAGCACGTCTAGAAGATCGTCTCGTATATTACCGAGCAGACATGTCAATGAATATAGCCGCTCTGCGCTGTAACGTAGTTTTGTATTGAATTGTTACATTCAATAAAGTTTGAAAAAAAAAAGCCGCTCGGCGGAATTTATATCCTTCCGGTTTTCAAACCCTACTGCGCATGTGCGAATGCTTTATTCCGACGGAAAGTGTGACCTTAGTGAACGTTTGTTATATTCTGAAAACATTTTTTCTGGGCCCATGTACACGGTTGGATTCTAATCCGACCATTGATCCCATCAAGATATTTTGTACATGTAACCGCGGCTTATGGGGTCCACTCGCAACGTGGCGGGGGCGTGGCATCACGATGGTGGTCTCTCCATCGGGATGTCAGTCACCCATCACGATGGACGATGATATTGTCCATCGACACAACCCTAATTCAATGTTAAGTGATTTATACAGGTTCCATTTCTTATTTCTTCTAATGTTCTCTATTCTATTTCTCCATCTGACATTGACACAGTTTAAAGGTGAACTTTGTTTCAGGCTGATGGTTGAAGTCCCGCCTTTTTTCTGCCTTGAACAATGAGACGAGAAGAGAACTTGAATCTTTGTTCTTCCAGTTTGTTCTTCTGGTTCTAGAGAAGGAAAGTGCTGATTCCACTGGTGACAAAAACAAACACACAGTAGTGTCTGATAAAGACACGTCAATGATCACTCATGGATCATGTGTGACACATGTTACTGGCATCTGCACATATGGTGCACAGTCGGAACTTGAACACACCGGTGTGTGGTTCCACCAGCACAAGCAGCTGCTCCAGATGTGTACATTGGAATGTGTACACAAGTGGTATCTGGACAGTTGTGGACAGATGTACACAAATATACACAACTGGACACACTGGAGCCTCCAGCAGACAGGCTGTAGGTAATGACCAAGTCCAGAGTGTGTCCTCTGTTGTGAGCAGCTGTGGGACATTTTTTGAAATCTGTGAAAAACTCACAATCATGACATCATCAATGATGGCAACATGTCAATCAAAATCTCCAATAATTGAAATGGTTTCATACTGGATGTGAAGTGATTGAATGGATTGAAGTTTTTGGAGGATTTTTACTGTTGGGGTTTCACAAAATTCGGAAAATGTCAAATATTGTTGAAGTAATCCCAGTGATGAGTTCTGTGGTTACGTTTTTAATGTTTTATAAGAGCTAAAAGTGATCATATCTCCAGGCTTTGTTTTGTTTTGCGGCATGATCATTTTTATATAATTCTGACAGAATATATTTTTATGGAGAGCTAAGAATTATACGTTATTTAATGTTTAACTTAAATTATTCTGGATTAATATTCCTGTCTGTTTTTAATCGTATTCAGTTCAGTTTTAGTGTTTTCAGTAAACGTTTCTTGTTCAGCCCGAAACCTAAGCATGTTTTGGATTTAGACCCCTGTGTGACGGAGTTTGACCCCCAGTAGTTTATAAAAATCATGATTAAAATGGACAAATAAAGATAGAGAAAACGAAAAGAAAGAACGTCATCAAATTTCTATGTGCGGGGGGAGAGGGGGGGTTACTAGCCTGGACAGTAAGTTAGTGTAGAACCACCACTGAGTGACAGACGGGTCCCCAAAAAGAAAAGCATGAAGCTCAAAGGTCTTCTCTGTGTTTGTGATGAAGGTCACATACCTATGTGGTGGAGCTGCAGCTGTGGTTTCCAGATGACATCCAGCAGTCTGCGCTGACGACAGAGCTCCTGCTCGTACTGGACGATGGTTCCTTCACAGAGTCTGCAGATTTCTTCAGCAGCAGCAGCTAGTCGCTCGCTGATCAACTCTCTCAGAGACTGAAGGGAAGACATGGTTCCTTCAGCAGCAGAAAGTTGTTCTCTGACAGAACCTTCCTGAGGTTCTGAAGACATGGTTCCTGCTCCGATCTTCAGCTCCAACTCCCACAAACACCGCCGTCCTCTTCACTGCAGCTCCGATCGATCATCTGCTAGTCTCACAATCACAGCAATCCACGTTGTCTTTCCGTTCAACACTTCTTCACTCATTTACGACACTTTGGAAAATGCTGAGAGTTCCACACGAACCACGTATCGTCCTTTCTGTCCAAAAACCTCACAAACGTCCCAACAAAACACCACCGACCTCTCAACACAAGCTAACGCTGCTAGCCTGCTAACAAGCTAACGCTGCTAGCGCCTCGTGCTGTTTACTTCCGGGTCACGTGCAGGAACGCCATTTTAAAAGAAACGTATAAACTGCTTAACTGAACCTCAATATGGTTCAAAAAGCTTCAAAAAATGTTTAAACATTTTTATTTCAGGAGATAATAAAAAATAAAACCAAAATAGAAAGAAAAAAAATTAATCGAGGAACCTTTTTTTTAGAGCTGCTGTGACGTCATCGTACTGTCTGTGTCTCATTCCAATGTTCAGATTTTAATAAAAAAAACGAATCAAATCAAAGTTTATTTGTATAACACTTTTAAGACACAAGGTACTCAAAGTGTTTTACATGATGAAATGTAAAAACAAACAAATATGATAAAAAAAATGCGTTAGCATGGACGTTTTTCTGGAGCAAAAAATAAATATAAAAGTTAATACCAGAAATGATTTTTCATTTTTAAAATGAAGCTGCATTCGTTGACTCAAAACTAAACCTGATCTCATTCGTTTATTGTATTTCTAAACTACTGTCATGTATAAAGAAATTTCTTAAGTAAACAAAGATGCAAAAATTTCAAAATAAAATTTCAATCAAAAAGATCCTAAAAACTGTTTCTAAAGAGAATAAATACAACTATAAATAAACATTAAACTGTACAGTTAATAACAAAGACAAGCAATAATTTAGAAATCTTTATTACAGTGAAAAAACGATAGAGAAATGTCCTTAATTTAATTAAAATTAGATTAACAACTTTATAAAGTAAATAACTGAGATGTAACATAATGTAAGAAAAGTGAAAATAAGTAAAGATCTTTGGAATGCAAACATTTTTCACCGACAATCTCCAAAGATTTTAATGCTGTTTCTTGTTTCTGTGTCTTCTTCAAAGATTTTTTCAGTATAAAACTGGGAAAGATTTAAATAAATTCACGATTTTTTCAGGTTAAGACAAAAAAAAACACTTAACAATTTTATTTACATTACAGACCAAAAGTTTGGACACACCTTCTCATTCAAAGAGTTTTCTTTATTTTCATGACTATGAAAATTGTAGATTCACACTGAAGGCATCAAAACTATGAATGAACACATGTGGAATTCTATACATAACAAAAAAGTGTGAAACAACTGAGAATATGTCATATTGTAGGTTCTTCATAGTAGCCACCTTTTGCTTTGATTACTGCTTTGCACACTTTTGGCATTCTCTGGATGAGCTTCAAAAATGTGGAGAAATGCAGAAATGTGTGCTGCAGATCCCATGTTTGCCACTAGAGGGCAGCACAGCAGCTTCAGTCTTTGTCATTGTTGCTGTGTGAGCCTGAAGGAGCTTCAAAGTGAACTAGCTGCAGCTTGGTTCAGACAAACCTCCACATTCACACACAGATGGGATCCTGAAGAAGTCTGAACAGAACATTTCAGGAGAACTCTTCAGTCCAGAACATGAGCCTGCATTGTTCCTGAAACTGGGATCAGAGTTCTGCTCTCTGCTCCAACAGAACCACCTTCATGAGCTCCTGGTTTCTTCTGGATCCTCCAACATTCAGACGCTCTCTGACTGAGTTCATGTCTGCACAGAAACCTTCAGGATTCTCTTCTTCCACACGTCTTTCACTCTGAAACTCTCTTCTGACTGTGGATCATCTCAGTCAGACGTTCAGCAGCATCAGAGCCGTGCATGTGGTCCTCCTCATGAGTCCTGAAGCTGCACCGTCAGCTGCAGAGCTTCAGAGCTGCTTCCTTCTCAGACTTTCCACTTTCTTTGGCTCTCTGGCTCTGATGCTGCTGCTGCTGCAGAAAAACCAGCAGCTGCAGAAAAACTCTGCAGAGACTCACAGAGAGAGGATGGAGGCAGCAGATGAAGCTGCTGCAGACTGACAGCTGATGGAACTGAAGCACTTTCTACATTCTAGTTCCAAATGTTCTACAGAATCCATCAGAGGTTGAAAGTGTTCCTCAGTACTGGAGTACTTTAGTTCAGCAGCTCCTCTTTTCCTCTAAGGTGAAGCTTCATGTGGACGACTTCTTCTTCTCTCCTCTTTTCTGGAGCTTGGGCTCCATGCAGTCTGATCAGCTCTGATTTGGGCTTCAGTTGATGTTTGTGATCAGGAACTCTGGATTCTTCTTAGAAGGAGACGTTCTGCCTCTTTAGCAGAGAGCAGAACCTTTCTACCTCTTTCTGTTTGTGGTTGTTTCCACTTCCTTTTCCTCTGTAGCTCTGTAGTCACATGCATTTGCTGTCACTTTGAATCAGCGTCTTTAAACAAGAAGGTGTAGCCACCTAAATTTGAAAATTGTCAGAGAAATTAACAATTGCAGTTTGTGCACCGCCTGAATAACACATCACTAAGTCATTCTTGATATTTGGCCACTTGGAGATTCCACATCAAGCCTTTTCCAGCTGGTGGTGGACATGCACCAGTAAACAGTAGAAGAAGCCCCTCCCTGCTCGTGGATGCGTGCAGTTCATTGTCTGTTTAACGGTTTAGACAGTGTGAGTGTGACACACATTGTGGTTCATGCTAAATAAGTGTGGTTGAAGGTACATCAAATTCATGGTGTGAACATAGCACAAGTCTCAGGATTTTGCTGCATCTTTCCTCCAGAGGAAGAAACATTGAGATCCTCTGAACTGTTCTCTTCTGCTTCTCAGCAGCAAATACAGAGATGAAGGTTTTTTCTTGGATTTCTGATTCATGATCTTTGTTTCAGTCTTTGTGAAGGAGACTGAAAAACATTTCTGCTCCTGTTAGCAGACATGTTCTTCAGTTCCTCAGGAGTTTAAGATTTACTTTCATGTAGAATCTTTAGAGGAAAAGAGGATTTAATCCAATATTTTTGTTTAAGTTTAATTCAGAGCTGAAACACAATCTGGTTCTCTTTAGGACCCAGCAGCCCATAGACTGCTGCAGCTGAGGTCACAGTTTCCTGTAACTGCAGAGCAAACAGACATCCACCTGCAAACACACACACACACACACACACACACACACACACACACAGAGGAAGGAAGTCTGCTCTCAAAGTCAGTTAGCAGAGTTTGACAGCAGACTCAGACGTTGGAGTTTCTCCATTTTCTTCTTTGGTGAGTCTTTGTGTCAAAGTTGTTTTCTGTTCTCATCATGAAGCTGTTGTGTGGACCTGTGAGGAAAAGAGCAGCAGACAAACACAACAGAGATCACTGACAACATGAACTCTGAAAGCTAATGTGTTTTTAAAAATCCAACATGAGACCGCGGTCAAGTGAGCCGACATCTGCGGAAGTGCGGTCTCGCTAGCCGTCACTGACTTCTTGCATGCGCGTTTACATCATAGTTTACGGTACAGACGCCCAGCGAGCTGGAAAGACGGTATAAAGCACTAATGTCACTGTTACCCATGATCAAATAACATGTACTGTGCTCTGACATAAATGAGAGCTATTGCAAGCCCTAAATTGTTATTTGATGTACAAATGTATTCATTTGGATTACATGTCTGTTCATTCCATAATAAACTACCAGAAATAACATGTTTTGTCTGAAATATAATCTATCAGACAGATTCTAAAAATGAGATTTACCACTGATAAGAGTGTTTGGTGGCTTGTTGAGCATGACATGGAATGGAATCAAACAGAGATGAAGAAACTCCACGTAAAATAACATCTGGTCCTGTCAACTCTTTCTAAAGTTGCTTCATTTAAGGTGACGCAAAACTTTCACTGGAATATGGTTGGTAATGATGTTCACTATTATCCCAGTAAGTTTGAAGAAGATTTACTGTAGAATATTAGAGAAATTAATGTTATAGTTCTCCTAAGCATCCTGCCTTGACAGTTAAAGTAAAACATGTGAACCATCCAAAATACCACATTATCAAAAGGTGACGCAAAAATTACACTGGATTATTGTTGGTGATGATGTTTATGATCATCTCAGCAAGTTTGAAGAAGATTGACTGGAAAAAAGTAAAGATATTGACATAATAGTCTAATTCAGCCTCCCTCATACATAGTCAGAGTGTAACATGTAAACCACCTGAAATGCCACTTTTTTCAAAGGTGACGCAAAAATTACACTGGATTATGGTTGGTGATGATGTTCACTAACATCTCAGCAAGTTTGATGGAAAATGACTGGAGAAAATTAAAGATATTGACATTATAGTACACCTAAGCATCCTGCCTTTATTGTGAAAGTAAACATGTGAAACATCCAAAATACCACTTTACCAAAAGGTGACGCAAAAATTACACTGGATTATTGTTGGTGATGATGTTCACTAACATCTCAGCAAGTTTGAAGAAATTTGACTGGAGAATATTAGAGAAAATAATGTTACAGTTCTCCTAAGCATCCTGCCTTCATAGTTAAAGTAGAACATTAGATCCACCCAAAATGCTACTATTTTAAAAGGTGACGCAAAACTTTCACTGGATTATGGTTGGTAATGATGTTCACTAACATCTCAGCAAGTTTGAATTAATTTGACTGGAGAATATTAAATATATTGACATTATAGTACACCTAAGCATCCTGCCTTGAGAGTTAAAGTAAAACATTAGATCCACCCAAAATGCTACTTTTTTCAAAGGTGACGCAAAACTTTCACTGGATTATGGTTGGTGATGATGTTCACTAACATCACAGCAAGTTTGAAGAAGATTGACTGGAGAATATTAGAGAAATTAATGTTTTAGTCTAATTAAGGCTCCCTCATACATAGTCATAGTATAACGTGTGAACCATCCAAAACGCTACTTTTTTCAAAGGTGACGCAAAACTTTCACTGGATTGTTGTTAGTAATGATATTCACTAACATCTCAGCAAGTTTGAAGAAATTTGACTGGAGAATATTAAAGATATTGACATTATAGTACACCTAAGCATCCTGCCTTCATAGTTAAAGTAGAACATTAGATCCACCCAAAATGCTACTTTTTTAAAAGGTGACGCAAAATTTTCACTGGATTATTGTTGGTGATGATGTTCAGTATCATCTCAGCAAGTTTGATGAAAAATGACTGGAGAATATTAAAGATATTGTCATTATAGTCTAATTCAGCCTCCCTCATATGTGGTTAGAGTGTAATATGTGAACCATCCAAAATACCACATTATCAAAAGGTGACGCAAAAATTACACTGGATTATTGTTGGTGATAATGTTCATGATCATCTAAGCAAGTTTGAAGAAGATTGACTGGAAAAAAGTAAAGATATTGACATAATAGACCAATTCAGACCTCCTCATTCATAGTATAACATGGTTATAAACCTCCATGTTAGGTAAATACATGGTTGGAGTATTTTTTTGCAGTCATTTTTCTTCAAAAACATCTGTGATGTTAGTGAACATCATTACCAACAATAATCCAGTGAAAGTTTTGCGTCACCTTTTAAAAAAGTAGCATTTTGGGTGGATCTAATGTTTTACTTTAACTCTCAAGGCAGGATGCTTAGGTGTACTATAATGTCAATATCTTTAATATTCTCCAGTCAAATTAATTCAAACTTGCTGAGATGTTAGTGAACATCATTACCAACCATAATCCAGTGAAAGTTTTGCGTCACCTTTTGATAAAGTGCCCTTTTGGATGGTTCACATGTTTTACTTTAACAATAAAGGCAGGATGCTTAGGAGAACTATAACATTAATATCTCTAATATTCTACAGTCAATCTTCTTCAAACTTGCTGAGATGTTAGTGAACATCATCACCAACCATAATCCAGTGTAATTTTTGCGTCACCTTTGAAAAAAGTGGCATTTCAGGTGGTTTACATGTTACACTCTGACTATGTATGAGGGAGGCTGAATTAGACTATTATGTCAATATCTTTACTTTTTTCCAGTCAATCTTCTTCAAACTTGCTGAGATGATCATAAACATCATCACCAACAATAATCCAGTGTAATTTTTGCGTCACCTTTTGGTAAAGTGGTATTTTGGATGTTTAACATGTTTACTTTCACAACAAAGGCAGGATGCTTAGGTGTACTATAATGTCAATATCTTTAATATTCTCCAGTCAAATTTCTTCAAACTTGCTGAGATGGTAGTGAACACCATTACTAACAATAATCCAGTGTAATTTTTGCGTCACCTTTGAAAAAAGTAGCATTTTGGGTGGATCTAATGTTTTACTTTAACTCTCAAGGCAGGATGCTTAGGTGTACTATAATGTCAATATCTCTAATATTCTACAGTCAATCTTCTTCAAACTTGCTGAGATGTTAGTGAATATCATCACCAACCAGAATCCAGTGTAATTTTTGCGTCACCTTTGAAAAAAGTAGCGTTTTGGATTATTCACACGTTATACTATGACTATGTATGAGGGAGCCTTAATTAGACTAAAACATTAATTTCTCTAATATTCTCCAGTCAATCTTCTTCAAACTTGCTGTGATGATAGTGAACACCATTACTAACAATAATCCAGTGTAATTTTTGCGTCACCTTTTAAAATAGTAGCATTTTGGGGGGTTCTAATGTTCTACTTTAACTATGAAGGCAGGATGCTTAGGAGAACTGTAACATTATTTTCTCTAATATTCTCCAGTCAAATTTCTTCAAATTTGCTGAGATGTTAGTGAACATCATCACCAACAATAATCCAGTGTAATTTTTGCGTCACCTTTTGGTAAAGTGGTATTTTGGATGTTTCACATGTTTACTTTCACAATAAAGGCAGGATGCTTAGGTGTACTATAATGTCAATATCTTTAATTTTCTCCAGTCATTTTTCATCAAACTTGCTGAGATGATACTGAACATCATCACCAACAATAATCCAGTGTAATTTTTGTGTCACCTTTGAAAAAAGTGGCATTTCAGGTGGTTTACATGTTACACTCTGACTATGTATGAGGGAGGCTGAATTAGACTATTATGTCAATATCTTTACTTTTTTCCAGTCAATCTTCTTCAAACTTGCTGAGATGATCATAAACATTATCACCAACAATAATCCAGTGTAATTTTTGCGTCACCTTTTGATAATGTGGTATTTTGGATGGTTCACATGTTTTACTTTAACTGTCAAGGCAGGATGCTTAGGAGAACTATAACATTAATTTCTCTAATATTCTACAGTAAATCTTCTTCAAACTTACTGGGATAATAGTGAACATCATTACCAACCATATTCCAGTGAAAGTTTTGCGTCACCTTAAATGAAGCAACTTTAGAAAGAGTTGACAGGACCAGATGTTATTTTACGTGGAGTTTCTTCATCTCTGTTTGATTCCATTCCATGTCATGCTCAACAAGCCACCAAACACTCTTATCAGTGGTAAATCTCATTTTTAGAATCTGTCTGATAGATTATATTTCAGACAAAACACGTTATTTCTGGTAGTTTATTATGGAATGAACAGACATGTAATCCAAATGAATACATTTGTACATCAAATAACAATTTAGGGCTTGCAATAGCTCTCATTTATTTCAGAGCACAGTACATGTTATTTGATCATGGGTAACAGTGACATTAGTGCTTTATACCGTCTTTCCAGCTCGCTGGGCGTCTGTACCGTAAACAATGATGTAAACGCGCATGCAAGAAGTCAGTGACGGCTAGCGAGACCGCACTTCCGCAGATGTCGGCTCACTTGACCGCGGTAACATGAGGGACGCTGTTAGACACCATGATGGTGTGAAGTCGTGTTTCCTGAGGCTCTGCAGAGCAGCAACCTAGATATTATTTTATCTCTACCAGCCTCAAGTATGTTTGATGCTGTAAATAAGCATCAAACATACAGTCTAACTTTTTGTGCAGGAAGAGTCCTTTTCTTAAACTTCTGAAGCAGACTGCTACTAAGGCGCCGCATTTTCTTCCTGCTTCTCTTCCAGCTAGCAGCACTAGCTAGCTTCAACAGAAACATCTGATTGGTTCACTGGATTTTTTGGAAAGTATAAGAAAAAAAATATAAAGGAGTCTTCATCAAGTGAAATTGTTTCCATCTTCTCCCTCATCTTAACTCTGGATGTTTGACAGACAAAAAGTCTCTCTAAGGTTGAGGAAAATGGACAAAAGATCAAAGGAAACATCAGCGTCTATGTCTCAGAGACAGGAGTGCAGCTGCAGGACGCTAATTCACAGGTTTAAGGCCGTTCCAAAGTCTGTGAAATAATAGATCATAGAAAATCAAAAGTGCTGCCTAAACCACTACTGGCTACCAATAAAATGGTCCCAAGTGTCTCCAGCTGTACTGATCAGAATTTACAGAATCACTAATCATGGAGAAAATAAAGGAGCTTGTTTGTTCTGATTTTGTTTTAAATAAGTTCTTGAACTAGATGTTCCAAAACACTGAAAAAGTTTGTATCCTTTGACTGAAAAAGCACTAAATGATGATAAAAGCTGCTCCTAGAAGGGAGAAGGATGTGTGATGGTGGTTAGATGATTTAGTTTCTGTCTATGTTAAAAGTTTGGATAATTATTGTTTTTGTGAGTGACAATTAAGTTTACAGCCTTTTGCTTTTAATATCACTTTGGCTGAACAACATTTTGGATCTTAGTTGAACATTTGGAGACGTTTGACAACAATGAATAAAAATATGCTTAAAATAAAAAATGTCTCTATTTATTACATATAGTTTAGTCTTTGTTTTCTTTTGAAAATCTTCCCAACACAAAGTTTCTATCAAACAGCTGTGAGGATGGAGAGAAAGACGAGAAGAGAGAAAGAATCAGGACAGATGGACAGAAACAGGTTGGTCTGATGGTGGACACTCAGGACAAAGACAGTTCAGACCAAGTCTGTCATTTTTAAATAGTGTTCTTCATTTAAAAAAAAACATGCATTAGCAAAATGTTGAATTATTTCAAACAGTTAATAATCCTTGCTTGGATTTAATATTTAATATTATATCTTATTTAATATTTATCATATTTGCCATAGGATTTAGTGCAGAAGAACACAGACTAGAGGTGAAGCAGACAGACATGAGGTTGATGATGCATCTGATATCAGAGAGAGCAGAGATGACTTCTGGGAGGAAGAATTCAACTATTAAAGTCACTAAAACCTAGAAGCTGTTTCTGGTTTGAACTTCTGCTGAAAACATGTTCACTTATTTTAGGAAAACAAGAGCAGACACACGTGAAAAGTCAGTCCCAGCAGAGAAGAACGATGATGATGATGATAGAGAGAAAGAGACGATCAGCTGATGATGAAGAGGGAGAAGAACAGAGAGGTACAGAGGAAATGCTGGGGCATTTGATGTGGTCAAACGCAGCGACCAGTGGTGGTTCTACCCTGAATTACTCCCCGGGCGAGACCCTCCTCTGGCGGTGCCCCCCCTCGCAATAAAGTCACTTTGTCCATTTAACTGTAACTGAAACTAAGAAATTGATAAAAAAAAAATAAGATGTTCATCAGAATTCTGCACTGCATTATAACAGTTATCAGAACATAAAAAATAGAAGACCACCAGAATGGCAAAAATACAGTTAGAAAATATTTAATCAAACACAAATAAATAATCTAAAATGAATATTATAAACCATAAATCACACTAATAACACAATAAAATAAGTGTAACTGCAGCACTAAGAACAGAAAACACTAAAACTTAACCTTTCTAGCCTTCCTTGATGTAAAGTCGTCAATAACATCATCATATGAAATCTGCTCCCCTATGAATGATTGATACTAACAACAGCAGGTTAGTGAGTCGCTCCTGAGACATTGGTGACCTCAGGTATGACTTGATCAACTGGAGTTGTGAAAAGCTAACAGCATCATCATCATCATCATCATCAGCATCAGCAGCAGCAGCAGCAGCAGCAGCAGCAGCAGCAGCAGCAGCAGCAGCAGCAGCAGCAGCAGCAGCTACCATCATCGCTCATTTAACATTATGAACTAATATACAACAGTAAAACACAACAAACCTTTGTGTTACAGCAGAGCAGACAGACACATGAATCATAACTAATGTTACAAGTTAAGGCAGAGCAAACGTTTAAGAAGAAAATCTTAAAAATGATGTTATTTGCAACATTTGGGCCTACTTCAGTTTTGGTCATAGACCAAAAGAAGTTTTCCTCGGCAACGTTGTTACAGTAGCATTAGAATTTAGAAAACCTGCATCTAGCTGTGAGGACAAACCCTTTTCTTTGTCTCTTTTCTCCTCTTCTTCTTTTCTTTTCTTTTCTTTCATAATTGGGCTCCAGCTTTGACCTCTTCTTCTCCATATTTCAGATGTTTTTAGCATTAGCATAAATGTCCTTATGAAGGCATAAAGTCCGTCGGACTAAACAACTGTCCACCTTAGTGAAAACATTGTTTTGTGGTCCCATTTATTACTTGGGCATTTCACTCAAAAAGTAACCCAAAAAAAGCATGATTTTTATATATGTATCAAAATTTAGGTTTTAGAATGTCATCCGTATGACATGACAATTAAAAAAGTATTATAAAGTAGATTCCATCCCCCGCCCTTGTTCCCCACCTGGCCACTTTCATTTGGGAAGCGACCCACAGTTGATACTGATTACCCCGCACCCCCCCCCCCCCTTTCCGTCACACTATTTTCCAGCAGGAGCCCGTGCAGCTGCAGCCAGGGGCTCCGATTCACTACATGCGGCGCTGTTCTTATTTTTATTTTTTCATCAAGCAGTGAGCCGCGGCCCGCGACCGTCTCCCCCTTGAAGACGATCCAGCCAGGTTTTGCGCTCCGTGCTCACCTCTTAACCTGCAACCCCCTCCCTTCTCCTTCTTCACACACATTTGCGTCTACTTCTCAAAGACAGGAGAGAGAGAGCGCAGCTGCGGGACGGGGAGCCGCCAGGTTTTCAGGCTGTAACAAACTGTGTGAGACAAGTAAACCAATAGTGGTGCATAAAGTATTTTACAAGGGCGGGGCCGCCGGCGCCGCCCCCCGTCATTTTTCCGCCCTTGGCCATCGCCCGCATGGCCCGTACCTAAAACCGCTACTGGCAGTGACTCAACATTATAACTTGCTAAAATGTTTTTTTGTTATTTAAATAATCCATTCTATTCTGAACTTCATGGATGTTATGTTCCATCTTCTTGGCATTTAGCATATGAAACAGCGGCCATTTTGATCCAAATTTTCAGTCCTGTCACTCTGTAACTCCATAACATGTTTTAATGTTATGAGATTTTAATATTGGTGTTGTTAGAAATATACAATTATTTCAATAATAACCATATAATTCAATCAAAAATATCATACAGCATGCTGAGTAGATTTCAGATCCATGTAAAAGTTTGGAATAAGATGGATCCAGCAGCAGAAAGACAAATGAGATTCAGGGAACGCAGGAATGAATCTGATCCATCAAGAAGGAGAAATACCTTCAGAGAGAGCGGGAAAGATGGAAGAAGAATGTAGAAGAAGAGAGGAAAGAAATGCTCTAAGAATTGGTGACTTCTTAGAGTCTAGATCAGGGAGACCAGATGAAGATCCATCACAACAAAACTCAAGGTTTGGACAGGAAGCAGGGTTATGAAATGTCATAAACTACAAAGTCCTGCTCCCCCTACTGGCGGGAGGTTTCCACGCTCCTTCAGATCTGCAAACTTCTGACTATTTATCCTTTTGCTTTTTTGGCTGTCCTCGACAAAACCCGACAGAGTCAACGTTTTTGTAGATTAGAATCACCGCTGAACTTGGAACTATTGATTCAGAGATGGATTGATTGAGAATAATGGTTAAGGGAGATGTTAAGGTTGAGCTGAGTTCTTTGAGCACGAATGTATCCATCTCAAATATGTCTTTTGTTCTGCTTGTCTTAAGTGACCTGATTGTTGATCATTAAGCTAAATACAGGCTGTCGCATTTGTAGGACAAACATGCAAATCATTAGATTTGAAATGACTGACAATCAATGAAAAATCTATTAAAGGCATCTGCTACTGTGACTGGATCCTTGGGAATATGTCAGTTTACCTTTATTTCTAAACCTTTTTTTGTTTTGTGTCCTTTTTTTAATTGGTTCCAAGTTTTTTTGGAATCCCCTTTGGCATTTTCAATTATTGTCAAGAAAAAAATCTGCTTTGCTCTTCCGTATGCGTTTACCACTTTATTTCTTAATGTTGTGAATTGATATCTTAGACTCTGAGATTTATTTTTTTATTGCATTTTTCAGTGCTCAGTCCCTCTTTCATTAATTGTAGAATGTCAGAGTTCATCCAGGGTGGCAGGTCTTATTATGTTTGAATTTGATTCTTAGATCGTCTTCAATGATGTGACTTCATTGGGATCCCAAAAAACATAAAGGAGGAGTTTAAGAATCTTGAGCAAACCGACTGGAATCAGTTGTTAGATTGTGAATTATTTACAAATACACTAAGAATAGGGCTACATTTGTCTTGCGTTTGATTAAATAAAATCAACATTTGCTTTAAGTTGTCTGCCGTTTGTACTTATTTCTTTCCTTAAGTAGGGGGAAAAATCAGGAAAAAATCGGAAATAAAAAAAATAAAAAATAAAATCTTAGATTTTATTTATAAAATCTCAGATTTTATTTTTAGGCCATATTGCTCAGCCCCCCCCCCCCCCCACCTGCAAACACTAAGCTTTGACTCCAGCTGCTCTGTTCAGAGACACGTTCACTTGTGTGGAGCAGCAGGTTCATTCTAAACATGAAATAAAAATAGGTGGAGCTGAGCAGACCTCCACAGATCTGTCCAAGTGGGGTTTGTGCACGATTGAGCATCAGTACGAACACAATTGATTAATCCACGGGCACAGATCAGTCCGTGCGTGTGGTTTATCAGATTTTTTAACCACTGGCACCTGGGGGGGGGGCTCCGTACTTTTCAGCATCTCAGAGCTGAACCTCTTACTCTTTAGGACCCAGCAGTGTATTGACTGCTGCAGCTGCAGTCACGTGATTTGTTGTAACTGCAGGGAAGTAGAGAGTCACAGCCATGCATGTGCGCACACACACACACACACACACGCGCACACACACAGAGGAAGGAGTTCCGCTCTCGGTCAGACTGCAGTTCATCCAGCAGACACACAGACGTTGGAGTTTCTCCATTTTCTTCTTCTTCTTTGGTGAGTCTTTGTGTCAAAGTTGTTGTCTGTTCTCATCATGAAGCTGTTGTGTTGATCTGTGAGGAAAAGAGGAAAGAAACCGCTGATCCGTGGATGTTCTTTCAGGCTCCAGATGTGTTTTTAGAATGGGGGGGGCTGTTAGACACCATGATGGCGGCGTGAAGACGTGTTTCCCCGCAGAGCAGCAACATATGAGGCAATTCCACACAAATGGCCCTTATTATTGAACATAATTGCTTATAAAGCTATATATTCCAACAGCTTATTATATACAAGGAAATGGGAATTTTCAAACCTTAATAAGAAGGAAATTATGTGTTTTACTTAGAAATAATATCTGTTTGGTTCATTTCACACCAGGGGCGCTAAAGTGGGTTTTAGCCGGACTACAAACCGAAGTTGGAAAAGTTATTTACAGATCCTATTTTTTTATTTCACAGCTCTTTGTGTGCATGTACACACACACATACACATACAGTACACACACGCACCCACACACACCCACACACACACACACATACAGTACACACACGCACCCACACACACATACACTCACATACACAACAGTGACGTGTGGTGAGGTCAATGGCTGGTGAGGCACTGACTCAGATTTACAATGAAAGAAGTGATTATTTTTTATTATTATTTAAAAATTCATATAAAATACATAACACCAGTACCAGTACCACAATGCGGCATAGTTTCATATCTTTGGGCCGTATAGTTTGGGAGCTAATAAAAAATTGACCAACTTTCATATGCAAACCTCTAGAATATTGATGTAATAATTCATATGAAAATGTTCACACATTTAATAACAAAACATAGAGGTGTGTCTGATGCTGGGATGTCCGTACAACAATTCGGCATAAGTTTCATATCTTTGGTTTGGGAGTTATTGAAAAAGATGACCAACTTACATATGCAAACCTCTGGAATTTTGAGATAAAAATTCATATAAAATATGTTACATATTTGATTACAAAACAAAGAGGCATGTCTGATGCTGGGATGTCAGTACCACAATTCGGCATAAGTTTTATATCTTTGGGTCAGGCGGTTTTGGAGCTATAGAAGAAACGATTAGATTATAAAATATAAAACATTGAGCATCTATGATTGAAAAACTTTTCCCATTAAAACGTTGCAAAAGAAAATAGATTATTTAGACACAACATGAGAAAATGTTTTATAGTAATTTATTTATCTTTGCAAAGCATTTAGTCTTGGGTTTGATCTAAAATCTTCTCCATCTCATGCACTTGTTAATTTGTTGACGGTCCCTAAGAGACCCAACTGGAGATCCACACTGAATGTCTGTCAAATATCCAACCTCAAACTAACTTCACCTGCAGTGACTAACTGATGACCGATCGGAGCTGCAGTGAAGAGGACGGCGGTGTTTGTGGGAGTTGGAGCTGAAGATCGGAGCAGGAACCATGCCTTCCCTTCAGTGTCTGAGAGAGTTGATCAGCGAGCGACTAGCTGCTGCTGCTGAAGAAATCTGCAGACTCTGTGAAGGAACCATCGTCCAGTACGAGCAGGAGCTCTGTCGTCAGCGCAGACTGCTGGATGTCATCTGGAAACCACAGCTGCAGCTCCACCACATAGGTATGTGACCTTCATCAGAGAAACAGACCTTTAAGATTCATGCTTTTCTTTTTGGGGACCCGTCTGTCATTCAGTGGTGGTTCTACATTAACCTACTACCTCTCTCCCCGCACATGTAGAAATTTGCTGACTTCCTTTTGTGTTCTCTATCTTAATTTGTCCATTTTACACACAAAAAAATCATGAATTTTATAAACTACATGGGCGTCAAACTCCGTCACACAGGCGGCCTAAATCCAAAACATGCTTTGGGTTTTGGGCCGAACAAGAAACATTTACTGAAAACACTAAAGCTAGACTTTTAAGAGAAAACCGGGTCGACATTCTGGAGAAAAGACTGAACGATGTGGAACAACAAGTAATGATGAATAATGTCATTCTCACTGGAGTACCGATCAAACCTCGGGCAAAGCTAAATGCAGCTGGAGTTAGCATTGCTAATGCTAATAGCGCTAGCATTGCTAGCAGTCCTGAAACGGGGAGCGGTGAAGAGTCTCTGGAACACCAAGTGGAATCATTTCTCACGTCTAAAGGGATTTCCCTGGATCTCAACACCATCGAGACCTGCCACCTGCTCCCCAGGAGAAAGGAGACGGATAAACCAGTGATCCTCATCAGGTTTGTGAATCACAAACACAAGCTAGCTCTGATGAATCAACGTAAAAATCTCAGAGGTTCCGCTGTTTATCTGAACGACCATCTGACCAGAAGGAATGCTGAAATCTCCAAACATGCACGGCTTCTCAGGAAGCAGAAGCAGATTGAGAACACTTGGGTTAAAGGCTGCAGGATTTACTTCAAACCACTCGGTCCACCGGACCGGTCCAAGGTTCTGGTTGTGAACACCATGAAGGACTTTGAGAAGTGCTTGTTTACGGTTGATTACTCAGCGGAGAGTTCTGAACTGCAGACAAGTTGACCACAACTCAGCGCTGCTGATATCAGCTGAAGAAGGATATGGACCTGAATCTAATGTCTGCAGACATAATATTGAAGAGAACTAGAAACTGTTTAAACCCAGAAGAACGGCTGTTAATCAGTAAAAGAAGAAATGCCAACCTTGGACAATTGACAGATTATTGACCCTTTTATTTTACTTCACAGCATTACTTTATCATAAAAATATGTTTAAAAAAAAATAAATAAATAAAAATACAAAAAATAATAAAACAAATGGTTTATCAATTAATGAAAATGGTTAAATTGATTGACTTTTAATGATATTACTTCACTTGATCCAAAAAAATTGATACGTTGATTCATGATTTTTCCTAATGTAGCATAATTTTGCACATATTTATGGCCCGCAGCAGCAGTCACTGACTGCAAGGACCATATTGTTTTCGCAGTTGGAACGACGACTTCGCCGCCTTTCAGCGAGAATTTGACCCCCGCCGCATGCTCAAAAAGTCACCAAAATGTGCACACACCTGGGATAAATTGCAAATGAATTTTCCACAAAGTCAACGTCACCCCCCCAAAGACGATGACATCACGGCCAGCGATCCCGTCAAAAAAATGAATGAGCCGAAAATCGCGTATGGGGCCGAACAAAATGTACTTCAAAATACAGCCGCGAAACCAAGACACACGTGTCGGGGATATCCCAAAGATGTTTTGAAATCATTATGGGATGGCCACACGACCTACGGCTTGGCGGCCATTTTGTGGCGAACTCTGAGAATTGGCGACTTTCGTGTTTTCCCACAATATGGGGAAAAGACACTTTTGTTTGAACGATTTTCACGCAATTGCACACACTTGCTGCCAGCTCCAGTCTACAAACACCCCAGAAGTGTCGTTGACCTTTGACCTTGGGAAAAGGCCGTCATCTGGAATTTTCTCAAAATAGCACCTTTAGCACCAGATACAAACGAAAACTCGTCGTTGGAATTTTCATCAATCGTCTCGTAACTTTTCGGACACCAACGGCCAGCTACTCTGGACAAAATGTTGGAATTAGAAGTTGTAGATTTTGAACGGCGTGCGCGTGGCGAGCTAGCAAAGTGGCGCACTGTTATAACTCCCATGTCTTTCAATACAATACAGTGAAAATTGAATACTTGCATTTATGCCTGGATCTGAATACATTGAAAAACACTGGACAAGGACATATAAGGAATGTGGTTGTGGTTAGCATAAAACCACTGTTGCTAAGGACAACAAAAAGTTTACTTTATCCGATTTGTCCGAAACTGACGTCAATCCGTTCGTCCTCCCGAGGCAAACAAAACATAAAATGGTTGCTATGGAGATAAAATCAACAGAAAAGCCGCCATTTTGAAAAAAAGTGGGTTTTTTTCTCAACTCATGACATGTAGCTTTCACCAATGGAGCAATGTGTTTTTCTGAGTAAGTTAATGATGCTGATCGCAATGCTAGCAGTTTTAGCCCTGTTAGCATAGCTAGCATAGTTAGCATAATTAGCATCTTAAACAATGTGTTTTTCTGAGTCAGTTGATGATGCTGATCGCTATGCTAGCACTTTTAGCCACATTAGCATAGCTAGCATAGTTAGCATAATTAGCATTTTAGGTCATGTGTTTTTCCGAGCGAGTTGATGATGCTGATCGCTATGCTAGCACTTTTAGCCACATAAGCATAGCTAGCATAGTTAGCATAATTAGCATCTTAAACAATGTGTTTTTCTGAGTCAGTTGATGATGCTGATCGCTATGCTAGCACTTTCAGCCACATTAGCATAGCTAGCATAGTTAGCATAATTAGCATTTTAGGTCATGTGTTTTTCCGAGCGAGTTGATGATGCTGATCGCTATGCTAGCACTTTTAGCCACATAAGCATAGCTAGCATAGTTAGCATAATTAGCATCTTAAACAATGTGTTTTTCTGAGTCAGTTGATGATGCTGATCGCTATGCTAGCAATTTTAGCCACATTAGCATAGCTAGCATAGTTAGCATTTTAGGTAATGTGTTTTTCCGAGCGAGTTGATGATGCTGATCGCTATGCTAGCACTTTTAGCCACATTAGCGTAGCTAGCATAGTTAGCATTAATAGCATTTTAGGTCATGTGTTTTTCCGAGCGAGTTGATGATGCTGATCGCTATGCTAGCACTTTTAGCCACATTAGAATAGCTAGCATAG
This sequence comes from Oryzias curvinotus, assembly GCA_023969325.1. Classification (NCBI taxonomy): domain Eukaryota; kingdom Metazoa; phylum Chordata; class Actinopteri; order Beloniformes; family Adrianichthyidae; genus Oryzias; species Oryzias curvinotus. The sequence continues at coordinate 17,537,486 of CM043707.1, read as the reverse complement.
TTAGCATAATTAGCATTTTAGGTCATGTGTTTTTCCGAACGAGTTGATGATGCTGATCGCTATGCTGGCACTTTTAGCCAAATTAGCATATCTAGCATGATTAGCATAGTTAGCATTATTAGCCTATGCAGCTTTTTTTATCCCTCATTAAAGGTGGGCAGTGAGGGCGGTGAGAGCGGTGAGGGCGGCGGTGGTGCGTAGAGTTGGGCGTGGAAGGCGGGTTGCGTCTGCGGGCCATACAACGCCGCTTGCGGCTTTAATTTACTTTTGATACTTGATCGAATTTTCTATGAAAATTCCTGAAATAGTGTTATGTCTGTTTTACTGATATAGTATTATTTTTTAATCATATCAATGACTATTATAAGTAACATAATCTGCATATAGTTTTGACACTTCATTGCCATGTTGATTTCTGAAAGTTATTTTTTTTTTTAATAATTTAAGCAATTCATCTTTGTCATTTGCTTTATTGATACTTCAAGATTCTTAATTCTGTCTGATAAAAGCTAGGAACTGGATATTGATAAATCATGTAATAAAATGGTTACGGTAGAACAGGGGTGGGATTATATAAATTCGCTTCCTTCTACTCCCTTTCGAGCAATATTTATGAATATGTTTAATTATCCAAAGTTTGATTAGTTACTGTGCGAATGTATAACTGATGATTGTATTGTTTTTTATATATTATTTCTATTTGATTGCTTGAAATAAACCATTTCAAATAAAAAAAATCTTCACAGATTTCAAAAATGTCCCACAGCTGCTCACAACAGAGGACACACTGTGGACTTGGTCATTACCTACAGCCTGTCTGCTGGAGGGTCCAGTGTGTCCAGTTGTGTATATTTGTGTACATCTGTCCACAACTGTCCAGATACCACTTGTGTACACATTCCAATGTACACATCTGGAGCAGCTGCTTGAGCTGGTGGAACCACACCCCGGTGTGTTCAAGTCCCGACTGTGTGCCATAACTGCAGATCCCAGTAACATGTGTCACACATGATCCATGAGTGATCATTGACGTGTCTTTATCAGACACTACTGTGTGTTTGTTTCTGTCACCAGTGGAATCAGCACTTTCCTTCTCTAGAACCAGAAGAACAAACTGGAAGAACAAAGTTTCAAGTTCTCTTCTCATCACATTGTTGAAGGCAGAAAAAAGGCGGGACTTCAACCATCAGCCTGAAACAAAGTTCACCTTTAAACTGTGTCAATGTCAGATGGAGAAATAGAATAGAATGTAGAATATTAGAATATAGAATATTAGAATATAGAATATTAGAAGAACTTTAAATGTGACCTGTGTAAATCATTTAACATTTAATTTAAATTAAATATTGACACTTTTAATGACAATTTTGCTTATTTATTTCAAATTTTAAAGAATTAATGTATTAATTAATTAATTAATTATTAATTAATTTAATTATTTAATGGCGTCTATATGTATTGTTTTAATGAGTCTCTTCTGGTCCTCCAGACTCCTCACACATTTTCTTCAATGATCACTGATTTTATTGATGCTTGAAAAAACCCCAAAGTCCTGGAAACGTATAAAAGGCTCCTTGTTGTGTTTGTGTCCCTGCAGTTCTCCCCCAGCATTGGATGACTGAAGAGGAAGATCTCTGCAACCAGCAGAGGAACTTCAGAGTGGAACAGGAGGAACCAGAACCTCCACAGATTAAAGAGGAACCAGAACCTCCACAGATTCAAGAGGAACCAGAACCTCCACAGATTAAGGATGAACCAGGGGAGCTCTGCATCAGTCAGGATGAAGAGCAGCTTGATCTGAAGCAGGAGACTGATACCTTGATGGAGATTCCTACTTATGAGGAAGATGAGAACAGTGAAGCAGATCTAAACAATCAGCAGAGCTTTAATGTAAATGATAGTCAGGATGAAGAAGGAAACCAACATGAAGAATCAACATCAACTACAGATGAAGAGACAGAACCACAGAACAGAGATCAGAGGAAGAGGAGGGACAGAAGTCATGTCCAAAGTGTGGACAGCTCTCACATGTCAGCAGGTCAGTGTGACTCTGATCTTCATCTCCACACTATCGGTATGTTCACTTCAACAACGGTTCTATCTTGAGCTTCAAGCTCTCCAAACATGCAGTCCATCAACAGCGTGTCCTGGAAGAGTCTCTTCTGTCCCTTCCAGTTGAAAAGACAGAAGACATTGTTGGTCAGTGCAGCCCACAACATTCTTCAAATCATATGATCTTAGTTAGTCCCTCCAGCTAACGACAAACAGGAAACCTTAACAGATCAAAGAGAAAATTGTTAGCAGATAAAAAAGTACAATCTGTTTAGTCGTCTGTGGTTCTAAGTTTGTAGTTCAGTTCTTTTCAGCAGATTTCTCTGTCAAACCCAAAATCCATCTAAACCTCTTTGATGTCTCCATGTCTCCAATACCAGACATTCAGACAGATTCTATTTCCAAAACTCCATTTCAAGCTAAAACCCAAAGACAAGGTCCTGGTCATGGATCTGCAGACAGAAAATCATTTTGTTGATGGTTTGTCTGTGGAATGACATTTCATACTCATAGCTTTAGTGGAGATCAAGAGTCTGGAACCTTTAACATCATTTAAACATCATCTAAATCATTTATAAAATGTAGCTTTTAAAATGTAAAAAAATGAATTAGGACAGTTTTATCAGAACTGTCAAGAGATAAATTCATTGTGTGATAAATCAATCAATACCTGTAATTAAGTAATTTAATGAATCTATTTTTAATCTAACCCAGTAATTGCTGTGAAAAGCCTGATTTTGATGTATTTTTATTGAAATCTGTGACATTGTGGTGCAGAAAAAGATCTTAATACTAAAAAAGCGTCTTTTTAATGTTTCTTATCATATCAGACTTCCAACCTCTACATTTTCACCAACAAGGAGTATTTTTTTTTTATCTCCAACAATCAAGAAAAAAATACAAGAAGCAAACATCAAGTCTAGAGTCTCTAATTTAACACGTGAAACCAGTAGGAACACTTTTCTGAGCAATCTAAAGAAATGTTGACCACACACTTTCTAACACTGCAATACATATCAGGGGTCGACAACCTGGGACACACAGAGGGAAAGACAGTGGACCGTGGGTGGTGACAAAAAAATGGGAAAAAATGATCATTTCTTCTCACAGTGACTTTTTTTCCCCTATGGGGTCATAAGGGGTCCATTCACTCAGTGCTGTTACTATCCACCTATATAAATGCTGTCATTTCTTTTCAATCAAACGTTATCATTTTACACAACATACATAACCTGTGTAATGTACGACAGCAGCTACTTCCCGTTCCAAATAGCTGCTGTCACCAAACTCCAATAGACCTCCATAGAAAAATAGGCAGCTGTTACTCAGTCATTCTAAATAGACAGAATGACCATTCTGGCTGTGAAACATTTTTCTCAATATCTTGTTGCTAATATTAGTTTTTTCATAATATTTTTCCCTGTATTGACAGTTATTCAAGTTGTAAACTGACCAATCAGATGCCTCAGTAAAAGGGGTGGTGCCCACTGGCCCCACCTCGAATATTTGATTGACAGCTTCTTCCGAGCAGCTTTCAGTGATGGGGGAGCATGGACTTTGAACTAGTTTATCATGATTGGCAACTGGTTGCCCTAAAAACGTGACTCGGACCGCCTGACTAATCACTGTTGCCTGGCTCAAAATGGCGATTAGATTTGTTGTTGTTATTTGCTGCGTTTACACATCAAAAGTAATCGGAAAGAATGCCTGATCGGAAGAAAAACACGTCATGTAAACACGCCGTTCTGAATATTCTGCCCAGATCAGATTCATTCGGATCAATTTTCTCTCTATGGAGATAGGTTGGTTATGCTGATTGTTGATCCAATCGTGTTGTATGTAAACAGTTCATTTCGATCCTGTGTCACTACTGCTCTAGCTTACGTCACCATAGACGGTGCGGTGCTCCAGCTTTGGAGCACATACAGGACCGACCGGCTGCTCCGCGCCACCGAACTGTGTCTCTGAGCAGAGCAGCCGGAGTGATGGCTCTGTGTTTGCATACAGGTTGCTGTTATTCCAACATATTTATGTGCAGCCAAGATGCAGATTGCAGCATTTCCCACATGGATTTTATGTTTTTTAAACAAGGCTACTGTTGTTAGAGCATGTTAGCCCACTCATAACCCTGACTTCTTCCAACTCCGTTCCACCACAAAAAAAGTGCTGACCACACGGATTAAAAATAAAATGATGATCTAACAGGTGCTTCATAATTCATAGACCATAACAATGATACAGGATGTTTTGAAGATCATCTTGTATATTACTGAGCTGCCAATCATCTACTGTGTGGCAGTTTGTTTACACCGGGACTCATTTTCGTTTACGGTATTTTCAACACTACTGCGCATGCCCAAATGATTTGTTCTGACCGAAAGTGTGACCATGTGAATGTTTGTTCTTATTGGAAAAGGTTTTTCTGGGCCCATGTACATGGTTGAATCTAAATCCGACCATTGATCCCATCAAGATATTTTGCCCATGTAACTGCAGCTATTGACAAAAAAGATTATATCAGAACATTACATTGTAAGATACGGTATCTTCTACAGCTATTAAGAATTAAAAAAAACAAAGTACTTTATTGACATACACTAATCTGTTGTAGTAGGACAACAGGGTCATGATTAGTCAGTACAAAAAGTTTGGTGATAATAGCTTCAGTATCTTTAGAGCTATTGAACATCTTTATTATTGATCAAATATAAACAATTAAATGAATATTGACTTTCTCACAAAGTATTGATTGTAGCATGAATATGCTGACGAGTCTTCATTACCATATAAATGTAGAAATTCATTTGTTTTAGAGAGATGATTGATTTTTACAGAATGGTCTTTCCTCAGATATTGCACTTTGTTGACAACGGTCTCTTGGCAGCCGTCTCTCTGCCGTGTTTCCATTTACACCTCAAGAGATCACTTCTCATTAAAAGTCAGGAAAAAAAACGTCTTTTTTTCTTTTGAAATGTATTTGTAGTTCACTCAGTTGTAGTGTTCTGTGATTCACAGCAGCAGATTCAAGCAGTTGAAATCACTGATTTGAGGTTGTAACTCTAATGAACACATGCAAATCCTAATTTGTCAGTTGTGATTTTATTTGTCAAATTTTACAGCAGGAGATTTTTACACACAGATGCAGACTTTTGGTTTGCCACATTCTATTTTACAAGTTCTCACATCAAGTCTTCAAGCTCGTCCATTTTGACACATTTTTACCGTCTGAGCTGCCAGCAGCCCCTCCAGGCTAACACGCACACATAAACACACCCACCAACACCACCACAGGCAAGTTTCTGACCCCGATTGATGGGGCCCCAGACCTCGGTCCTGGAGGTGATTTCTAAATAAAATAAATACAATAACAGACATGTGAATGTAACTTTATTAGCAGCATATTCCTAACATTACACAGCTGGTGTTGTGCTGAAATAAGCCTCAGAGACTGTGTCAAACATTTACTATAGGTGCCTGTGTCTTTACTGTCAATAATGGCAAGAATCTAAAACATTCTATTTGTTTTCAGACTGTTTTCCTTTTTATAATTTCATATCAAAATAATTAGAGACAGAATCAGGTTAAAAGTACATTTTCTGTCAATCCCTCTCTCCCATTTCTAGTAAATCTGTCCTATTTATCTCAGCATGATTTAAGTATACAGTTTTATAACATTAAAGACCTGTTTGTACCATTTATGAATGTTACGGTTTCTGTTTCTTTGCCCTTGTGGTTTGTTTCCTTTTTGTTCTGTGATGTTTACTTCCTGTTTTATTTTGTAGTGTTTCCTGTTTTCTTGTTGTTTTGAGTTTTACCTTGCCCCATCAGTCCTGAGTGTTTCCACCTGTGTCTTGTTGCCTTGTATGTATTTAAGTCCTGTCTTTCCCTTCCTCCTGTGCTGGTCCATATTGTATTGTTCCCCGCTTTTGAGGTTAGTGCGTTTTTGGAAGTGTTTCGAGTTTCTTGCCTGCCGTATGCAGTGGTTTTAGTTTTGTCTTTAGTTTTGTTATTAAAGCCCCGTTCCCCTGCAACCTCCTGCCTCCTCTCCTCTCTGCGCCTGGGTACTTCCCATTCCCCCCGTAACAATGAATGACTTATCTGCAATTTCATTTCCTTAAAAAAACAAAGAAAATCACTGTATTTAATTAAACAAATGTGATTTAAGTGACTTTTTTGTTTTGTTTTATTTTCTGTGTTTTTTAACTATGGATTTCAACATTACTGTAATGTATAAATGCTTTATTGCTTTGACTATAATGCTTGAAATAAATCAATAAATCAAAAATCAATCAATTAAAAATATTTTCTATCTTTAACTGGTTCAGACTACAGGTTAATGACTGAATCAGCTCTCCTTATAGGGGCCAGGTGTAGAGGACAGTTTTATACTGTTGTGCTAAAGAAAACAAGACACTTATTTTAAAACATTAAGTTTTTTTATTGTGCATATTCTGAATGATTCTATTTAAAATTTAATTTGTTTTGGTACTTAACAATACATAAAGTCACCATAACATATAAATGGGCCTCTACTTGTATTTCTGCAGTCCTCCCCCAGTGTTTGATGACTGAAGAGGAAGATCTCTGCAACCAGCAGAGGAACTTCAGAGTGGAACTCGAAGAACCGGAACGTCCACAGACCAAAGAGGAGCAGGAGGAACAAGAACCTCCACAGATGAAAGAGGAACCAAGGGAGCTCTGCATCAGTCAGGATGAAGATCAGCTTGATCTGAAGCAGGAGACTGATACCTTGATGGAGATTCCTACTTATGAGGAAGATGAGAACAGTGAAGCAGATCTAAACAATCAGCAGAGCTTTAATGTAACTGATAGTCAGGATGAAGAAGGAAACCAACATGAAGAATCAACATCAACTACAGATGGAGAGACAGACCCACAGAACAGAGATCAGAGGAAGAGGAGGGACAGAAGACATGTCCAAAGTGTGGACAGCTCTCACATCTCAGCAGTTAAGTGTTACTCTGATGTTAGAAAACATCCCAAGAAGACAAATCTTGGTAAGAAATACAAACAATCTCCAAAAGAAGAGAGACTTTCCTCTATCAAGTCTGGTAAAAACTCAAGAATAATTACTAAACCGTCTGACTACATGGAAACTGGGTCTGATGAAAGATGTTATATCTGTAAAGAATGTGGTAAAAGCTTTTGTAACAAATCCCTGTTCAGAATTCACGCAAGAATCCATGCAGAAGATCAGAGATTTTCTTGTAAAGAATGTAAAAAAAGATTTAGTCGCAGATCTAATCTCAAAACACACATGATAACTCACACAGGAGAAAAGCCTTTTTCTTGTAATGAATGTAGAAAGAGTTTTAATCAAATATGTAATCTCAAAAAACACATGAGAACTCACACAGGAGAAAAGCCTTTTTCTTGTAAAGTATGTAGAAAATGTTTTATTCAAATATCTCATCTCAAAACACATATGAGCACTCACACAGGAGAAAAGCCTTTTTCTTGTAAAGAATGTAAAAAAAGTTTTAGTCAAATATCTACTCTCAACAAACACATGAGAACTCATACAGGAGAGAAGCCTTTTTCATGTAAAGAATGTAAAAAAAGATTTCGTGATGTGTTTACTCTCAACACACACATGAGAATTCACACAGGAGAAAAGCCTTTTTCTTGTACAGACTGTGATTCAAGTTTCAGTCGCAGATCTACTCTCAAAACACACATGAGAACTCACACAGGAGAAAAGCCTTTTTCTTGTAAAGAATGTAAAAAAAGTTTTAGTCATAGATCTTATCTCAAAACACACATGAGAACTCACACAGGAGAAAAGCCTTTTTCTTGTAAAGAATGTGATACAAGTTTTAGTGACAGATCTAGTCTCAAAACACACATGAGAACTCATACAGGAGAAAAGCCTTTTTCTTGTAAAGAATGTGATTCAAGTTTTAGTCGCAGATCTAGTCTTAAGACACACATGAGAACTCACAATACTTTCTCTTTACAATGTAATAAAGGAGTTAGTGTAAACTCTAAATTCTTAACTTTTCTGATAAGAGGTCAACACCTCAACCACTGCACCACAGTCAAAGACTTTACTTTACAAGAGGGAAAAATCTGATGGCCTCCATACCATATTGATGAAGTAACTTCATTAGAGGGAGACACAAGTGAGGTTTTAATGTGTAGAAATGAAGTTTTCTACTAATTTATTGTTATTATATGATGTTCTTATTTTCTAGGAATTCTTTTTAGGTTTTCATCTTTACATCAAAAGCAAAAAAAGTAATGGATCAATACATTTGAATCTTTGTGTGATGATATTAGACAAAGAGTTTTACTGCTGACAAAATATGTACTTTTCACAAAATGAGTTGTTTTAGATGTACCTGTTCTTACTTTCTAGGAATTCTTTTTAGGTTTTCATCTTTACATCAAAAGCAAAAAAAGTAATGGATCAATACATTTGAATCTTTGTGTGATGATATTAGACAAAGAGTTTTACTGCTGACAAAATATGTACAACTTTTCACAAAATGAGTTGTTTTAGATGTACCTGCCAATAAAAATGAGGTTTTTTTTTTTAGTCATTAGAGCTAATTCTTGAATGTCTTCATTATGGTTTAAATGTTTTTTTAGACATCTTTAATTCTAACACTTTTAATGTGATCAGTGAACATTTAATAAACATTTAAACACAAAGTAGGGACTGCAGTATATACTTTGTTGGTTCAAGTAATAGGGGTGTAACGGTACACGTAGTTGTACCAAACCGTTTTGGTATGGCACTTTTGGTTCGGTTCACCTTTGTACCGTTTTGGTTTTTAAATTTTATATGTTTTTTTGTTTTTGTTCCCCCCAATGTAATAACTTTGCGCCAAGACGGGACTAATTTTAACTTCGCCGAGACGCTATTAGGTGACGGACAGTTAGCATGTCAACTATAGCACTATGGCTAATGCAGGCGCGAGACCAGAACTTGAGGACCCTCCCATCTCCTTACGCTCTCCTGTGTGGGAACAGTTTTGATTTGTTGTGAGCATCCATGAAGGGAAAAGACAGTTGGATAAGTCAAACACCATGTGCCGACACTAGCCACGGTTACATGGGCAAAATGTCTTGATCGGATCAATGGTCAGATTAAAATTCACCCGTGCACATGGTCATAGAAAACCTTTTTCCGATTAGAACAAACGTTCCCATGGCTCACACTTCCGGTCGGAATGAATCATTTGGGCATGCGCAGTAGTGTATAAAAAATCCCGGAAGAGATGGGTCCCGTTGTTACGGAGCCCGTGTCATGACATTAAAAAATTAAAATATATCTCGTTCCCACAGATTAATAACTTGTTCCCACATATTAATAACTTGTTCACACGAAATACTATTCCGTTCCCACAAGATACTATTCCGTTCCCTCGAAATACTATTTTGTTCCCTCGAAATACTATTTCGTTCCCTCGAAATGATTAACTCGTGCGAACGCAATAATTAATCTGTTCGAACGTAATACTTAATCACGTCATAAGTCAATCACACGGATATGCTCTCAGTCCGTCCGGCCGCAAAAGCCGCTTTCAGCGGCAACCTCCGTGTCTCTGTGACCCACATTCGTTCAAGAAAGGAAAAAGAAAAACAAGAATGATCAATTTATTACTGTCTCAATGAATATAAGAAAAATATCCTAAGATTTATGATACCTACGCTGCTTTGCCATACGATAGCTTCTGCTAGGCTACAACTACTAGCTTAGCTCCCCGCGGAGCTCCTTGCTTGTCATGCCGGCATTCAGCAACTGGCTAGTCGGTAGACAGCCAGCCAGCTGATATTGTAGTTTAGGGTCGAATAGGAATAACAATATTCAAGACTTGTCTTTTATTAACATGCTCTTTAGCAGTCAGTCGCTTCACATTCGAAGGCTATTAGGCTACATGCTAACTAACTAGCCGATTGTTTATCCTGTTATTTACGTCATAGATTTACAGCAGATACCTTCACATTTCTGTCTGTGTGTGTGTGTCTCATTACATTGCGTTGAGGACACGGAGGATGTTTAGAGATCAGATTTATTTATTTATTTATTTCCGATCGAAATAGGTGGGTTATACCGATCCTTTATCCGATCGTTGGTCATGTAAACGGTCATTCCGATCGTGTGTCACTTCTGCTCTGGTTTACGTCATTCATAGACGGTGTTTCGCTGATAAAAAGCTTTGGAGCGCATACGGGACCAATCAGCTGTTCTGCGGCGGCCCCCTGAAAAGCACCGCGCCGCTCTCGCCCCGCTGGCTCTCTGCCTCTCTCTCACCCCTCACGAAGGGGCTGCCGGGGAGGAGTGCTTCGTGCCCACTGAGGTCTGGACCCGGCACCCGAGCTCTGCGTTCGGGCTCCGGTGCCAGTAGACCGAGTGAACCTCTCTGAGCAGAGCAGGCGGATTTATTAATGTGTTTGGGGGGGTGTGCTTAGTTACGTGTGCGTTTTGTTATTTCGTTATGTGTGAGAATTCAAACTTCGAGCGGACCCGCCGCTCTGGGTTAGCAGCTGCAGGACTAACGAGAACCGAGCAGAGCTCGGCCCGTCAGCTGACACATTTGGGTCGGTGTGTGAGCTTCAAAGCAGAAATGTCGCTCAGTACTTAGAAACTGTCCAAACAATCACGTGGATTCGTGTTTCCAGTTGTGTCCCGACAAAATAAAGGCTGAATAAAGGCTTATTCCCAAACATTTGCGTGCAGCCAAGCTAATGTTGTTAGCCCGTGTTTATAGCCTCTCCTAACCCTGGCTTCAAGCTCCGTTCTTGCACAAAAAAGCACCGACCACACGGATTAAATATAAAACGATGAGCGAATAGACGCTTCATAATATTCATAACATTAATAAAAGCAAGTTTGGAAGATCGTCTCGTATATTACCGAGCTGCTGCATAAATGTATGTGACAGCAAAGGTTTGTTTACAACGGGACACTTCCTTCCGGGTTTTTTAACAGTACTGCGCATGCCCAAATGATTTATTCCGAACGAAAGTGTGACCCATGGGAACGCTTGTTCTTATCGGAAAAAGGTTTTCTGTGCCCATGTGCACGGGTGAATTTTAACCCAACCATTGATCCGATCAAGACATTTTGCCCATGTAAACGCGGCTAATGTTAATGTTTATTCTCGACCTGACGACTTTAATCTCGAAACTTTGTGTCGAGTTTTTTCTCGTCTTGATGAGATTAAAGTCGTCATGACGACTTTAATCTCATCATGACGAGAAAAAACTTGACTCGTTGACCAGAATTTTTTTTTCTCACCGTGGCCCTAAAACTCCATCGTAAAGTTTGAGCCGGTGAATATGCTAATTTTTATAACAATAAAAAGGACGGTAAAAAATGCACGGAGTGCAAAAAAATTAATTAAAGAATTTCCCATCATTGTACTTGCAGAATGGCAGTGTAGGGGTGCTATATAAACTCATCATTCTCTCCTTCGCTCTCACTCGTGGTGCAGAGACGTAAGCACAGTAGGACAAAATAACTCGGCAAAACACAGTAAAACAGCTAAACAACTAAACATATTTAGTCAAAAAGCCACATTTCAACCCAAATCCGTCCAGACAGGCAAAGGGAATGATATCCCAGAATCCCTTGCGGTGCCGATCTAACAGCAGCACCAAAGTTACACCTACTTAATTGAATTAATTTGGATGAAAGGAAAATTATTGTCTGAAAACTATGTGTTATTTTTAAGGTGACTTAACAAAGAAATTATTTCTCTTAACTGAAGCAAATAATTAAGTTAGATCAAAGTAAACAAGTTTATTTTTCCAACATCCATATGTGGTCTTATCACCCTCTCACGGTGGAAAAAGTATTATCTGAGCTTCTTCATCCACTAAATAATCTTTAAATGGACACGCCATGCTGCTTCACCTCTCTGTAAACAAACTAAGCTTCAACTAAACCTGCTCCGGACCAGATTATGTTCAGAGCATGAGTTGCCATGGCAACTTGACCTACCCTGAAACATACCTCCATTTCTGGAACCGAAAGCTGAGGTTATCAAATTCCTTAGCCTCAAACTTACCGTGGGAGCTAACATAACCTGCTTTCTGGAATACCCCCCTGGAATACCCCCCAGGAGGATCAGAAAACAGCAACAAATTCTCCTCCATCAAACCATGATGTCACCACCAGCAGGTGGAGACAGATATGAGCAGAAATTCTCTAGTTGGCTTCAGATTTCAGAGTTTCCCAAACAAGCAGTAGCACAACTCCACTTTTCTCTCCAAGCCCATCCTCTGAAATCTGATCTTCTGAGGGACGAGAACACATGGAGACTGAAACTACCGGAGCATCACTAGAAGGACAGTTGGACTCCCCTCTGGAAAAAGAAGGCTTGAGCATGTTGACGTGACAAACTCCACATTTCTTCTCTTTGTCATGAGTTGGGATCCTAAAACTGGTGTCATTCATTTTCTTTTCCACCTCATATGGAGCAGAAAACTGTGCCTGTAGGCTGGAACCAGGCAAAGGCAACAACAGCAACACTTCCTCACCTGCACCTGTTGTTGTTTGTGTGTTGATCCACAAACACATGCTGTGAAGAGGAACCTGCAGTGAAGGCAGCCATGTTGGAGCCTCACACATGTTCTCATTAGGACCAAATGAACCAGTGTGTTTGAGACTGAAAGAAAGACTGAAGGACAAAGAAAGATGAAGATTCATTAAGGATCAAATCCAGACTTTATTCATGTCTTCAGACAAAAAAGCTGCAGACATTTTACAGACACAATTTAGGTTTTCAACACTTTTCTGACCAGAAGATGCAGTTCTGGATACAGCCTGAAGGTGTCAGCCTTCTCATTTCTAATCCAAGTTCAAACTACAGACCTGACTGATTTGGTTTGGTTTTTGGTATTTTAGCCATCATGTATGAAGACATCAGACATAGAATTACAGAAAAAACATCAAAAATATTTCACAAACTTATTTTTGATAAACTGAAAATGTATAATTTCTGTCTATTGGAAGTCATTTGAAGTGAAGCTGTGAAAGTGACCACATTTGTTCAACAACCTCATAGCAACAAGAAACTAAGCAGATTTCTCTCCAAAGAAGTTTTTTCCTCCGTTTTCCATCCAAACAAAGACAAACAGATGTTCTGTTTGGCAGAAATGTGTTTCCACCCAGAGGAACCTGCAGCAGCTGCTGATCCATCAGAAGATTCTGGACCTGCAGAGACTTCCCACACAGCTGCCTCTGCCTCCAAAGAAGCTGCTGATCTGCATGGAGAGAGAGCTCCAAGTCTCTGCAACCAAAGCAAAGAAGCAACCAGAGAACAGAGGCACAGAGCTGAAGCAAACATCCAAGAACGTTTGCTTTGGGAGTCCCACCTTCAGTTTTATCCGCTTCAAGACAAAGTCCCACATGAAAGAGATCAAAGTGAGCTAACCAAGCGCTTCATCCAAGAGAAGCAGCTCCAAAGCACAAAGACTCCGTCTGGTTGCAGGAACTCTGGGAAAGAAGGAGCAGGAGGAACTCCTGCAGGAATCTCTGCAGGAAACATCAGCTTGGAAAGAAGAGCTGACTCAGCTGAAACATCAGCTAACATGTCAGCAGTCTGTGGCTGAGACCAAGTCAACACTCCTGCAGCAAAAAGACACCCAGCAAACGTGGAGAGAGAGAGAGAGAGACAGACAGACAGACAGAGAGAGAGAGAGAGAGAGAGAGAGAGAGAGAGAGACAGACAGACAGACACAGAGAGAGAGAGAGAGAGAGAGAGAGAGAGAGAGATACAGACAGACAGACACAGAGAGAGGGGGAGAGAGAGAGCTGGAAGCTTCTGTCAGTCAGAGAAAAGCAGGACAGCTGAAGCTCCCAGACTCTCAGCCCAACAGCTGAAGGAGTCTCTGGACTCCAAGCTGATCTGCTCCCAATCCAAGAACATGTCCAGAAGGACAAAGACTCCTCCCTCCCTCCCTCCCACCTCCTGACTGACTGACACCACAGAGGGAGGCAACAGTCCCATGGAGACCAGCTCTGATGGAGAACCACAAGAACCTGGAAGGAGAACGGCAGCAGTGAACGGTAGCAAGAACAGTCCTCCCTTTTGGGGGAGATCTCCTCACTCACAGAGACCCTCAAGAAGAAGGAAGAGGAGGAGAAAATGATGCTTTCAAAGGCCTTGATGGACACATTCAATCAGATCAAAGAGGAGATTGAAAACCTGCAGAAACCAAAACCCAAGAAGAAATCTGGGATGCAGAGATTCCATCAGTTTTCCAAAGATCTGAAAGACAGAATTGATCCAAACTGGATTGATTTTGGTTCTTTGAGTTTTTCTACATTTGACAGAAATCAAAGTGGGAGGAGTCATCTTTATGAAGTCCATCACAATCAGAATCCATCAGAATTTTTGATGGGTTTATAATCTTCATACGCTGTCATTAAAATCTCCAACTCCGTCTCATTGAAGTATAGCACTCTCTCTCTTTTTTTCTCCACACGTTTCCATGGTGACTCTGGAAATCAGCGATCCATTGAGAATGTCTTTATGTACCTGCTGTGCACGTGCATTAACCCAGGGTTACCAAGTCCAGCGTAATTACACCAACTCATATCTGCTCTTCTGGAACCGACATACCCAGAGTAAGCAAGTTCAGGCGGATTTCAGCCAGAGTTCAGGCTTAAAGTCAGGCTAGTTTAAACATGCTTCCTGGAATACCCCCCAGGTTATTTTAGTGGAGTTTTAACCAACATATGTGGTGTTTTTTTATGAAAAGAGTTCTGGATCTTCCCTCAACGTTGGAGTCTGGTCCTGCATTTGGGTCATCCTGATACACCGTAACAAAGCCTCTTTTCTGGGCTGCAGAATCAGCTGATTCAAGGTGATTACGTAATCACGTCCCTACTGTGCAGCGCTGCATCTCAGTGTGAGGCTGCTTTCTCCACATTAGAATCCACTGGGATTGTGTCAACTCTTGAATACTTACTGGAATAAAAAGAATGTTTACATTCTCTGGAGATAAAGCCCCTGTGTCAAAGCACGTGTGCTTTTTCAGAACTTATGTCAGTAAGCTTTAGACTTTGTTTGGTTAGAAAACTTAAAATCCAACATTATTCTGCATTTCAGAGCAATACAACATTGCTCCCAAGTACATTTTTACCACACTTTTCTATATTTAGACAGATTGTGAGTCAGCCATCTTACACGTTGCAAATAAAAAAGGAGAGAAAATGAACAGCACTACCAGCACTGTAAAACACAATCATCATATCATATCAATAGGCTGAAAGATCATATTTCACCTCAATAATAAATTACGTAACACAAAGTGTAAAATTAATTAAAACACAACATTGTCCATTTTTATTTCCATTGTTCTTGTTATTTGCAGTGAGGAGGACATTTGATATATTTGCTTCTTTACTGCACTGTTTATCTAAGTTATTACATTGAAGTGAGTAAATTATTACAAAGATGCACTAGTATTTTTTAACATTTAATTTCAGTGTTCCAAATAACGTTACATGCATCAGTCCACTCCTTGAAGCAGTCGGGGAAGAGAAAACAGCTACACACACATGTCAGGCAGTTAGTCAACTCCAGCTTCTATACTTGCATCAACTTAAAAAAATAATATCTAGCACATTCTCAATATTAACAAAGAAATCATACATTTCAAATTGAACTTTTCCTTAAAGTAAATACAAAAACAAGTTGAAGTAAATACAGAAACCTATAAGCAACTTTTCTCCTCTTGGCTTCATCATGCACTAGCATGCTAGCTCGTTAGCTTGCTAACTCGTCCAATTTGTGGTTAGCTTATTAAAAAAAAAAAAAAAAAAAAAAAAAGAAAAACAATCTGCACGGTGGCGCAGTGGTTAGCGCTCTTGCCTCACAGCAAGAAGGCCCCCGGTTCAAGTCCCGGCTGGGGCACGTGAAAAATCAACATCGATGTGTGGAGTTTGCATGTTCTCCCCGTGCATGTGTGGGTTTTCTTCCTCCCACCGCCCAAAAACATGCTTCATAGGTCAATTGGCAACTCTAAATTGACCATAGTGGAGCGAGAGTGAATGGGTTTGTGTTTGTGGACATTCTACCCTGCGACAGACTGGCAACATTTCCAGGGCATCCCCTGCCTTCCCCCACAAGTGGCCAGGATAGGCTCCAGCACGCCCGTGACCCCGAAAGGGGAAAACGGTATAGAAAATGAATGAATGAAAGAAAAACAATCTTCTACTCACCAGGATATCTCTTTAAACTGTTTGAAAATCTTTAGAATACTCCTTCAGTGTCGATTCGTGCCAAGTTACTATTTCTGTATGTGTTCCAGAAGCACACTGATGTCCTCTTATCTCACGTCGCAGATGTCGTCGCAGATGGAAAAAACCTTGAGAAATATGGAGTGATATTTCTGCCACCACGTTGCACACAAAACTTTCTAAGTTGCACATAAGACTTTCTAAGTTGCAAGTGAAAACATTAAATATTTGCTTTTTAATTATTTTTTATTCTGCTTTACTTTGTTTTACTTTCAAAAGTGTTTTTGTTTTTGCATGTTTTTGCATGCGTTGTGTCAAATCTCGCTTTTGTCCTATCTTTGATTTTGCTGAGTTAATATTCAGTTTAGTATTCAGTTTAGTATTCAGTTTTTCAGATTAGTTTGTCAACATTTTCAGGAACGAGGAGAGATCTTTTAGCGGTAACGATGTCCCCACATTAGAAAAAAACCCTCTCACCCAGGAGAGAGGTTGCAGAAATGGAGAGATACCTCTTTGCCCATTTTGCAATATGCTTACAGCTGATCTCATTAATTCTTCCCAATTCAAGAGGGTTTGGATCAAGAGGGATGCATCCTGTTTCTCTGTATTTGGTAACTTTATCTTCATCTCCTCCAAAATAGCAGACTTATTTTCCACCGGCATCTGAAAGGCTTTGCCAAACAATTCAGTCATTACTAATTACAGACATTCAGGTGATGCCGTTTTAAGTGCATTAGAAGATTAGATGTTTTACAGCGGCATATGCGATCTTCGTGAAACAATGTTGGCACATGGTGTTCGACTTATCCAACTGTCTTTTTCCTTCA
This sequence comes from Oryzias curvinotus, assembly GCA_023969325.1. Lineage (NCBI taxonomy): Eukaryota > Metazoa > Chordata > Actinopteri > Beloniformes > Adrianichthyidae > Oryzias > Oryzias curvinotus. The sequence continues at coordinate 17,520,386 of CM043707.1, read as the reverse complement.
TGGATGCTCACAACAAATCAAAAGTGTTCCCACACAGGAGAGCGTAAGAAGATTGGTGGGTCCTCAACTTCTGGTCTCACATCTGCATTAGCCATAGTGCTATAGTTGACATGCTAACTGTCCGTCACCTAATGGCGTATCGGCAAAAACTGGCAGTTAACATTAGTTCCGTCGTGGAGCAAAGTTAATACATTGGGGGACAAAAACAAAAAAATAAATAGCGACTCGTCATATTTTCGGGCAGGCACACATCTGCAGAGTTACAGGTTACCCCCTTAGGGCGGGTCAGTCAATTAGCTCACCTGCTCAGCGTCCTATTTAAGTCAGGTGTACAATTGTTCATTCTCTCTTACCTTCAGCGCTCATTCTTCGCATGTTCTCTGATGTTGGCGACTTTTGTCCTGGTGTGTCTTGGCGTTGTGATGTCTGCCCCGCCTTTCTGCTTGGATAGGGATTATCCTCCGTGTTCTGATGGGGAGATTTCTGTTATTCCTACGACTGCTCCCCCAGTTTCCATCTCCCCCGGTGGCGCCGCCGCAGCTTCGCGTCCTTGGCGCCGCAGGTCCCGCATTTCAGCCAAGCGCCTGCAGGATTTGCCTGTCCACCGTATTTTGGAAGCTTTATACTAGAACGGCGTTCCGGTGCCCGCAGGGGTTATCTCACGATGACCTGTTTGAGTATTTTATGGCTCAGGCCAAGGTTTCCAGTGTTGCTCGCCAGAAAGGAAAGGGAAAAGCTCCCTCCCGGAAGCGCGCTGCCCCGGCGGTGGATCCTGACGACGCCGTATTTCCCGGGCCCTCTTGTGACTGTGTTTCCACTTCTTCAGCTGAGGCTTCCATCATGTCCTCTCTCGTGGATATCAAGCGTTCTCTGGATACAATGAATTCCCGGATCACTTTTGTGGAGCGTGCAGTGATGCCCTCTTCGCCAGGTTTTACGGTGCTGGCCTCTTCCTCTACCGGGCATCGGACTCTTACCTGCAGCGTTTGTGGCTCGTTTTTACACTCCACCTCGCTCTGTCCAAAGACAGCAATGCATGCCCTCTCGACTCCTCCCGCTCAGTCCTCTGGTTCTACCCCTCCTTTCCTCCCGTGGGGACTGGTACCTTTTCGTTCCCGTTCTCACGCTCCTCTTTGTCATTATTTCAATGAAGGTGTCTGTGTTTTTCCTAGCTGTGAGTATATGCATGTTTGTAGCGTGTGTGCAGACAGCCACCCTCGCTCTGTGTGCCCCCGGAGAGTCCGCTCCAAGCCTTCCAGGAATTAAACTTCGGGCATCCTTCTACTCCAGTGGACGTGTTTTCTCTCTCTGATGCCCTGGCTTCTCACCCTAATAGTTGTTTTGTGAACTACCTCATCACTGGTTTAGTGCAGGGTTTTTTTGCTGGGTTGAGTTTTTTTCCTCTTGTGTCTTATGTCTGTGGGAATTTGTTGTCCGCTCGTAAAGAACCTGCAGTAGTGGTTTCTATCCTGGCAAAGGAAGTTTCTCAAGGTTATATGATTGGGCCTTTTTCTAGGGCTCTGTTTCCCTTGTTTTGGGTCAGTCCTTTAGGGGTGGCAACTCGGAAATATTCTGGTAAAAAGCACCTTATTATAGACCTCTCCGCCCCTCATAACTCCTCTGTTTCAAGCATTAATAGCTTGATCCCTCGTGAGCCTTTTTCGCTCTTCTACGCTTCTGTTGATAATGCTGTCTCTTTGATTAAAACCGCCGGACAAGGTGCGTGGTTGGGGAAAGCTGACATTTCGAATGCGTTTAAAATTATGCCATTGCATCCCTCACAGTGGCATATCTTTGGTGTTAGATGGCGCTCTAAGTATTATTTTTCTGTTCGTTTACCTTTCGGCTGTCGTAGTAGTCCTCACATATTTGATTCTCTGTCCGAGGCATTATGCTGGATTCTGTATAATTCTTTCAAGTTTCCTTATGTTTTGCATCTTTTGTATGATTTTTTGGTGATTGATTTTCCATCTTCGCCCCCACATCGTTGCATTTCTGCGGTCAAGTTGCTTTTTTCTCATCTGGGTGTTCCTCTCTCCCCTGAGAAGACATTTGGTCCTTCCACTCGTTTAGAATTTTTGGGGATTGTTCTCGATAGTTCTTTGATGCAGGCTTCCCTGCCGTCCGATAAGCTCATTCGTATTTGTGAGGCCATTTCGTCTTTTCTGTCCGTTGGACGTGTGACTAAAAGGGATTTGCTTTCCCTTTTGGGCCATCTGAATTTCATTATGCGAATTATTCCCCATGGCCGTTCTTTCATTTCTCGTCTTCTCGATATTGCCAGTTCGGTTCCGGACCTTCACGATCTTCTTGTTCTGGATGTTGGTTCCCTGTCCGACTTACGTTTTTGGTCTCTCCTTTTGGGGGCTTGGAATGGTGTTTCTTTTTTCTATAATGATCTTTCGAATCTTTGGACTCCCTTCATATTTTTCCTGATGCTGCTCCGTCCGTTGGTTTCGGGGGAATTTTCTATGACGTGTGGTTTGCAGATGTTTGGCCAGTGGAAACTCTTGAAGCCGTACCTAAATCTACAGCTTTGTTTGAATTATATCCAATCGTGGTACCATGCTCGCTATGGGGAGAAAATTGGTCGAGGAAACGAATAATGGTGTTTTGCGACAACGCAGCTGTAGTGGAAATAATTAATAAAGGGCGTTCTAAATGTGCGTTGATAAACAGTCTAATGAGGCGATTGACCTGGTTTAGTGTCATGAATAATTTTATACTTCGAGCTACCTTTATTCCTGGTCATGTGAACATGGTAGCTGACGCCCTCTCTCGCTTTAAATTTCAGGAATTCAAAAATCTATGTCCGAATGCCAATCCTCACAGCCTCCCCTGCCCTGCGTTCCAGCAGATAATTCTCAATTAAATGTTTCTCCTCTGAATGAATTACTGGTATTTCCTGCTGGATACATGAGGTTTGAGGCTCATGAGGCTCAATCTACTATTAAATCATATGATTCATTCCGGACATCCTACCGCTCTTTCTGTGCTAGTATTCCAGCTTCCCCTTTGCCAGTTAAGATACCATTAGTCTGTGCTTTTGTTGTACACTTATTTGAGAATCGCCGGTATCAAGTTCAGAGCATCAAATCCTGCCTGGCCACCATCCAGTTCCACACGAGATGTTGTTCCTCTTCAGCGACAAATCTTCTTGGACACCCTACCATACGTCTTCTCCTCAACAGCCTTTTGAAGGTTCGCCCTTCCGGAAATGTCAAAAGGTTACCACTTACTTTGCCTATGGTTCATAAACTTGTGTTAAGATTGCGTGCTGGATACATTTCTCTCTATTTAGACTATTTATTAGAAGCTGTTATTATAATGGCATTCTATGGTTTCTTAAGATGTGGTGAATACACTACTAGAACTTTCTCTTTCGACCCACAGATGGATCTCACTTTTTCTGATTTAACATTCACTGAGCACTTTTATTCCATCAATCTTAAACATTCTAAGACTGACAAATTTTCTAAAGGTGTTCAAATAGTCATAGCCAAAACTAATACTGCTTTCTGTCCTTTCTTATCCATGCAACGCTTCCTGAGTCTCCGACCTAGTACTCCCTGGTCAGCACCTATTTTCTTTGTGGATGGCTGTAAACCCTTGACTAGAAGTTGGATGGCTTCCAAGTTTCATAGTCTCTGCTCGTCCTGCGGTCTTCAGACATTTACACCTTGCACTCCCTGAGAATTGGCGCCACGACGACTGCTGCTCTTCACGTGCCATCATCTACGCTAAAAGCAATGGGAAGGTGGTCCTCATCTGCTTTTCAGAGATATGTTAGATTAAATTCTGATGAAATATTAGCGGCTCAAATAAAAATAAGTCTGGTTTGAATGATGACTATGTTAAGCCAGGTGGAAGCCGCGAATTATGAGTATTAAATGCATTGGTGTTTAAATTGAATCAGGTTGTGTAATCTTGTTGGCTCCCCTTCAGTCTTCCCTCTCTCTTCAGATAGTATGTTCCCCTGGTGAACGGGAGCGGCCCAACGGTCAATGGTGCCGGGTAAACATATAGCAGATCCACTAGATAGAATGTTCACTTTGTAGAGTGGTTCTCGAATGGGAGCGGCCCAACGGTCAATGGTGCCGGGGTAAAGACATAGCAGATATACTAGATAGCATGTTCCCTTCATGGAGCGGTTCTCAAATGGGAGCGGCCCAATGGTCAATGGTGCCGGGTAATCATAGCAGTCATACTGGAAAATGAAAGGAAACGAAGTGAAAATGGAATACCGAAAACACACCTCATCTTATTTACACACTGATTATAAATTCACATTTTCTTCTTCCGGATGATCTTGGTGGTGGGGGTTTTTGTTAGCCGTAAGTGTAAGCAAAAAAGAATTATATCAAGGAATTGAACGGAGCCTTATGCCAAAACGAAGTTGTGAATCAAGTTGTGAATGCCAACCTAAAGATGTTATGAAAACCTAAAGATGTTGTGAAATAAATATTCTTCTGCAAGAGTTGTCTGACTGAAATAACATTTAAAAACCAAAACGGTGCAAAGGTGAACCGAACCGAAAGTGCCATACTTAAACGTTCTGGTACAACTATGTGTACCGTTACACCCTTATTACTTGACCTAACAAAGTATATACTGCAGTCACTACTTTGTGTTTAAATCTTTATTAAATGTTCACTGATTACATTTAAAGTGTTAGAATTAAAGATGTATAAAAATCATTTAAACCATAATGAAAACATTCAAGAATTAGCTCTAATGACTCAAAACAACTCATTTCTATTTGCAGGTACATCTAAAACAATTCATTTTATGAAAATGTTGTACATATTTTGTCAGCAGTAAAACTCTTTGTCTAATATCATTACACAAAGATTCAAATGGATTGATCCATTACTTTTTTTGCTTTTTATGTAGAGAAGATGAAAACCAAAAAAAAAAACTAATAAAAAGTAAGAATATCATATTATAACAATACATTTGTAGAAAACTTCATTTCTACAGATTCAATACTTACTTGTGTCTCCCTGTAATGAAGTTACTTCATCAATATGGTATGGAGGCCATCAGATTTTTCCTTCCTGTAAAATAAAGTCTGACTGTGGTGCAGAGGTTGAGGTGTCGACCTCTTATCAGAAAAGCTTAGAATTTAGAGTTTACACTAACTACTGTATTACATTGTTTGTAAAGAGAAAGTCTTGTGAGTTCTCATGTGTGTTTGGAGATTAGATAATTGACGAAAACATGCATCACATTCTTTACAAGAAAAAGGCTTTTCTCCTGTGTGAGTTCTCATGTGTATTTTAAGACTAGCCTCATGACGAAAACTTGTATCACATTCTTTACAGGAAAAAGGCTTTTCTCCTGTATGAATTCTCATGTGTGTTTTGAGATTAGATAATTGACGAAAACATGCATCACATTCTTTACAAGAAAAAGGCTTTTCTCCTGTGTGAGTTCTCATGTGTGTTTTGAGATGATGTATTCGACTAAAACTATTTTTACATTCTTTACAACAAAAAGGCTTTTCTCCTGTGTGAGTTCTCATGTGTCTTTTGAGAGTAGATATTTGATTAAAACTTTTTTTACATTCTTTACAAGAAAAAGGCTTTTCTCCTGTGTGAGTTCTCATGTGTATTTTAAGACTAGCCTCATGACGAAAACTTTTATCACATTCTTTACAGGAAAAAGGCATTTCTCCTGTATGAGTTCTCATGTGTGTTGTGAGATTAGATCTGTGACTAAAACTTTTTTTACATTCTTTACAAGAAAAAGGCTTTTCTCCTGTGTGAGTTCTCATGTGTGTTTTGAGAGTAGATATTTGATTAAATTTTTTTTTACATTCTTCACAAGAAAAAGGCTTTTCTCCTGTGTGAGTTCTCATGTGTGTTTTGAGAGTAGATCTGTGACTAAAACTTTTCTCACATTCTTTGCGAGAAAATTGCTCATCTTCTGCATGGATTCTTGTGTGAATTTTGAACAGAGATATGTTACAAAAACTTTTACCACATTCTTTACCGATATAACATCTTTCATCAGACCCAGTTTCCATGTAGTCAGACGGGTTAGTAATTATTCTTGAGTTTTTACCAGACTTGATAGAGGAAAGTCTCTCTTCTTTTTGAGATTGTTTGTATTTCTTACCAAGATTTGTCTTCTTGGGATTTTTTCTAACATCAGAGTCACACTGACCTGCTGACATATGAGAGCTGTCCACACTTTGGACATGACTTCTGTCTCTTCTCTTCCTCTGATCTCTGTTCTGTGGGTCTGTCTCTTCATCTGTAGTTAATGTTGATTCTTCATGTTGGTTTCCTTCTTCATCCTGACTATCAGTTACATTAAAGCTCTGCTGATTGTTTAGATCTGCTTCACTGTTCTCATCTTCCTCATAAGTAGGAATCTCCATCAAGGTATCAGTATCCTGCTTCAGATCAAGCTGATCTTCATCCTGACTGATACAGAGTTCCCCTGGTTCCTCTTTGGTCTGTGGAGGTTCTGGTTCTTCCTGTTCCACTCTGAAGTTCCTCTGCTGGATGCAGAGATCTTCCTCTTCAGTCATCAAACACTGGAGGAGGCCTGCAGAAACACAAGTAGAGGCCCTTTTATATGTTATAGTTACTGTATGCTAGGAGTGTAACGGTACACGTAGTTGGACAGAACTGTTTCGGAACAGCACTTTCGGTTCGGTTCCTGTTCATACCTAGTCCGTTTTTTGGTTTGTTTATCTTTTCCCCGCAAATGTATTAACTTTGCCTTGAGGCGGAACTAATGTTACTCGCGGTATTCCGCCGAGACTCTCACTGGTTTCTGCAATTGCGTGCCTGTAGGAAGGGGGGGGGCAGAGCGTGTCGCGCGCAGCAGCGTAAGACTTTGTGTGAGCGCGCGTTCAGTTTGTGTAGCTCAGTGATGGAGAACAGCAATAAGTCCAAACGGGTAAGTGAACCCCGAAGGAAGATCCGCCTTCCACGGTCAGAAACATCACTGCAGTTTAAGTTCAACAGCTATCAGGTGACGGAGGTGACAGTGCGCATGTCCACAGGATCAGCATGGCTAATGCTTAGCTTACGCTCTCCTGTTTGGGGAATGTTCTGTTGTGTTGACATCGTTACTCAAAGATAGTGTATGCCACAGAATAAATCTGTTAATGCTCTTAAAGCGGCATGACCCAACTGTTCCAGTCGGGTCCGCAAGAAAATAAATGTGCAAGTTAATTTTTCAGGCCAGTGTTAATTATCCAAAGTTTTTAGTTCCTGGCAGCTAATAGTTTTTCTTATTTTATTAAGCAGATCATCTACAGAGGTCAATTTTATTTATTGTTATATAAAACCAATAAATCCATTTTGCAAGTTATTATTTTTTAGCTTTTTGTTCAGAAAAATACCAAAAATAGATAAATTAAAGCTTTATTAATCTCCCAAGGGAGAAATTCAGGTGTCCGACAGCAAAACACACACAATAAATAACAATAAGATAATACTTTATAAAATAGCAGTTCATATCAGGCAGATTTGTTAAACAGCCGTACCGAACTGAAACGTATCGAACCGAGCCCTAAGAAACTCTGAATCGAACCGAAATGAGATTTTAGCGTATCGTTACACCCCTACTGTATGTATTGTTAAGTACCAATACAATTTTAAATAGAATCATTCAGAATATGCACAATAAAAAACGTTTAATGTTTTAAAACAAGTTTCTTGTTTTCTTTAGCACAACAGTATAAAACTGTCCTCTACACCTGCCCCCGATAAGGAGAGCTGTTTCTGTCAATAACTTGTAGTCTGAACCAGTTATAGATATAAAATAGTATTTTTGATTGATTGATTTATTGAATTATTTCTAGCATTGAAGTCAAAGCAATAAAGAATTTACACATTACAGAAATGTTGAAATGCATAGTTTAAAAAGACAGAAAATAAAACAAAAAAGTCACTTAAATCACATTTGCTTAATTAAATACAGGGATTTTCTTTGTTTTTTTTAAGGAAATGAAATTGCAGATAAGTAATTCATAAATAGTACAAACAGCTCTTTAATGTTATATAACTTATAAATAACTCAATTTAAATCATGCTGAGATAAATAGGACAGATTTACTAGACAGGGGATGGTGGGATTGACAGAAAATGTACTTTTAACCTGATTCTGTCTCCAGGCAATTCATTTTTATATAAAATTCTAAAGAGGAAAACAGTCTGAAAACAAATAGAATGTTTTAGATTCTTGCCATAATTGACAGTAAAGACACAGGCATCTATAGTAAATGTTTGACACAGTCTCTGAGGCTTATTTTAGCACAACACCAGCTGTGTAATGTTAGGAATATGCTGCTAATAAAGTTACATTCACATGTCTGTTATCGTATTTATTTTATTTAGAAATCACCTCCAGGACCGAGGTCTGGGGCCCCATCAATCGGGCTCAGAAACTTACCTGTGGTGGTGTTGGTGGGTGTGTTTATGTTTGTGTGTTAGCCTGGAGGTGCTGCTGGCAGCTCAGACGGTAAAAATGTGTCAAAATGGACAAGCTTGAAGATTTGATGTGAGAACTTGTAAAATAGAATGTGGCAAACCAAAAGTCTGCATCTGTGTGTGAAAATCTTCTGCTGTAAAGTTTGACAAATAAAATCACAACTGATTAATTACCATTTGCATGTGTTCATTTAGAGCGGGGGTCAGCAACCAGCGGCTCTGGAGCTTCAGGCGGCTCTTTAGCACTGCCCTAGTGGCTCCCTGGAGCATTTTAAAAAATGTTTAAAAACTTAAAAAGATGGGGGAGAGGAACATATTTTTGTTTTAATATGGTTTCTGTAGGAGGAAAAACAAGACACAAACATTTTTACGGTTTTCCAGTGCTGTAAAAATGTGTAGAATAAATATTGTAACGTCCAACAGATACGTCACTTTCAGCGGGAGAAACGGGAACCAAGTTGTCATTTAGTTGAGCTGTCAATCAACTGGCTGCACTGGAGAACTGTCCATGTCCCGTACACCGCACGATTCGGAACAGTCTCAGGAGGAGAGGAGGCAGAAGGAGAAGCTGAAAGCGCAGTCTTCTTTCCAGCATAACGAGCCTACTTATTTTGAAAATGCACTAAATTAAACATTGCTCAGAAGTCATCAACCTCTCCCCCTCCCACACTTATGGTGCAACATAAAGAAACGACATAACAGGAAGAATAAACTAAGGTGGAACAACAAAACTGCCATATGAGAAGAAATGTGGGCAAACAGAAACGCTCATGCTGATCCCTAATTAGATCAGGAGACCACACCCCACAATCCCCTGCTGCTAACAGACCTAAAATGCACATGACCGCCACTACAATGTTAAATTTCAACATTTCTGTCAACGAAGATTTGCGACATAGCCTGCAACACACGTTTCTACCAGCAGGGCTTTTTTTTACTGGGCAGGTGGCTGATGTAAATGAACCACCATCAGTTCCGTTCATTGCTTGATGAAGTTGAAAGTGAATATTCTGATCTCCTGCTACACAACACAGTCTGATGGCTGTCCAGGGGTGAGGTTTTGCGTCACTTTGTCGTCTGTTTAGAACATGTGAAAACATTCCTGAAAAGCAAAGACCTGAACTACCCACAACTGGAAGATGCTGAGTGGCTGGAAAAGCTGCACGTTTTGGTGGATCACATGACTTTGACAAGCAACTAAAACCAGCCGAATGAAAATCTGCAGGCACCGCAAATGCTTGAAGCTGTTCTGTCAGTCGAGCACAAGCTGACTGTCTTTGCAGAGATGTACAACAAAAGAAGAGAAGACGATGCTGCTGCGTTTACACTGACTTGCTTGGCATTTGCACAGAAATCAAACTTAACTGTATTCATTTGATTTTATATACTTTACCTTTTCAAAAAGCTGTTGTTTTATTTTATAAACGCAGGCTGCATTTATTGCAGTCTGTTTAGTTCCCAGAGGGGCTCGTCTTGCACGTTCCATTTTATTGTTTTTTGTTTGAATCCTCACAATAAAAATGACATCAAAAATCGGATTTCTTTATTGCATTTCTTTAATTTTATCAAAGCAATGAAACATAATTCATTGATATTGTAATGAAGTTAAACTTGCACAACAGAGCAGTCACGTGACGTGTCATTCTCCCAGAATGCACTGCAGGGCAAATAAACATTTAATCATTAATGCTCATTATGTATTTGTAGCAACTTAGTCATTTTAATAGTAGGCTAATATAGCTACTATAGATACATATTAAATGTGTTGCCTTCATTATAAGGCTTAAATAGGGCTTTTCATCTTTTGCAGCTCTAGACATATTTGTTTTTTGTTTTTTTTTTGTCCAATTTGGCTCTTTCAACATTTTGGGTTGTTGACCCCTGATTTAGAGTAACAACCTCAAATCAGTGATTTCAACTTCTTGAACCTGCTGCTGTGAATCACAGCACGCTACAACTGAGTGAACTACAAATACATTTCAAAAGTAAAAAGATTTTTTTCCCCCTGACTTTCAATGAGAAGTGATCTCTTGAGGTGTAAATGGAGACACAGCAGAGAGACGGCTGCCAAGAGACCATTGTCAAAAAAGTACAATATCTGAGGAAAGACCATTCAGTAAAAATCAATAATCTCTCAAAAAGAAATGAATTTCTACATTTATATGATATTGAAGACTCGTCAGCATATTCATGCTACAATCAATACTTTGTGAAAAATATTATATAATATGTCAATATTCATTTTATTGTTTATATTTGATCAATAATATAGCTCTGAAGATACTGAAGCTATTTTCGCCAAACTTTCTGTACTGACTAATCATGACCCTGTTGTTCAACTACAACAAAGATAACTGTAAGTCAATTAATTACGTTTTTTTTCCAATATGGATCATGATTGGTCCAAAATTCTTAATAGCTCTAAAAGATACCATAGCTAACAACGTAATGTTCTGATATCTTGATCGGATCAATGGTCGGATTTAAATTCGACCGTGTACATGGGCCCAGAAAAACTTTTTCAGTAGTCGCATTTGTAGTCGCAAGAACAAACTCCACTTTTCTCTCCAAGCCCATCCTCTGAAATCTGATCTTCTGAGGGACGAGAACACATGGAGTCACACTTTTGGTCAGAATAAATTATTTGGTTATGCGCAGTAGTGTTGAAAATACCGGAAGAGGAAATGAGTCCTGGTGTAAACAAACTGCCACAGAGTAGATAGCTGGCAGCTCGGTAATATACAAGATGATCTTCTAAACGTCCTTTACTATTGTTAGGGTTATTATGAAGCACCTGCTAGATCATCTTTTTATTTTTAATCCCTGTGGTCAGTACTTTTTTTGTGGTGGAACAGAGTTGGAAGAAGTCAGGGTTATGAGTGAGCTAACATGCGCTAACAACAAGTTCCAAGTCTAAAAATACAAACAGACGACAGATCAAGTGCTTCTTTTTGTCAGCTCCGCGCATTCCACTGTCTTTCCCTCTGTGTGTCCCAGGTTGTCGACCCCTGATACAGTATGTATTGTAGTATGAGGAAGTGTGTGGTTAACATTTCTTTAGATTGCTCAGAAAGGTGTTCCTACTGGTATTTGTGTTAAATTAGAAACAATTAGAAACATTAAAAAAGACCCTTTTTTAGTATTAAGATCTTTTTCTTCATCACAATGTCACAGATTTCAATAAAAATACCTCAAAATCAGGCTTTTCACAGCAATTATTATGTTAAATTAAAAATATATTAATAAAATTACTTAATAACAAGTAATGATTGATTAATCATACAATTAATTCATCTCATGACAGTGTCATAATTCATTTTTGGGAAATATTTTAAATGTACATTTAATAAATGATTTTCTTAACAACTAGAAAAACAGAAATTTAAAGTATTTTGTTAAACAGTGAAGTGGAACTTTGTGGCTCTTGTTGGGTTTTGGTCTGGAAGAAACTGGATCAAATGGTTCTTTAGTCTCTCAGTGTATATATTTTATATATTATATTTTTTATAGTTTTTCACTGATGTGTTCAGGTTTGAATCTTTTCTGTCTGCAGATCCATGAGCAGGACCCTGTCTTTGGGTTTTAGCTTGAAATGGAGTTTTGGAAATAGAATCTGTCTGAATGTCTGGAATTGGAGACATGGAGACATCAAAGAGGTTTAGATGGATTTTGGGTTTGACAGAGAAATCTGCTGAAAAGAACTGAACTACAAACTTAGAACCACAGACGACTAAACAGATTGGACTTTTTTATCTGCTAACAATTTTCTCTTTGATCTGTTAAGGTTTCCTGTTTGTCGTTAGCTGGAGGGACTAACTAAGATCATCTGATTTGAAGAATGTTGTGGGCTGCACTGACCAACAATGTCTTCTGTCTTTTCAACTGGAAGGGACAGAAGAGACTCTTCCAGGACACGCTGTTGATGGACTGCATGTTTGGAGAGCTTGAAGCTCAAGATAGAACCGTTGTTGAAGTGAACATACCGATAGTGTGGAGATGAAGATCAGAGTCACACTGACCTGCTGACATGTGAGAGCTGTCCACACTTTGGACATGACTTCTGTCCCTCCTCTTCCTCTGATCTCTGTTCTGTGGGTCTGTCTCTTCATCTGTAGTTGATGTTGGTTCTTCATGTTGGTTTCCTTCTTCATCCTGACTATCAGCTACATTAAAGCTCTGCTGATTGTTTAGATCTGCTTCACTGTTCTCATCTTCCTCATTAGTAGGAATCTCCATCAAGGTATCAGTCTCCTGCTTCAGATCAAGATGTTCTTCATCCTGATTGATGAAGAGTTCCCCTGGTTCCTCTTTAATCAGTAGGGGTTCTGGTTCCTCCCGTTCCACTCTGAAGTTCCTCTGCTGGTTGCAGAGATCTTCCTCTTCAGTCATCCAATGCTGGGGGAGAACTGCAGGAACACAAACACAACAAGGAGCCTTTTATACGTTTCCAGGACTTTTGGGTTTCATCAAGCATCAATAAACTCTGTGATCATTGGAGAAAATGTCTGAGGAGTCTGGAGTCATTGAAATAAATATATATGCAGAGGTGGGTAGTAACGCGTTACAATTACTTAAGTAACTTTTTGGTAAATTGTACTTGTGAGAGTAAGGCAACGCAATTTCATTTGATTGGCACAATAAGTACACAAAGTAAAAGAGAAAAAAAAAGAAAAGCATGAAGCTCAAAGGTCTTCTCTGTTTCTCTGATGAAGGTCACATACCTATGTGTTGGAGCTGCAGCTGTGGTTTCCAGATGACATCCAGCAGTCTGCGCTGACGACAGAGCTCCTGCTCGTACTGGACGATGGTTCCTTCACAGAGTCTGCAGATTTCTTCAGCAGCAGCAGCTAGTCGCTCGCTGATCAACTCTCTCAGAGACTGAAGAGAAGACATGGTTCCTGCTCCGATCTTCAGCTCCAACTCCCACAAACACCGCCGTCCTCTTCACTGCAGCTCCGATCGATCATCTGCTAGTCTCACAATCACAGCAATCCACGTTGTCTTTCGTTGCCGTCTCGTCCGGCCTTCACAGATTCAGATGGTTCAGGACGTCCAAAAATGAAATGTGCAGAAATGAAAAGACACACAGAGTCTGCATGAATTTTCAAACCTTTTCCAAAATGGAGAAACATGACCTGTTAGGCTCTGTGGCTGTCCTCCCTCTCTGTCCTCAAGGCTAAAAGGCTTCTTTATTATTCAATAAGGGAAGATGTAAACATACTAGATAAAACTGTTCAGGTGAGGTATAGTTTGTAAAATGAAACCAGGCCAGACTTAGCGGAAATGCACCAGACAAATGCGACTACTGAACTACTGCGAGATTGAACTTGTTGACTTGTTGGGGTGAGTGAACGCTGGCGCGTTTTGGCTGCTGCTGCTCCCTGGACTCTATGCCACTTTAAGGCTCTACTTGCCCCTGTGGACTGTGTCTTTTGCTATTAATGTGACTTTTCCTCACTCATCACCTTCTCGCAGCTATCTGCAGTTTGTCACCTGGATCAGTGTACGTTAACGTTTGAGCCCTGATCACCATACACGCAGTGCGTGAGAGCTAGCTTACCTGCTGCTTACTCCCAAGGCTGCCACAATGTGGATCAACTGTGTTTGGATTTTACTCGCCTGGATCATCCTGTCATTTCTCAAGCATCCACTGACAGCCCTGCTCCAATACTCTGTCGCTGACTTTGCCGAGCTTCGCTCTTCTCCACTCGATTCACCTCCACCAGCGCTGCTCCAGCACCCGGACATCCTATTCCAGCCTCGTCGGAGATACATTCACCGCGGCTCACGTCGGATCATCCGTGATGAGAACTCCAACTCCAACTCCAACACCATCAGGTCATTTTGGTCCGCCAGTCGCCGTCCGCCGAGAAACTTTGGTCGTCGCGCTAATCAAAGCTTCCTGACTCGTCTGCCTCGGTCACCTAACGATCCGGCCGCCAAACTCTCCGCCAACTTTGGTCTTCTGAACATCCGCTCTCTCACGAGCAAGGGTCATCTCATCCAAGATCTCCTACTCGACCACAAGTTGGATTTTATGTGCCTAACAGAAACATGGCAGCAGCCAAATGACTTCACCTCACTGAATGATGCTACTCCTCCGGGGTTTGTTTACATCGCGCAACCACATGGCTCTGGCCGCAGAGGGGGGCTCGCGATGATCTATCGCGAGAGTTGGAGGATAACGCCTGTGACTGTCCCTGCCTATGAGACTTTTGAGGCAAGTGTATGTCAACTCTCTGGCCCTGTTCCAACTATTGTTGCTGCATTTTACAGACCCCCAAGATCAGTCAAAAATTGTATTAATGACTTTTCTGCTCTTTTAACTATCCTTTCCACTCTTTCACCGAGAATAATAATTTTAGGGGATTTTTATATTCACATGGACAGTGACACCAACTCCCTCACCAAAGACTTTGTTTCCCGTCTGGACAGCTTTGGACTCAATCAATATGTCAACTTTCCCACCCATATTAAGGGTCATGTATTGGACCTTGTTTGCTGCTCTGGTGTTACACCTGCGGACTGTAAACCAGACCCCCTCCCGTATTCTGATCATATGCTGTTATCTTTTCATGTCAACCTCTCTGTTTCTAAATCCAATCTTCCACGCACCATTAGCTTTCGTTAAATAATGGACATTAACCTGGACAATTTATCCTCACTCATCCATAGCATGCCCAGTCCTGATAGTGCTTCCCCTCCTGAGGAACTGATCTCCCACTACAATTCTAACCTCCATAATTTTCTAGACATTCTCCCCCCACTCAAAACAAGGTCTATCTCATTCAACGTCTGCACCCTGGTTTACTCCATTCCTCAGACAACTCAAAGCTAAAGGTCGCCAACTAGAACGACTCTACAAGAAAACTGGGCTCACTATTCATAAAGACATGTTTTGTAACCATATCATCCAATACAAAGACTCCATCTCCAAGACCAAAACAGAATATTTCTCTGGTTTGATAAACTCGGCTAATGGCAACTCAAAGGTCCTATTTTCTATCCTCTCACGTACAACCACCTGCCAGAATTCACTTCCTCCTCATTTGTACACCTCTGACTTCTGTAACACCCTAGCGTCTTATTTCTCTTCAAAAATCCATGACATTCACCAGCAACTTCAATCCAACTCAAGTCAAAATGTAACGGCACCAGCTCTTCTCTCCCCACATCAGCTATTTTAATCCTTTAATCTTCCATCAGTTGAGCAAATCACCGAACTCATTAACAAATCCAAAACCACCTCCTGCTAACTTGACCCAATTCCCACTGCTCTGGTCAAGGCTACTCTCCCCTCTTTATCCCCCCTCATTACTAGCATCATTCACGCCTCCCTTAAGACTGGAACTGTTCCTCCTGTTCTCAAAACCGCAGCTGTCACCCCCATACTGAAAAAAACAGGTTCGGATCCCACCAATCTCAATAACTACTGCCCAATCTCTAATGTTCCACTCATTGCTAAAAATCCTTGAAAAAATGTCAACCCACCTCTCTTCCAATAATTTATATGAACAACTCCAGTCTGGCTTCCGTCAATTTCACAGTTCAGAAACAGCCCTCCTTAAAATTACTAACGACCTTCTACTCGCTGCTGACTCTGGGTTAGCCTCCATCCTCCTTCTACTTGATCTGACTGCTGCATTTGATACAATCTCACACCCCATCCTTCTGGAAGGACTTTCAACCATTGGCATCACTGACTTACCCCTCAGCTGTTCCAGTCCTATCTTTCAGGCCGCACGCAATTCATACAATTAAAGTCATTCACCTCTCCCACAGTTCCAGTTACCACAGGTGTGCCCCAAGGCTCTGTCCTAGGGCCCCTGCTATTCATCATTTACCTTCTTCCCCTTGGTTATATTTTCCGTAAACACAACATCCACTTTCACTGTTATGCAGATGATACCCAGCTCTACCTCTCCTCCAAGCCTGACTCCACTCTTCCACCTGCCTCCCTCTCCAAATGCCTTCTTGAAATAAAATCCTGGTTCACTGCAAACTTCCTTAAATTAAATAGTAACAAAACTGAACTCTTATTGTAGGAACAAAGACCACCCTAAATAAACTCCCTAACTTCTCAGTTTCCTTCGATAACTGCTCCATCCTTCCCTCCCCACAAGTTAAGAGTTAACATAAGACTCTCTCCTTTACTGCCCACATAAATAGCATCACCCAGACGGCCTATTTCCACCTCCGAAACATCCGCCGTCTCCGCCCCTCTCTCAGTCCTCACTCCACGGCCACTCTAGTCCACAGTCTCATCACCTCTCGTCTGGACTACTGCAACTCCCTTTTATCCGGACTCCCTTACAAAACCATTCACAAACTACAACTGCTCCAAAATTCTGCTGCCCGGATCATAACACAAACCCCCTCAACTATGCATATCACACCCGTTCTACAAAAGCTTCACTGGCTACCAGTGCCTTTCCGGATTAATTTTAAAATTCTTATCTTGACCTTCAAAGCCCTCCATAACCTCGCCCCCCCATATCTGTCTGACTTTATCCATGTTGCCATTCCCACCCGCTCCCTTAGGTCTTCTTCTTCACTCCAGCTTGCTACACCCACCGCTCGGCTCGTCACTATGGGGGGCAGAGCATTCAGCCGCTCTGCCCCCCAGCTCTGGAACTCACTCCCCTCAGGTCTGCGGAAGATGAACTCACTCACACAGTTTGCTAAAAATCTGAAAACCTACCTCTTCAGAAAAGCATACCCACCCTAATTAATTCTATGATTACAGTGTCTTGTTTGTTTTTAACTAGTGTGTCTTTCTTTTAACTGTATTTTATTGTTCTCTATCTGTAAGGCACCCTTGGGTGTCTAGAAAGGCGCCATGTAAAAAAATTTATTATTATTATTATTATTACTGAGTCTCAGTTGTGAACCTAAGACATTGTATTTCTATAATTAATTTGATTTATTTATTCATTTATATATTTATTTATTTATTTGCTTTCTGTCTAGCCTCTGCCAGCTGCAACTCAATTGACTGTTATTGACTTCTTCCAATTTATTGTCCTTTTGACATTAAACGTTTAATCCATAATTGTTTCTCACTTTCAGGTGCATTTGATATAGTTTGGGTCTGTTAGTGTGAGTTTGTTAGTTAGAATCATATCATCATCCCAACTCCTAGTCTGAAGGAACATTAGTTGTTTAGTTAACTCTGTGCAGACACCGTATCCTCTGTTTCTATTGAATGACACCAGCATGCACAGACACTCCTCTACACCATTTGCAGCAAATTCCAAACAAAGCGTTCTGACTGCATCTCCCTGGGAAACTCAAGGCTGCAGACCTGCAGCTGTGAGGAGAGGCTGAATCTCTAGGATGTGGGTCCAAACAGTATCACTGATTAGAATTTATCTAAAGCACCGTCAGTGGACAGAATGAATGGAAGCACTGTCTGTCCAAACCTCAAAATCTTCTTCCCTTTTTTATTTTACTGTATTTTATCTATTTATTTTCATTCTTATTATAACTATTTGTGTGTGTCTGGAGAAGCTGGGCGTGAACTAACAGCATTTCTATGCAGTGTGATTCCAGAAAAAGTTTCCTGACAAACATCCATCTACAGAAATTACATCATCCGTCGTATAATTACAGATTTAGGAGCCCCTAATACTGGAACCTTCAGTTCATCCAAAATAGTTTTTTATTTTTTATTTAGTATGTATGTATGTGCTGTACGTCCATCATCCTGTTGGATAAGCAGTTCCCAGACCAACCTGCTTTGTCACACCTCCCTGTCCTAAGTTCATCTCATCTTCCTGTTTGTTCTGACCCCCCCAGAGGGAAGACGTTGTCTTTCTTCACTGCTCTGTCCTGTCAGACGTCATCAGATCCTCCTTGCTGTGTTTCATTTGCTTCTGCATACGCTGGTTCTCCAATGACCTCTGACCTCCTGGTGTCCCCAGAGCCCCTGCTGCTCTTTATCTACCTTTAGCCATGTCACCAACACAACTCCAACTAAACACAAACACAATTCACACACACAACTACAAATGTTTTGTTAAAATGCAGACAAAGCAAAGAATTATGCAGTCCATAACTTTTAACACAATCAAAACTTCTACACAAAAGCACAAAATACACATATATACACGTATAGGATCCATTATTGTTTATCAATACTAAATCCTAAAGATCATATAGTCTAAGATTTATTATTAAACTCTAATATTCATGTGTCTATTAATACTAGATCCTAAATAAAAATATTGTATATTATTAAACTATAATATTCATGTGTTTATTAATACTAGATCCTAATCCAGAGCTCTGTGTTCCAACTCCAACAGACTACTGCTTGTGTTTTATACCGTCAGGTTTCCAGCAGAGCTGCTGCTTCACAGCACAGACTTCCACACTCACGTGCACAGACTTCCACATTCACGTGCACAGACTTCCACACTCACGTGCACAGACTTCCACACTCACGTGCACAGACTTCCACACTCACGTGCACAGACTTCCACACTCACGTGCACAGCCGTGCACTTCATTTACACCAGAACCACATAGCAGAACATCCAACACTGCAGAGCCTCTACTAGTCTATACGCCTTTATTTACAACACCGTGGTATTTTGGTCACTCAGTCCTACTGTGGGATTCTGGTCTCTCACCAATCTTTAGGGTCTTCAGACTGTCCCATTCTGTACTTGGGGGGTCCTCACCTCCCCGGGACAACAAACCCAGTGAACCAGCCTCCCGTCAGAGAACTGTTGGAGTTTCAAAACTCTAGGACACTTCATCACTTTTTCTATTTTCTCTTATTCTGTAAACCTTATTGTCACTTTTCCTAAATACTCTAATTTTCCCAAATGTACAATTCTATAATTTACTGAGTTACTCACTTTGGGGACATCAGACACTTGGTTTGGCTACGCCCAATGCAGAATTTGATTGACAGGTTTCTGCTTACCTTTGTAGGGTGCACCAGTGTCGTCAGTCCACTCGGGAGAAACCCTTCATCCAGGCCAAAGAAAACCGTCCTCAGCCCCCCCCAAGAGGTGGAGAAACACGACCTGTTAGGCTCTGTGGCTGTCCTCTCTCTCTGTCCTCAAGGCTAAAAGGCTTTTTTATTATCCAGTAAGGGAAGATGTAAACATACTAGATACGTCATTAGAATGGTGTGTTTTTGTCTAGTCTGCATTGCAGGTGTTGTGTCTCCATAAACACTCCAGTACAGAAAGAAAACAGAGACTAAAGTCAAAAACAGGCCTACTGGTGACCTTGGTCTCTATTATCTGTTACTGAAGGCAGGAATCAAGCAGATTTCTGTAATACAATAAACATGCATATATAGAATCCATTAAATGCAGAATAACAAGAACATAGAAAGTATAATAGAACTCCGGTTCTATTATAGAACCGGGGTGGGGGGGGCGCTCCTCAATCTTTGCCTGACGGGGGGGGGGGGGGGGGGGGTGCTCTTGGATGCCTGGATCGGTCGGGTTGCTGCTCTGTCTGTCCCTAGCTCTGGGGTGTGGGGGGCCAGGCCTCCTGCCTCTGCTGCAGCGTTCAGTGTGTATTCATGTGAATATTGTGTTCCTGTCTATGTGCAGAAATCCTGGGAGATGAATCTTTAATCATTGATGTATGATTACACTTCTAACCTGTAAATAGTTGTGTGCTGATTATGTTGTTGTTGTTACTGTGTGAACTAAGTTATGTAATGTAATTTACTGACGACACTTTTATGTTGTAACTTTGTGATATCGACTACCCCCCCACTCTGACCCCTCTGACCCCTCCTCCCCCATCTCTGACATCCCACTCTGTTTCTTTCTCTCCTTTTTTGTTTCTTTTTTCCGTCCAACAAGGAATACATCCAAATATTATTTTCATAAATAAAGCTTAGCCTCAAATCCAAAAGGGGTTTATTCAAATATACTCTCAGTCTGTCTGAAGATCCATAAACCCCAACTGTAACAATAAAATCTGTCCAATACAAGAGGCTCTCAGCTCTGATCTGCTTGCTCAGCTGCTGGACAAGTTTAAAAAAATAGAATCCATTAAATGCATAAAGAAAAGATCATAGAAAATATAATAAAACTCCTGTTCACCTCCACAGAATCATGCAGAGAAGAAATGTACAAAGTGAATAATCCTTTATAATATATAAACACATTAAATAAAAGATCCTTCACTTGTATGTTCTCAAACTGTGGGGCGCTCCTCCTTGGGAGGGCGGGGGCTTAAGTTCTCTGACTGTGGTCATCTCCAGCGCCGAAGGCTAAAAAAAAAAAACTGTCTCAGGTCTTTAAGATGAACTTTCTTTATTACTTTTTTTCCACAAGTTTTTCACTCCTAAAACAGCGACTGACTGCGCTCCTCACACCACACCACACCCCCCTTCCTGCAACATGTGAGATCTGGTTTCAGCGCGCATGTGCACACACACCCAAACACACACACACCTAGGGGCATTCAGAGGAACCATCAACGTATGAAGCATGTTTTTGGCGTGTGGGAGGAAACACAGGTGGAATGAACAGACAAACTCCACACAGAAAGGTCACAGCTGGGATTTGAACCTTCTCACTGAGAGCGCTAACCACTGCTCCACCGTGCACGTAGTCTGAACTTCATGAAGGCTTGGTGAGGCTTCTTCTTCTGGGCAAACAGTGAAGCTTTTCCCGCTTAGAGATCAGAGATGAAGTCACCTGGAGACAACGACTCCTTTCTGATCCCTGGAGCTGAAAGTCATCCAATCGTCATCTGGATGTCAGCAAACTCTAGTCAACATGAGTTTGTTCACTTGATCCCAGACTTGGAAGAATCAAACACTGGAGGCTCTTGATGTCGATGTGCACAATGTGCTGCAGGCAGAATCAACAGGAATCCAGTTGAATCCAGATGTTGGAAACACAGACGTCCTACAGCAGGGCTGCTCCTTCCTGCTCCTGGAGATCTACCACCTGCCTGTTCTCCAGCTCTCCCTGCACTCCTTCCTGCTGATCACCTGGACCAGGTGTGTTCATCCAGTCACAATCTGGAGACATCTGATGGAGCCAATCAGCAGCTAGCAGGGCTTGGAGATCTGGAAAACAGGCAGGTTGGTAGATCTCTAGGACCAGGATTGAGCAGCCCTGTCTTCCAGCTTTCATTCCCAGAATGCAACAGTTTGACTGAGAATGAATGTTCTCCTGCTGTTGCTGTGAGGATTCTGCAGGTCCGTTCTTCAGCAGTTCTGGTCGTGTTCTGTCTGTCAGTCACTCCAGGTTCCTGTCAATCATCCACATGTCTTCATGTCTGTTGTCTTCAGTCAGTAGAAGTCTCTGTTTTCAGGTCTACATTGTCAGATCATCAGTTTTTGGTTTCTCCATGGATTTTCTCCTGTTTCTGTTTCTGCATCAAATCTTGACGTTTCTGCCTCTGAGCCCAGTTTCTGCATTTTGGCTCCTCCCCTTCCTGACAGCTGGATCCAGTGTGACTCCGGTTCTATGTTGGATTCTCTTCTGCATCTGATCCTCTAAACACAGGAAGTTGTTGTGACTGGAAGGATTTGGATCCAGAAAGATGGAGAACCTGAAGGATCCAGAGTGTAAAGAAGGCTAAACCAATCAGAAAACATTCTGTTCAACAGAAACATTTAGTGTCAGACCCGGAATGAGGAAGCTGTGACCTCACCACAAATACTGTTCCTTTATTTTGAAAATCCCCTGCTGTTTGATTTTGTACTTAGTAGCAGCTTCCTGTCCCTGCAGGATCTGCTCTGTGTTGAATTCAGACGTCTGGCTAAAGTCCAAAGTGACTCCTGGACTCATTTAGAGCATTTTTCTGAAACCTGAACGTCTGGAGGCTCTGAGTCCGAGCGGAGCTGCAAAGACACGAGCTGCAGCTCAGAAGAAAATGGTTTGATACCAAACTGGGGGGTTTGGAGACACTTTTGGATTCATCTGTAAAGCTGCTTCACACCCAACAGGATTCACGCAGTGGGCGTGGCCACTTTCAATGTTAAGTCAATGGTCACAGAAAGGAGTGAGTCAATAATATCATTAGACAGATGACATCCAGAGCTGGTGGCCAGACAGAGAGCTGCTGCTGATGGAAAGACAGCCTGATCATCTCCTGAACTTTAGCTTTCTGGTTTCCATGGAGACCATCAGAAAAAGGTCCCTGATTTGATTCTGGTTTGTAGTTTTCCTCTGGGGTTAACATGGGACAGCAAGCCTTCAAAGTCGGTCAGAGAGACGGAAAGACGGCGGAAGCATCCGTCTTTCAGACTCATCAGGAGAGAAGATCACTGAACGGAGAGAATCTGAAGGATCCAGACATGGAGACGTGATTCCCCATGATTCTGGAGAACTCTTCATCATCCACAAACCTGACCTCTCAGCATCATCCGTGTCTTCATGCAATGGAAATGACAGAAACACAGACACCGCTCCATGTCGCCATCAGGGTGAAAACATTAGCTGGAAGCTCCGCCCACAGGGGGCGTCAAGCTCAGGAACACATTTGTGGACAGACGGCGAGCAGAGAATTATCCACGTGGTGAAAGAGAGGCGGTCAGTGTGGACGCAGCTGAACAGAAATGTATTCATGTTCATTCAAAACAAAGAGGACACTTTTGAATAGGAGGCAGAAAGGGCAGGTGTTCAAACCCCCCTAGGGTCCTGTGTGTGCACGTCTGACCAGCATCAACCTGTTATTTCTGTTGGTTCTGATCCATAAAGTTTTTTAATTACTATTTATTTGTCATTAGTGTTCAGAGTTCATATAGTTTTGCATTTTTCCAGAGGTTTTCTGAACTTTTCTATCTTTTCCAGTCTGGTTCTACTGGTTTTCTTTGAGTTTCTACTGTTTTTATTGTTACTCCACGTGACCCAAAGGTCTCTGCTCGTCCCTGCTGTGCAGCTCTGTCCTTCCCCTCTGTCATGTGTTCATCCGTCCACATGAGGGCGCCGTCTAGGTCATGCCTGGTGAGCTGGAAGCCAAGAAAAGGAGGGGAAAAATGGAGAAAATGAAAGACCTGAGGAAAGCTGCAGTTCAGCCTTCAGGAAGAAAAGTTTAGACTAATAATTACAGAAATAAAAAATAATTAATGTTTTTTATAAATCTGAAAGTCACCAAAGTGTTTAACAAACTTTTTTATAAAGTGAAAAGGTCAAATGTTTGTGTGTTGGAAGTCCCAACCTGACAGATGAGCAGAATAATAAGGCAGGCAAAGCCGTAACACTGCCCCCTGGTGGACAAGAACTCGGCAGTGCAGCTTCAGGATGGAGTCGCTTCCAACAGATCAGATCAACGTTCTGCTCTCTGCTAAAGAGGCAGAACGTCTCCTTCTAAGAAGAATCCAGAGTTCCTGATCACAAACATCAACTGAAGCCCAAATCAGAGCTGATCAGACTGCATGGAGCCCAAGCTCCAGAAAAGAGGAGAGAAGAAGAAGTCGTCCACATGAAGCTTCACCTTAGAGGAAAAGAGGAGCTGCTGAACTAAAGTACTCCAGTACTGAGGAACACTTTCAACCTCTGATGGATTCAGTAGAACATTTGGAACTAGAATGTAGAAAGTGCTTCAGTTCCATCAACTGTCAGTCTGCAGCAGCTTCATCTGCTGCCTCCATCCTCTCTCTGTGAGTCTCTGCAGAGTTTTTCTGCAGCTGCTGGTTTTTCTGCAGCAGCAGCAGCATCAGAGCCAGAGAGCCAAAGAAAGTGGAAAGTCTGAGAAGGAAGCAGCTCTGAAGCTCTGCAGCTGACGGTGCAGCTTCAGGACTCATGAGGAGGACCACATGCACGGCTCTGATGCTGCTGAACGTCTGACTGAGATGATCCACATTCAGAAGAGAGTTTCAGAGTGAAAGACGTGTGGAAGAAGAGAATCCTGAAGGTTTCTGTGCAGACATGAACTCAGTCAGAGAGCGTCTGAATGTTGGAGGATCCAGACGAAACCAGGAGCTCATGAAGGTGGTTCTGTTGGAGCAGAGAGCAGAACTCTGATCCCAGTTTCAGGAACAATGCAGGCTCATGTTCTGGACTGAAGAGTTCTCCTGAAATGTTCTGTTCAGACTTCTTCAGGATCACATCTGTGTGTGAATGTGGAGGTTTGTCTGAACCAAGCTGCAGCTAGTTCACTTTGAAGCTCCTTCAGGCTCACACAGCAACAATGACAAAGACTGAAGCTGCTGTGCTGCCCTCTAGTGGCAAACGTGGGATCTGCTGCACACATTTCTGCATTTCTCCACATTTTTGAAGCTCATCCAGAGAATGCCAAAAGTGTGCAAAGCAGTAATCAAAGCAAAAGGTGGCTACTATGAAGAACCTACAATATGACATATTCTCAGTTGTTTCACACTTTTTTGTTATGTATAGAATTCCACATGTGTTCATTCATAGTTTTGATGCCTTCAGTGTGAATCTACAATTTTCATAGTTATGAAAATAAAGAAAACTCTTTGAATGAGAATGTGTGTCCAAACTTTTGGTCTGTACTGTAAATAAAAATGTTCAGTGTTTTTTTTTGTCTTAACCTGAAAAAAATCTGAATTTATTTAAAATTATCCCAGTTTTTTTTTTATTGAAAAAATCTTTTAAGAAAACACAGAAACAAGAAACAGCATTAAAATCTTTGCAGATTGTCAGGAAAAAATGTTTGGATTCCAAAGATCTTTAATTTTTTCACTTTTCTTTTATTATGTTACATCTCAGTTCTATATTTCATAAATTTGTTAATCTAATTTTGATTAAATTAAGTACATTTTTCTATTATTTTTTCATTGTAATAATGTAAAATGTAAGTATTTTAAAATTATTGCTTGTCTTTGTTATTAACTATACAGTTTAATGTTTATTTATAGTTGTAATTATTCTCTTTAGAAACAGATTTTTTTTATCTTTTTTTCTGGATTTTTTTTAAATATGTTGGTTTCTTTGTTTACTTAATAAATGTCTTTATTTATTACTGTAGTTTAGAAATACAATAAACGAATGTGATCAGGGGCCTGTTTCAGAAAGGAGGTTAAGTGTAAACTCTGAGTGAGTTAACCCTGAAATCAGGGAAACTCTGGGTTTTCCGTTTCAGAATGGGAGGTTTGTTAAACCAGAGAAAGCAGAGTAAGTCAAACCCGTTTCTGAAAGAGAGGTAACTTGTACTCGGAGTCAGTGTCCATGGTTACTTATGCTGTGAACCTAACCTGGTCGGGAGCAGGTTTTATTCTCTAAACTCAAGGTTTCTGGCGGTCCCCTCCCCTTTTTAAAGACAAAGCGGTATTTTTCACTTTAACCTTCATTGCCCACAATTCCATCACACAGAGACGATCTAAGTGACAAGAATGGCTTGTTCTTTTTTGGAGGACCCAATAGACGAGGAGGCTGCATTAATTCATAGAGAATTACCACAACAAGAAAAAAAAAGAAAGATAAATAAAAAAAAGAATACCACAATGAATAAATTCAAGTCACAATTTATTTGGTCTTCCTTATTTCCTACAAATTGAAAAGCAACAGTAAGAATTCAGTATTCTCCCAAAACCTTTATAGAATTCACCAATCACAATACACATCATACCTGTAGCTTGTGTTCTAGGATCTCAATTTCCAGATCTGACTTAACGATCTGTCGATCTAAGTAGGACATCTCTTTATCAGTTTTCTCTATTTGTTTAATACAGTAGTGGGGGGTTAAATCCTGTTCATTCAACATGAATTCCATAGAATAACACTCTGGCATTTACTGTACGTCACTGAACTGTGTTCATCCGTGCAGAGGAGTTTGATGGACCTTCCTCCTCCACCTCCTCCACCTCCTCCTCCTCCTCCTCCTACATCCATGACATGCTCAAATTTAACTGATTGAATTATGTTTTTTACTTCAGGGATTACTCGCTCTGCGCGCTTCAGAATGACGTCATTCTTGCTCGACAGCGCTCGTTCCACCTGCTGGCCATTTACAGTACTACACAATTTGTAATGAACCCACAAACACTTGAAACCGTTTTAAAATTAAACAATTATACAATAAATATAAAATAACTAACAAAGGGGGTGGCTTATTTTCACTGTCCTAACAGAAGGTTAACAAAAAAGTCCTCTAAACATTACCGAGGTTAAATGCATTTTCCCCCCAGATTGGTTCTGTACATCAGTGTTTTTCAACCTTTTTTGAGCCACGGCACACTTGAACCTTGACAAAAATCCCGCGGCACACCAGCATCCCAAAAAATAGATAAATAAAAAAAAAGAACAAGCTCATAGTCTGTTTTGATCAACAGCCCCTCTGTAATCTCACATGCATTTTTGTGATAATTGTTGCAGAAAAAGCTGGAAGCTGCAGCTGTTTTTTTCTAAAACATGTATTAAAAATTAAGTCAAAAGATTCAAAAACTGTTTGATGTGTGGTCGTTGTTTTAAGACGTTAAGAGGAGAGACTCATTGTCCGCTAAAACAGTCACTTTAATGCATCATGGGAGATGTAGTGCCGATAATCCGGTGACCGCGGAAAGACCCGCGTCTTTGAGCTTCATGGTTTTGTTCACTTGTTCCACAGTCTGATAACAGATTCTGTGGAAAGCTAAACCGCTAAAGACGAGCTTTAGCTGGTATTTTTCTTAGAACAGAGACTTTTTTTGCGTTAAATCGAAACAAGGAAGTGAATACTTTAACCACTTCTGATTGGTCAGACTGATGACATGTGATTAAGCCTTCAAGAATGACTGGTGGAGACAGTTAAAGGGGCGGGACTTTTCCTTACACCGTTAAAGCTGCAGCTATAACTGTACCGCAGGGGACCGTCGTTCTTATTAAAGTGTCTTTAATAGAATCATATAAACACAAAGAAAAAATATTTTTAGGATATTTCATATTCTTAACTTCTCAGTGTTTTATCAGGGCCTGTTTGGATGAACACAGAGCTGATTTCCTGGAGATGGGAAATGTTTTTAGATGATCAGTTAATGAGGGCAATTTCTCACGGCACACTTGACCATCTCCCACGGCACACTAGTGTGCCGCGGCACACTGGTTGAAAAACACTGCTGTACATTATGCAGCATTTCATGCAATTACACCAGGAATAACACTTCAAAAGTACACCGAAATATCGCCATTTTTTAATTTCACACCTTACGCTATTTAAAAAGTTATTACAGCCAATATTTTATAACAATGATTTAAATGCAAACTTACGCTTTAACACTGCCGTCAAGCCAGCCGTCATTCGGAACTGCGGTGTCAAATGAGCCGCTCCTGAATTTTCACTGCTCTCGCATTCTCAGCTTTACGGTAACAGAGCAACAACGGCTAAAGTCCGGTTTTCAAAGGAATTTTAGAACAGTGAAAACTCAAATGAATGTTTAGAGAAAAATTACAACAGCTACTCTTATCAAATGATAAAATAATTTTTTTTAATTAAAAGGCTAAAATAAAATTGGGTGTTAATAAGCATACTCCCAACCATATAGCCCATTCATTTATGTTAATAGTAAATATAATTTAATTTTTCACATATGGACATGTTACGATGTAAAATATTTATCAGAATCAGTACAGACACTTTATAATATAGAAAATGAGACTTGATCTAAATGTCAAAACTGTTTGAGATTTGTCACAACATAGCATCTTATAACAAAGATGCAATGTTTGAGACACTGTAGTTTAATATTTCGCCATAATCCAGGCCATCAGCTCCTCTTATTCTCTTCAGGACTATGTTGACTACACATACTAATACTTTCAGACACTTTTACTGTAGAAAATTTGAGTTATCCATGTTTGAAATCCCAAATATTTTACATTTCACAATTGCTGAGCGTCTTTTTGTGACAAAGATGCAATGTTTGAGACACTGTAGTTTAATACTTCGCCATAATCCAGGCCATCAGCTCCTCTCATTCTCTTCAGGACTATGTTGAATACACAAAGTAATACTTTCAGACACTTTTACTGTAGAAATTTAGAGTTATCCATGTTTGAAATCCAAAATATTTTACATTTTGACAAGTGCTGAGCGTCTTTTTCTGACAAAGATGCAATGTTTGAGAGACTGTAGTTTAAATATTTGCCATAATCCAGGCCATCAGCTCCTCTCATTCTCTTCAGGACTATGTTGACTACACATACTGATATTTTCAGACACTTTTACTGTAGAAATTTTGAGTTATTCATGTTTGAAATCCAGAATATTTTACATTTTGACAAAGTCCAATCGTCTTTTTGTGGCAAAAATGCAATGTTTGAGACACTGTAGTTTAATATTTCGCCATAATCCAGGCCATCAGCTCCTCTCATTCTCTTCAGGACTATGTTGACTACACATACTGATATTTCCAGACACTTTTACTGTAGAAATTTTGAGTTATTCATGTTTGAAATCCAGAATATTTTACATTTTGACAAAGTCCAATCGTCTTTTTGTGGCAAAAATGCAATGTTTGATACACTGTAGTTTAATATTTCGCCATAATCCAGGCCATCAGCTCCTCTCATTCTCTTCAGGACTATGCTGACTACACATACTAATATTTCCAGACACTTTTACTGTAGAAATTTAGAGTTATCCATGTTTGAAATCCCAAATATTTTACATTTTCACAAGTGCTGAGCGTCTTTTTGTGACAAAGATGCAATGTTTGAGACACTGTAGTTTAATATTTCCCCATAATCCAGGCCATCAGCTCCTCTCATTCTCTTCAGGACTATGTTGACTACACAAAGTAATACTTTTAGACACTTTTACTGTAGAAATTTTGAATTATCCATGTTTGAAATCCAAAATATTTTACATTTTGAAAAAGTGCTGAGCGTCTTTTTCTGACAAAGATGCAATGTTTGAGAGACTGTAGTTTAAATATTTGCCATAATCCAGGCCATCAGCTCCTCTCATTCTCTTCAGGACTATGTTGACTACACATACTGATATTTCCAGACACTTTTACTGTAGAAATTTTGAGTTATTCATGTTTGAAATCCAGAATATTTTACATTTTGACAAAGTCCAATCGTCTTTTTGTGACAAAAATGCAATGTTTGAGACACTGTAGTTTAATATTTCGCCATAATCCAGGCCATCAGCTCCTCTCATTCTCTTCAGGACTATGCTGACTACACATACTAATATTTCCAGACACTTTTACTGTAGAAATTTAGAGTTATCCATGTTTGAAATCCCAAATATTTTACATTTTCACAAGTGCTGAGCGTCTTTTTGTGACAAAGATGCAATGTTTGAGACACTGTAGTTTAATATTTCGCCATAATCCAGGCCATCAGCTCCTCTTATTCTCTTCAAGACTATGTTGACTACACATACTAATACTTTCAGACACTTTTACTGTAGAAATTTTGAGTTATTCATGTTTGAAATCCAGAATATTTTACATTTTGACAAAGTCCAATCGTCTTTTTGTGACAAAAATGCAATGTTTGAGACACTGTAGTTTAATATTTCGCCATAATCCAGGCCATCAGCTCCTTGTATTCTCTTCAGGACTATGTTGACTACACAAAGTATTACTTTCAGACACTTTTACTGTAGAAATTTTGAGTTATTCATGTTTGAAATCCAAAATATTTTACATTTTGACAAGTGCTGAGCGTCTTTTTCTGACAAAGATGCAATGTTTGAGAGACTGTAGTTTAAATATTTGCCATAATCCAGGCCATCAGCTCCTCTCATTCTCTTCAGGACTATGTTGACTACACATACTGATATTTCCAGACACTTTTACTGTAGAAATTTTGAGTTATTCATGTTTGAAATCCAGAATATTTTACATTTTGACAAAGTCCAATCGTCTTTTTCTGACAAAGATGCAATGTTTGAGAGACTGTAGTTTAATATTTCGCCATAATCCAGGCCATCAGCTCCTTTTATTCTCTTCAGGACTATGTTGACTACACATACTGATATTTCCAGACACCTTTACTGTAGAAATTTTGAGTTATTCATGTTTGAAATCCAGAATATTTTACATTTTGACAAAGTCCAATCGTCTTTTTCTGACAAAGATGCAATGTTTGAGACACTGTAGTTTAATATTTCGCCATAATCCAGGCCATCAGCTCCTTTCATTGTCTTCAGGACTATGCTGACTACACATACTAATATTTCCAGACACTTTTACTGTAGAAATTTAGAGTTATCCATGTTTGAAATCCCAAATATTTTACATTTTCACAAGTGCTGAGCGTCTTTTTGTGACAAAGATGCAATGTTTGAGACACTGTAGTTTAATATTTCGCCATAATCCAGGCCATCAGCTCCTCTCATTCTCTTCAGGACTATGTTGACTACACATACTGATATTTGCAGACACTTGTACTGTAGAAATTTTAAGTTATTCATGTTTGAAATGCAGAATATTTTACATTTTGACAAAGTCCAATCGTCTTTTTCTGACAAAGATGCAATGTTTGAGACACTGTAGTTTAATATTTCGCCATAATCCAGGCCATCAGCTCCTTTTATTCTCTTCAGGACTATGCTGACTACACATACTGATATTTCCAGACACTTTTACTGTAGAAATTTTGAGTTTTTCATGTTTGAAATCCAACATATTTTACATTTTGACAAGTGCTGAGCATCTTTTTCTGACAGAGATGCCATTTTTGGAACACTGTATTTCAGAAATTACCCATAATCCAGGACAACTACTGCTTTAGTTCCTTTCAGGAACATGTCTACTACCTAATCTGTCATTTTCAGACACTTTTACTGTAGAAAATTGGAATTATTCATGTTTGAAAACACAAATATTTTATGTTATCAAAAGTGTAAATCGTCTTTTTCTGACAGAGATGCCATTTTTGACACACTGTAGTTAAAGATCTACCCATAATCCAGGACAACTACTACTTGAGTTCCCTTCAGGAGCATGACTACTACCTAATCAGTCATTTTCAGACACTTTTACTGTAGAAAATTGGACTTATTCATGTTTGAAAACACTAATATTTTATGTTATCAAAAGTGTAAATCGTCTTTTTCTGACAGAGATGCCATTTTTGACACACTGTAGCTAACACCTGTGCTCAAATGAGTATTTATTTTCTGCTGAAGTGGATGGTGGAATGTGTTAAGAGGGAGAGAACCCAGCCGCCCCCCCACCAAGACACCCACCGCAGCAGCAGCCGGGGCCGAGACCCCCCCAGCACCCACTCAGCGCAGCAGATAGAGACGGACCGCCCGCCGGGCAGCCACATCCGAAACTCAGGCAGGGCCAGCGGGCCCGCCACGGCGCCCCCACGCCAGAGGGCAGGAGGGCGCAGAGGGCGAGAGAGTGCAAGCCCCAGCCTGACCAGCAGAGCAGCCCCTCCACCCCGCCCAGAGGGCCCAACGAGGGGCCCCGCCCCAGGGGAGCACCCCGAGCCCCAGACAGGTGCCCCACCACCACCCAGGAGTCCTGAGCATCCCCCCGC
Source organism: Oryzias curvinotus (assembly GCA_023969325.1). Taxonomy (NCBI): domain Eukaryota; kingdom Metazoa; phylum Chordata; class Actinopteri; order Beloniformes; family Adrianichthyidae; genus Oryzias; species Oryzias curvinotus. Next base: position 17,488,558 of record CM043707.1, on the reverse strand, counting down.
CCCGGCCCCAGGCATGAGTCAGGGCCCTCCCAGGAAGACCCGCCCCCACGCTCCAGGTAACACCCTCCCCAAGGCCAGCAGGACATCAGGCCTCCAGGCCTCAAGTTCAACACCGCTTTTTTAGAAGAAAGCTTACACCAGAAGTTAATTTTTTTAAATACATTACCTTTGGGATTGGTTTCAAGACATCAAGCTCAAAGAGTACTTTCTGAAACACCTCCAAGATGTTCTTTAGACTTTTCAGGTAACTGATAATGTTCAAGGATCTAAATTGCTCTTCTTCAGAAGAGGCTCTTTTAAAGGTAGCAGGAAGACACCTGTCTGAAGAGAACAATTTACTAAATTTAAAAACTCAAACTCAAAAAAGTCGTGAAATGTATTCAACAACGATGTGGGGATTGGGTCTGAAGCCAGGTGGCTGGCTTTAACTGGGAGAGAACCAAGTGCCACGGCATCAACCAGGACAAAACTTTCCAGTGTTTCCTCTGATGAATACAATGTTATAGATTCATTAAAATCAACAGATTTGTGAGTTAAAAGGCTAGATCTAATAGCATTGATTTTACTCCTAAAGTGGTCTGCCAAATTCTCACATGCAGCATCTGATGGTGCTATGGAGGACCTATTTATAATAAATATAATATTATGACGTAATCAAGCACACTTAAAAATGTGTCCTCACAATGTTGTTTTATTTAAAATAGTGTAGCGTCCCTGTGTTCTGTTACAATCGTTAATTTTCTGTTGTTTAGATGTTAAATTGTTCTGTTGTATGACTGTTAGGATTACATTGAATGTGCATGGAGTTGGAAATGGAACCACAGAGGAGGAGAGCTGGGGGCGTGGTGGTGGGTGAGAAAGTACCGCGAGAGTGGAGGAGTTCCTGTGTTGTGGTTCTGGGATGTATGGCGTGGTTATGGCCGACAGTAACGAGAGCTCTTCGAATAAATGAGAAGTTTTGATAAAACCGGCATCAACATTCCTGAAACGCTACAATACACAAACTAACGCCATGAATAATTTCTTAAAGTGATTAATGATTCCAATTTTCTACAGTAAAAGTTTTTGAAAATGACTGATTAAGTAGTAGACATGTTCCTAAAGGGAACTTAAGTAGTTGTTGTCATGGATTATGGGTAAATTCTGAACTACAGTGTCTCAAACATGGCATCTCTCAATAAAAGACAATTTATACTTTTGATACTATACAATATTTGTGTTTTCAAACATGAATAAGTCCAATTTTCTACAGTAAAAGTGTCTGAAAATGACAGACTATGTAGTAGACATGTTCCTGAAGGGAACTAAAGTAGTAGTTGTCCTGGATTATAGGTAGATCTTTAACTACAGTGTGTCAAAAATGGCATCTCTGTCAGAAAAAGACGATTTACACTTTTGATAACATAAAATATTAGTGTTTTCAAACAAGAATAAGTCCAATTTTCTACAGTAAAAGTGTCTGAAAATGACAGACTATGTAGTAGACATGTTCCTGAAGGGGACTCAAGTAGTAGTTGTCCTGGATTATGGGTAGATCTTTAACTACAGTGAGTCAAACATGGCATCTCTGTCAGAAAAAGACGATTTACACTTTTGATAACATAAAATATTAGTGTTTTCAAACATGAATAAGTCCAATTTTCTACAGTAAAAGTGTCTGAAAATGACAGATTAGGTAGTAGACGTGCTCCTGAAGGGAACTAAAGTAGTAGTTGTCCTGGATTATGGGTAGATCTTTAACTACAGTGTATCAAAATGGCATCTCTGTCAGAAAAAGACGATTTACACTTTTGATAACATAAAATATTTGTGTTTTCAAACATGAATAATTCCAATTTTCTACAGTAAAAGTGTCTGAAAATGACAGATTAGGTAGTAGACATGTTCCTGAAGGGAACTAAAGTAGTAGTTGTCCTGGATTATGGGTAATTTCTGAAATACAGTGTTCCAAAAATGGCATCTTTGTCAGAAAAAGATGCTAAGCACTTGTCAAAATGTAAAATATTTGGGATTTCAAACATGGATAACTCTAAATTTCTACAGTAAAAGTGTCTGGAAGTATTAGTATGTGTAGTCAGCATAGTCCTGAAGAGAATAAAAGGAGCTGATGGCCTGGATTATGGCGAAATATTAAACTACAGTGTCTCAAACATTGCATCTTTGTCAGAAAAAGACGATTGGACTTTGTCAAAATGTAAAATATTCTGCATTTCAAACATGAATAACTTAAAATTTCTACAGTACAAGTGTCTGCAAATATCAGTATGTGTAGTCAACATAGTCCTGAAGAGAATGAGAGGAGCTGATGGCCTGGATTATGGCGAAATATTAAACTACAGTGTCTCAAACATTGCATCTTTGTCACAAAAAGACTCTTGGACTTTGTCAAAATGTAAAATATTCTGCATTTCAAACATGAATAACTCAGAATTTCTACAGTAAAAGTGTCTGCAAATATCAGTATGTGTAGTCAACATAGTCCTGAAAGAGAATGAGAGGAGCTGATGGCCTGGATTATGGCGAAATATTAAACTACAGTGTCTCAAACATTGCATTTTTGTCACAAAAAGACGATTGGACTTCGTCAAAATGTAAAATATTTGGGATTTCAAACATGGATAACTCAAAATTTCTACAGTAAAAGTGTCTGGAAGTATTAGTATGTGTAGTCAACATAGTCCTGAAGAGAATAAAAGGAGCTGATGGCCTGGATTATGGCGAAATATTAAACTACAGTGTCTCAAACATTGCATCTTTGTCACAAAAAGACTCTTGGACTTTGTCAAAATGTAAAATATTTGGGATTTCAAACATGGATAACTCAAAATTTCTACAGTAAAAGTGTCTGCAAATATCAGTATGTGTAGTCAACATAGTCCTGAAGAGAATAAAAGGAGCTGATGGCCTGGATTATGGCAAATATTTAAACTACAGTCTCTCAAACATTGCATCTTTGTCACAAAAAGACGCTCAGCACTTGTCAAAATGTAAAATATTTTTGATTTCAAACATGGATAACTCTAAATTTCTACAGTAAAAGTGTCTGAAAGTATTACTATGTGTAGTCAACATGGTCTTGAAGAGAATGAGAGGAGCTGATGGCCTGGATTATGGCGAAATATTAAACTACAGTGTCTCAAACATTGCATCTTTGTCACAAAAAGATGCTCAGCACTTGTGAAAATGTAAAATATTTGGGATTTCAAACATGGATAACTCTAAATTTCTACAGTAAAAGTGTCTGGAAATATTAGTATGTGTAGTCAGCATAGTCCTGAAGAGAATAAAAGGAGCTGATGGCCTGGATTATGGCGAAATATTAAACTACAGTGTCTCAAACATTGCATCTTTGTCACAAAAAGACGATTGGACTTTGTCAAAATGTAAAATATTCTGGGTTTCAAATATGAATAACTCAAAATTTCTACAGTAAAAGTGTGAAAGTATTAGTATGTGTAGTCAACATAGTCCTGAAGAGAATAAGAGGAGCTGATGGCCTGGATTATGGCGAAATATTAAACTACAGTGTCTCAAACATTGCATCTTTGTCACAAAAAGACGCTTGGACTTTGTCAAAATGTAAAATATTCTGCATTTCAAACATGAATAACTTAAAATTTCTACAGTACAAGTGTCTGGAAATATCAGTATGTGTAGTCAACATAGTCTTGCAGAGAATGAGAGGAGCTGATGGCCTGGATTATGGCGAAATATTAAACTACAGTGTCTCAAACATTGCATCTTTGTCACAAAAAGACTCTTGGACTTTGTCAAGATGTAAAATATTCTGCATTTCAAACATGAATAACTCAAAATTTCTACAGTAAAAGTGTCTGGAAATATTAGTATGTGTAGTCAGCATAGTCCTGAAGAGAATGAGAGGAGCTGATGGCCTGGATTATGGCGAAATATTAAACTACAGTGTCTCAAACATTGCATCTTTGTCACAAAAAGACGCTCAGCACTTGTGAAAATGTAAAATATTTGGGATTTCAAGCATGGATAACTCAAAATTTCTACAGTAGAAGTGTCTAGAAATATTAGTATGTGTAGTCAACATAGTCCTGAAGAGAATAAAAGGAGCTGATGGCCTGGATTATGGCGAAATATTAAACTACAGTGTCTCAAACATTGCATCTTTGTTATAAGATGCTATGTTGTGACAAATCTCAAACAGTATTGACATTTAGATCAAGTCTCCTTTTCTATATAATAAAGTGTCTGTACTGATTCTGATAAATATTTTACATCGTAACATGTCCATATGTGAAAACTTAAATTATATATACTATTAACATAAATGAATGGGCTATATGGTTGGGAGTATGCTTATTAACACCCAATTTTATCTTAGCCTTTTTATTAAAAAAAAATTATTTTATTATTTGATAAGAGTGGCTAGTGTAATTTTTCTCTAAACATTCATTTGAGTTTTCACTGTTCTAAAATTCCTTTGAAAACCGGACTTTAGCCGTTGTTGCTCTGTTACCGTAAAGCTGAGAATGCGAGAGCAGTGAAAATTCAGGAGCGGCTCATTTGACACCGCAGTTCCGAATGACGGCTGGCTTGACGGCAGTGCATTAACGTGAGCAGCTATGTTTTCCCACGCTAACTGTCTCTGTTCTGCAGATGCAGCGGTGTTGCTTTTCTTCTGGAATATGTGCTCATATTCACTGTAACTCTGCAGCAGCACGGCAAGTTCAGCTGGTGAAAGATATGCAGACCTCTTTGTTTCCACGGTTGCCATGGTGACTCGTAATATCTGCGCTCCATTGATAATGGCTTCTTATAGTCGCGGTGCGCACGTTCAACTCCGATTCAGTCCACTCAGAGTTGGTTAACCTAACTCCGATCAGCTTCTCTGAAACAGAAAACTCAGAGTTGTTAATCTCTCGATTGACCAACTCAGAGTTCAAGTTTAACCTCAGAGTTGGTTGAACCTCCTTTCTGAAACAGGCCCCTGGTTTAGTTAGTCTCTGATAAGTTTTGTAGTCAAATATGTACATTGAAATGAGACACAGCTATTTGTTCTGTTTGTTTTGAACAATAAAGTTAAAAAAAGCAACGTGACACCGCATGATGACGTCAAAAAAGTGTCCCCGATGCATTTTTTTCTGTTTTGAATTTTATCTTTACTATCTCCTGAATTAAAACTGTTTTTAAAAAATCGGAAGCTTTTTTTTTTAACCTTATTGGGGTTCTGTTAAGCAGTACAGACATTTCTTTTTAAATAAAGCCTCGTCACGTGACCCGGAAGTAAACAGCACGAGGCGCTAGCAGCGTTAGCTTGTTAGCAGGCTAGCAGCGTTAGCTTGTGTTGAGAGGTCGGTGGTCTTTTGTTGGGACGTTTGTGAGGTTTTTGGACAAAAAGGACGATACGTGGTTCGTGTGGAACTCTCAGCATTTTCCAAAGTGTCGTAAATGAGTGAAGAAGTGTTGAACGGAAAGACAACGTGGATTGCTGTGATTGTGAGACTAGCAGATGATCGATCGGAGCTGCAGTGAAGAGGACGGCGGTGTTTGTGGGAGTTGGAGCTGAAGATCGGAGCAGGAACCATGTCTTCCCTTCAGTCTCTGAGAGAGTTGATCAGCGAGCGACTAGCTGCTGCTGCTGAAGAAATCTGCAGACTCTGTGAAGGAACCATCGTCCAGTACGAGCAGGAGCTCTGTCGTCAGCGCAGACTGCTGGATGTCATCTGGAAACCACAGCTTCAACTCCACGTTGCAGGTATGTTCACTGTATCCACCTCCAGACAAATAGATCTATTAAGGTTTTTGTTTCTCTCGTCTGGAAAGCTCCAATCCTGCTGCTGTTTTAGATTTCCCGCTAATGTTAGCTAGGGGTTGTTGGCTAGTGGTAGACCGTTAACAAAGGCATGATGGGTAATAAGTGTACAGTTTTGACCCCCCCCCCCTTCCCCCATTCATGTTTTTAAAGTGACACCCTATTAGCGCAACCAGATTTCAAAGAGGACAACCAAAAATGAACCTGATGGTTGTCCGTGTGACAACCAGGTCTTTTATTCAACATTTTGGTATTTTTTGACTATTTTTCAAGTTTCTAGGGTTAGTTTTTGGCCACCTCTGAACTGAGACGTATGCAGCAAATTATTTCCTCTGAGACATGAAGTGCGTGCATGCTAGCGAATCCTTGCTGTTTCTACATGTGCACTTTTCAATAAAGATAATTCAAATCAATGTGTTGAACAACTGTACCTGGCACGATCATTAGAGGTCTCCAAAACACGTTCAAAATAAGCAGCCCATTAACAGAAGATTTAAAACATTTTCATAAACACTGTAACTTTCACTCATAACAGAACAGACTGACATGAGCTAAAAAAAAACCTTTACCCATGGGATTGATTTGATATTCTAAATGTTTACAACAGTCTTTATATTTTATATTCTTTAAGCAATAAATATCAAAACCAAAGAAAAAAAAGAACCAATATACTTAAATCTGTGTAAAGATACTAGATATCTATCTATATACCCAGGCTGTGTCCCACCAAGGTGGGGTAGCCTATACAGGGCACACAATTTTAACTTCCTCCTTCTCTTCCCCAAACCCTCCTCCTTAAGTGTACGTGTGTGTGTGTGTGACTGGTCTAGGCCTGGTCTAAGCCACACTACACTGTACCAGGGTCAGCTGTACAGTCCAGTGTGGGCACCTCCACAGCAGGGCCTCAGCCAAAGCTGGTTTCCCCTTGCCGCTTCATCCCAAGACCAGACCTCTACCACACCCATCCATTCATTCATACACAAACTCTCTCCACCCCTCCCTGTCCTGAGCAGCCTCTCTCCCCTGCACCACAGTCATCCCTCTTGCATTTAGCGCTCTTTTTACACCCTCTGTCCATCCCATTCGCGGTCTTCCTCTCATTCTCACTCCACTCACATCAGATTCGTATATATTTTTCACCAATCGCTCCCTTCCCATTCTTTCAACATGTCCAAACCATCCCAGTGCCTTTTGCTCTGCTCTATAAGCCAACTCTTGCATCACACCAGTTCTCTGTCGTATTTCATCATTTCTCACACGATCCATACGCGTCACACCACACATACTCCTCAAACATCTCATCTCAACTACATTCAGCTTCCTCTTTTCCGCCACTTTCAGACTCCATGTTTCAGCCCCATATAACACTGCAGGCACCACCACACCCTCATCTCCTTTTCACTTCCTTTCCCAGTGACCTACATTCAAACACTCTCTTCATTCCCCCCCATATCTTTCGTACTTCATTTATTCTAAACTCTACCTCTCCCCCCATTCCACCATCCACACAGACACACGACCCCAAATACTGAAAACACTCTACCTCTTCCAACAACTCCCCATTTAATGCCACATTCAATCTACGTTCACCCTTTAACCTTGTACACCTCATTACCTTAGATAGATAGATGACTTTATTAATCCCACAATGGGGAAATTTCATAATTTAAATTTCATAATTCATTTTACTCTTTTCCACATTCACTCTCAACTTCCTTCTGTCACACACCCTTCCAAACTCCTCAACCAGACGTGCCAAGCTCTCTTCTGAGTCAGCCACTAGTGCAGTATCATCCGCAAACAGCAACTGATTCACACTCCATTCGCTGCCGTCAGTATTCACCATGCTCACACCCGTACCTAGCACCCTTTCATTCACCTCTTTTACCACACCATCCATGTACACATTAAACAACCACGGAGACATCACGCATCCCTGACGCAGACCAACCCTCACAGGAAACCACTCACTCACGCTATTTCCCACTCTCACACACGCTCTACTGTTTCTATAGAAACTCTTCACACCTTCCAACAATTTACCATCAATACCATACATACTCAACACAACCCACAATGCTTCTCTATCAATCCTATCATACGCCTTCTCTAAATCCATGAATGCCCAAAACACCTCCCTCCCCTTAGCCAAAAACTTTTCACACACCTGTCTCACAACAAACACCTGATCCACACACCCTCTACCTCTCCTGAAACCACACTGCTCTCCACCAATCATACACTCAGTCCCCTCCACTATCCTATTAATCAGCACTCTCCCATACACTTTGCCTACAACACTCAGCAGACTGATACCCCTAAAACTACCACATTCATACTTATCACCCTTACCCTTGTACAGGGGAACCACACATGCACTCATCCAATCAAGCGGCACCTGCCCATTTGTGAAACACACATTCAACAATCTCACTAACCACTCGATCACGATCGCTCCACCACACTTAAGGCATTCCACAGCACACCCATCCACACCTGCAGCCTTTCCTACTTTCAACTTTCCCACAGCTTGCTCAACTTCCTCTCCCGTGATCAACGCTTCATTCAACTCTCCCAACACATTCAGTCTACTTTCCCTTCCATCCGTCCCAATCACAGCATCCCGATCTTCCTCTACATTCAGCAGCCTCTCAAAATACTCCACCCATCTTTTTCTTACTGCATTTCCCTCATTCAGCATCCTTCCATCCTCTGTTTTCACTTTCTCCTCCCTCCCCGACTCTCCCTTTTGCACCCTTTACACCTTCTTCAAAAACATTTTCTTGTTCTCTTGAAAATTATCAGTCAACTGTCTGCCCCACCTTTCGTCCGCAGCCACTCTTGCCTCACGCACTGGTCTCTTAGCATCTGGTCTCCTTATAACACTCATATGACTCTCTGTCCTTTCTCTGCAGCCATACTTCGTACGCACATCTCTTCTCAGCTACAGCCAACCTGACATCCTCGCACCACCATTCACTTCCCTTTCTAACACCACCCCCAATACCTCTCACACCACACACTTCCTCTGCACATCCAACCACTGCACTCTGGAACTCTTGCCATTCTTCCTCCACTCCAACAACCATTTGCTCATTCACCATATTCCACTTGCCACCTAATTCCTTCTGATACTCACACATGTTCTCTCTGTTCTTTAAAACACTCACTCTCACAACTTCTCTTGCATCCCCACTCTTTCTCGATCTCACCCATGGCATACCCACACGCAACCTTCCTTCCACCAAATAGTGATCAGACATACGTCCACTGTCTCCCCTCCTCACACTTATATCCAGTAATCTACTACATGCAACCTTTGAAACCACCACATAATCCGTCAGTGCTTTATCAATCACTCTTCCACCACTCTGCCTCACCCACGTATACTTATGGATCTCTTTCTTTCTGAACCAAGTATTCCCAATCACCATCTCTCTTTCAGTGCACATTCCTATCAGTCTCTCACCATTATCATTCTTTCCAGGAACACCATGCCCGCCAACAACACCCTCAATTTTTCCATCACCCACTCTAGCATTCAGATCTCCCATCAGCACAACATTCACATTTGCTCCAAATCCTTGCAAGCACTCATCCAAGTTGTTCCAGAAGGTCACTCTCTCCTCTTCATTCCTCTCACTGCCAGGACCATATGCACTCACGAACGCCCACAACTCCTTCAGAAATTTCACTTTCACCCACATCAGTCTTGGTGAAACCTCCTTCCATTCAACCACACATCATCTCACCTCACAGCTCACCAGCAAAGCCACACCTTCTCTTGCTTTCCCGCTCTCTACACCAGACATTCTCCCACTCACCCTTCCAAACACACACTCACCCTTCCCTTTCATCTTTGGCTACGTTCACACTGCAGGGCTTAATGCTCAATTCAGATTTTTTGAAAAAATCCGATTTTTTTTGCAAGACCGTTCACATTTCCAAGTAAATCCGAACTTTTGTGGTCTCCAGTGTGACCGTGACACGACCCAAACGAGACCCGCATGTGCAGAAGAATACTCAACGGTGAACGACGTCACTCGTTGTTTGCAGAGCCAACGTTAAAAATGGATGTCAACAATAGTGTTGTCAACAGCTGAGCTCTTTTTGTACTGTTAAATTTTTTTTCACGAAGGAGCAGCACAATTACAATCTTCTCATTTTAAGAAGGCAATGGAGTCGGGATTGTCTGGACCCACTGTAGTGGAATGGGAATGTGTGTGTGTTGGAGCCGCGCGCCCGTGTGTGTGTGTGTGTGTGTGTGTAAGAGACAGAAGAGCGTGTGCCGCGATGGAGAATGGGGGGGGCAGTGTGGGCGCACATTCATGATGTGTGTTACGGAGGAAGGAGAACAATAATAAAAGAAGGTTTCCCCCAGAATGGACTCTTTATTAAGCTGTTCTAGAGAATCCTGGAGAATCTAAGGATCAGAACAGGGAGGAGGATGAGGATCGCCTCGGGCCCCCCGCGCTTCTGAGCACGGTCGGAAGGGGGAGAAAGGAAAAAAAAGTAATCGCGGGGAAGTTTCAACACCACGCTCGGCCATTTAGCTGGAATTTTTTTCAAAAACCGCCCAGTTGCGATGAGAGCCCTGGAGTTTGGCCTGAATAGAACGATCACCCCAAATATGAATCCAATCGGTGACCTGCTTCCCTTCCACTGACTGGTCTCAGCAGCATCATCCACCATGGTTGATGTTTACGTTCTCGTTCCCGCCTACTTCAACGCAAAATTATGACGTTTGTTGCGTTTCGATGACGTACGGTTCGGAATCAAGTCGGCTGGCCGGTCAGACGGCTGTCGCAATTGAAAAGATCGGATACATATCGGAATCAGGCCGGCAAACCAAGGGGCCTGGGTCGCATTTGAAAAGATCGGATCTGTGTCATTCAGACTGTCATGAAAAGATCGGAATTGGGCTGCATAGGGGCAAAAACGTCCGTACTACACCCCCGCACATTTAACGACCCAATCTTAAGGGTTTGGGGAGGTAATCTCCCCTTCCCAACTCTGCCCTGTCCGTAGTTAGGAATATAGTTACAGGGGAGAGGATTCCCAGTCCTCTCGCTCCGTCCCTTTTAGTCGCCTTTTATGACACGCAGGGAAAACGTTGGTAGTATTCTTTTTGACCCCTAACCACAGGGCTGTGTAGATACTAGTTATAAAGATATTAGTTTCAAGTTTTTACTTTGTGTAATACTTTGTGTAACCAGATGCTTCAATATTTAGTAAAATGTTTGTTTTTTAATATTTAAAGAGAGAGATATTATTTTTTAAATGTCCATCATAAGAGGCAGTTGATATTAGATGTATAGAACAAATAAAGATGTATTGATGTTTTAGGAGAGATATTTTGGGGATTCACTGTTAAAGCTTACATTTTGGTTTGTTTTGTTTGTATAGGAACTGGGGGGTATTCCAAAAAGTGAGTTACCACGGTAAGTTTGAGGCTAAGGAAGCGGATAACCTCAGCTTTCAGTTACAAAAAAGGAGGTATGTTTCAGGGTATGTCAAGTTGCCACAACAACTCATGCCCTGAACATAACCTGGTCTGGAGCAGGTTTAGTTGAAGGTTAGTTTGTTTTGAGAGAGGTAATGGAGCATGGCGTGTCCATTTGAAGATGATTTAGTGGATGAAGAAGCTCAGATAATTTTTTTACACCGTGAGAGGGTGATAAGACCACGTATGGATGTTAGAAAGATAAACTTTTTTATATTGATCTATTTAGTCATTCATTTATTCATTCATCATCTTCAGTTTTGTCCCTTTCAAGGTCACGGGGCTGCCGGAGCCTATCCTGGCAACTTGAGGGCAAAGGCAGGGGGCACCCTGGACCGGTCGCCAGTCTGTCACAGGGCCACATACAGTGGTGGAAAAAATTGTTGGTACCCCTCAATTAAAGAAAGAAAGTCCACAATGCTCACTGAAATGACTTGAAATGTTCAAAAGTAACAATAAATTAAAATTGATTGAAAATTAAATAATCAAAATCAGCCATTACTTTTGAGTTGTTGATTAACAGAATTATTAAAAAACAACAACTAATAAACAGGGCTGGACAAAAATGATGGTGCCTCCATAAAAGACTGAGAACTAATTGCCCAGGGGGTCATGATGAACTCAGCTTTGTCCTTTGATTGACATCTCCGCTGTTTTCAAACCCATAATCAGTCAGTCTGTCTATTTAAAAGGAGACAAATAGTCATATTGCTGTTTGGTGAAAAGGTGTGGACCACACTGAACATGGACAGCAGAAAGCCAAGGAGAGAATTGTCCCAGGACATTAGAAACAAAATTATAGACAAACATGGTAAAGGGAAAGGCTATAAAACCATCTCTAAGCAGCTTGAAGTTCCTGTGACCACAGTGGCACATATTATTCAGAAGTTTCAGACCCACAGGACAGTAGCCAACCTCCCTGGATGATGGAAGAGGAACATTGATGACAAATTGAGGAGACGGATGGTTCAAACTGTATCCAAAGAGCCCAGAACAACCTCCAAAGACATTAAGGGTGAACTCCTAGATCAAGGTACATCAGTGTCAGATCACACCATTCGTGGTTGTTTGAGCCAGAGTGGACTTCATTGGAGACAACCACGGAGGACACCACTGTTGAAAGGAAATCATAAAAAGAGAGACTGGAATTTGCAAAAATGCATGTTGACAAGCCACAAAGCTTCTGGGAAAATGTCCTTTGAACAGATGAGACAAAACTGGAGCTTTTTGGTAAGGCCCATCAGCTCCATGTTCATAGACTCAAAAATGAAGCATCCAACCAAAAGAACACTGTCCCTCCTGTGAGGCTCAGTTCTGTTTTGGGAATGCTTTGCTGCATCTGCCACAGGGTGTCTTGAAGTTGTGCAAGGTCAAATGAAATCTCCAGATTATCAAGGCATTCTGGGTAGAAATGTGCTGCTAGTGAGTGTCAGAAAGCTTGGTCTCAGTGGCAGGTCATGGGTCTTCCAACAGGACAACATCTGTGGAAGGAGCTGAAACATGCCGTTTAGAGAAGACACCATCAAACCTGAGCCAACTGGAGCAGTTTGCTCATAAGGAGTGGGCCAAAATACCTATGGACAGGTGCAGGAGGCTCACTGACAAATACAGAAACCGTTTCATTGCAGTGATTGCCTCAAAAGGTTGTGCAACAACATATGAAGTTATGGGTACCATCATTTTTGTCCAGCCCTATTTCATTATTTGTTTTTTTTAATAATTCTGTTGATCAAGGACTCAAAAGTAATGGCTGATAGTGGCTATTTAATTTTCAATCAATTTTAATTTATTGTTACTTTTGAACATTTCAAGTCATTTCAGTGAGCATTGAGGACTTTCTTTCTTCAACTGAGGGGTACCAACAATTTTGTCCACCACTGTATGTGCTGAAACGGCGCGCGTGTCTAAGGAGCAGGGAGCTGCAGCAGAAGGAGGGGAGAACGCGAGTGCAGTGCAAGAGAAGGCGAGAGCAAGGAAAGTTGTGGTGGGGGTGTGTGTTTATGTTTGTTGTACAGAGTGAAATAGAACTGAAATAAATGAATGTTTCTCCCAGAAGAAGATGAATGATTCTTTATTAATCCACTCTGGATGCTCTGAGGATCCGAATGGGGAAGTGAAAAACTGAAAGAAGATCCGGAGAGGAAAGAAAAGAAAAAAAAAGTAATCGAAGGAAAGGTTCAACACATAATATATATTTCTTCCGCAGCACTGAAACACCGCTAACAGGGCTGGTTTAAAAAACATGAATGTAAAAGTCACTGAGAGCTTTCTTCATCTTCCTCCTGTGCACTGAAACCATGGAAGTCTTCCTCCTCAACGTCGGATTGGAATAGCGTCAGACATTCTTGGCCACACACTTTCAGTCTCTCCTTTGTTGTAGTTGTCAGTGTCACTCTGAGGCAAATTCCCTCCTGAGCTCCTGCTGTCCTCTCAGTCATACAGCAGGCCGGCTTTTCAAAACCCGTTGGTGATGGTGGATTTTTTCACACTGCTTTTAATTTTGCTTTTAACTTGAAAGCTGCTTCATATTGTAGTGGCGGTCATGTGCATGTTGGGTCTAATGGCACCAAAGGATTGTGGGATGCAGCCAAAGTAGGTCTGCACATGGGTGTTTCTTTTTGTTGCACCATGAGTTAGGGGTCTAAGAGCAGAAGTCAGCTACATGCTGTTTGGCTACTAGTGGGTGTCAAAATAAATTGGCTTGTTGCCAGAAATAGGATTATGTATTCAGCTTCCTCCCTGAGACTGCTCAAGCGCCCTTTGCGGCCGTCCAGAAATGCATAAATAGTCCAGAAAATACAGTAATACCTAATGTTATTTCCGATTGATCCAGAGCAGTGAAGCAGTCTAATGTTACAGAGGTTTCTATGGATGCCTCCACTTCTACCGCTTCAGCCTGCTCTGGGCTGATAGTAGGAATAACTTGATTTAACTTATGTCTAGTATTTGAGATTTTACTATCGAAAAATGTAAGAAAATCATCAGAGATGAGAGAAACAGGAACATGTGGTTCTACTGAGCTCTGACTGCGAGATTATCTAGCAATAGTACTAAAAAGAAATCTTGGATTATTTCCATTCTCTGATATTAAGGTTGAATAGTAATGGCTTCTAGCTCTACGCAGAGCTTTTTTTTTATAATTTAAGAGGCTACGTTTCCAGGTATTTAGAGACTGCTCTGAACCTTAGCAATGCCATTCTTTTTTTTTTTAAGTTACGGGTTTCTTGTTTAAGAGAATATGTTTCAGCATTAAACCACGGGGCTACACGATTTTGTCTAGCAAGCTTAGGTTTCAGGGGGGCAACAGCATCGTGTATACTCCTAGGGGCTTGTAAGGCATCATGAGCAAACTGGTCATTTATACCAGGACTGGTGCTATGGGAGCTGGACTCAGAGTATATGCTCAGCATGTTACTAAATATTGGTCGAACTGTGAGTTTAAAATCAGACACAAGCAACCACCCCAGGGCTCCAGACTAACTTTTTTCACCAGGAGCACAGTGGCCCCTAACTGAAAATTTTAGGGGCGCATACCGTAAATCAACATGCAAACCAAATCTAATAATTTCCACTGTATTACTAATAAATACTTTAATAATAGATGCAGAAATTACAATGTGCTGTTTCAAATTCAGTGTCACATTTTATTCTGCACTTTTGAAGATGCAACAACAGCTAAACTGACAGCAGCATCACTGTCATGACAGTACAAATAGTAAACAAAACGGATGGAAATTCATCTTGGTGACACCAAATAAGTGCAACCAAGATGCACAATAAGCGTGTTTTAGATCACCCAGGTCGACGCAACGCTGCGCAGATCACCTGGTGTGAGACATATTTTTGTTTTTGCTCCAACATCACCTGTCAATCATCACAAAAATGTCACCAGAAAGGGGCGGGATCAAGGCCCCAACCTGAGCGAACACAGCTGGAAATTTAGTACTGAACTGACTGAAAGCTGCCCAGATGACTACAAAACAATGCATTATGGGACATGTGTCCTGATGGTTTTTGTAGTTGAGTGATCAATTAAAATAATTTAAAATACCTATTGATTAAAAAAAGGCTACATACATTACAAAACATTAAAATAAATGTAAAATATATAATAACACAGATCACACAAAGGGGGAGAGGAATATTAAAACTAAATTGAATGTTAAGGACAACTCCAACTTCCTGTTGTCCTTCAGTCTTGCTGCAGATTCTCCTTCATCTCACAGCCCCCCCCCGGCCTGGTCTCCCCAACGATCCAGGCGAGGTGCCGGTTCATCTCAAGCACGTCTATCGTTGCATTTTCCCCACGTATTTTCAGTGTGTCTAAAACTAATGTTGTTTTTGTTCGAGTGTGTTTAATGTTCAAGCTCCCTTAGCTGTCACGCATGTAGGTGTGGGACATTTATTCTCCTCAGCTGACCCGACTCCCGCGGGAGTGGTGTGCTGCCGTAACAGCCGCACATAAACCGTTTGATGCGCCGCCGTAACCGTAACCAAAACTTAACCTTCCTCCGGTTCTGTGTGACCCAGAGAAAAGCTCAGCACGGAATGCATGTATTTAGAAAATTACGAGCGAATAAATACGTTCTAAAAAGGAAAGTAAGGAACTCCTTCATGTGGTCCGGGGAGGGAGGGGGCTGTCAGGTGTCCTGCTTTCAAGCCCTGTCATTGTCCCGCCCCCAAGAGTCATATACCCCACTGTGATTGGTTGGTCATCTCCGTGCACAACAATGAAAAAGTGTCATTCATACAAACTGACGGGCTGCAGTAACATTAAGGCGGGGGCCGCAAAATATCATCTTGGGGGCTGCAAATAGCCCGCGGGCTGCGAGTTTGAGACCCCTGCTGTAGGTCTATCACTGGTACACTAGCCGCAGGTCGGAAGAACGAATCAATAGTTCACTTACTCATAGCTCAGACGCACGTCAGGTTGTGATGATATTTGTCTCCGTTTCCTTCCCACAGATGTTAACACGCGCTCGATTATCTCTAGGCCCCTCTCCCTCTACGCATTTTAGTCACTTACAGTGGCTTTCCCTATTCTTCTCACACGCAGTGGCCGCCTCACAGATGGGCATCACGCGAGTGTGTGCTCGCATTTCACGAGTATGTGCGCGAGTGTGTGTGTCTGCCTGCGTGTGCGCTCGCGTCTCATTGATTATTTAATTGATCATTGACGTGCCCCTTCCACGTTTAATGTATAAAAAAAAATACCTAGGGTGGGGGAGGCAAATTTACGGGTCGCGTATGTGCGACTGGATGTAAAATTCAGTCGCACACTCTCAAATTTTGTTCGGTTTTTAATCATTCACGTTCCTCCATGAATCGAACCGTCCTAGCCGAAATTAAATTAAATCAAATAGTAAATTCTATGTAAATGTAGTCATGCGTGCTACATAAGTTAGCATCCTCCTTTCACCTACAGAGTCTAGGGGACAGCCCAGGACCGAGTTACCTCTCTTGAGCAGCTTGTCCAGTTTCTTTTAGTCCCAGTCTGTAATTCCACCACTCCAGCAGACCACTGCATAGAAGGTCACTGAAACAACCAACGTTTAATAAAAGTCCTGATTTGTGGCCTACACACACCAAAGGACCTCAGTCTCCTCAGAAGGTGGAGCCGACTATGACCCTTTTTGTGCAGGACCCTTGTGTTGTCTGACCAGTCCAGTTTGTTATTGATGTGAGCACCCAGGTATGTGTACACATCCACCCTCTTGATGTCCACAACCCTTGATGACGGTGACGGTGGAGATTGTGAAGCCTTTTTCCAGAAGTTCACCACCATCTTCTTGGTTTTGGTGGCATTGATGTGAAGGTGATTGAGTTCACACCTATGTAAAGTCCTTCTAAAGTATTAAGGGATCCTTTCTGTGTTTGTGTCCCTGCAGTTCGCCCCCAGCACTATGTGACTGGAGAGGAACCAGAAGCACTACAGATTAAAGAAGAACTGGAGGAACCAAAACCACCACAGATTAAAGAACAAGAGGAACCAGAACCTCCACAAATTAAAGAGGAACAAGTGGAACTCTTTATCAGTCAGGATGAAGATCAGCTTGATCTGAAGCAGGAGACTGATACCTTGATGGAGATTCCTACTTATGAGGAAGATGAGAACAGTGAAGCAGATCTAAACAATCAGCAGAGCTTTAATGTAACTGATAGTCAGGATGAAGAAGGAAACCAACATGAAGAATCAACATCAACTACAGATGAAGAGACAGACCCACAGAACAGAGATCAGAGGAAGAGGAGGGACAGAAGACATGTCCAAAGTATGGACAGCCCTCACCTGTCAGAAGGTCAGTGTGACTCTAATGTTCGGATAAGCTTCAAGAATGCTATTTTGGTTAAGAGACGCAAACAATCTCCAAAACAAAAGAGACTTTCCTCCGTAAAGTCTGGTGAAAGCTCAAGAATTGTTGATAATCTATTTGTCTCCACGAAAAATTAGTCTGATGACAGACTTTGTCTGTTCAGAAAGTTTAGGTTACTGGTCTAAGTCCAAAATGCACATGAGAACCCACCTAGGACAAAAGAGTCTTTTGTGTAAAGAATGTTATAAAAGTTTTATTTATTTATCTCGTCTCAAAACACACATGAAAACTCATGAGAATCCGTTTTCTTGTAAATAATCTGATAGAAGTTTTAGCCGTGTGTCTCATCTCAAAGCACACATGAGAACTCATACAGGAGAAAAGCCTTTTTCATGTAAAGAATGAAGAATTATATAAAAAAAGCGGGGGAAAAAAGTTTTTCAATTGTAAAATTGTTCCAGATTGGTTTTTAATTGATTATACAGTTTTTAGCCTGTATCGTATTTAAGACACATTTTTTGCAGTACAGCAGCAACTCATATGAGATGCTCATCTAAGTTGTGGATAGGACTGTTTTCACTGAAATTAGCTTTGCTAATTTTCCCAACATTCCTTTGTTTACAAGCTCTTCTGATAGCTCAGGGGTGCTCATTACGTCGATCACGATCGACTGGTCGAGCTTCAAGGACATGAGGGTAGATCGCAGGCCATCAAAGATAGTTAACCCAAGAACTAAAAATATATTCCTAAAAAATCCATCAGTGAATCAAAATCCTCCCCGAGAAGTAAGAACTTGATTGACATGCAGAACGGCCAATCAAACATTCTCTAAAACATACCTCAATGCACATGTGTTTAAATACACTGAGCTGAAATTCTGTGTGTCAGAAGGTCGCTATTTGTCCCACAGCATGTGCCGATGATTTCGAGCCGACTAATGCAGCAGTGTTTTCCGTGTCATGCGCTTTCCACGGAGCCAGCCGCGCTTTAGAAATGCCATTCTACTATGTAAAGGAAAGATGGGAGCGAGAAGGAGGGCTCACTATTACAGAGGAGGATTGGGAACAAGTATGTTGGAAACAATGGGTAACAACAGGATCAAACATTTGGTGTGAATTCTGTTGGAAAAGCATAATGAGGTTTTTTACTTCACCCTCTCAGAAAAAATACCTAGGAAGTAGTAAATGTTGGAGGTGTGGTAATAATGGAGCCAATCACTTCCATATATTTTGGGACTGTGTGATTATCAAGAAGTATTGGTCTGACATACATGAACATCTGCAAAATGTATTGTTAAAAATCTATTGTTTTCCCCTTGTCCTTTGAAAGTCTGTTTTTGAGTAAAATTGATGGTCTAGACCAGTGTTTGTCAACGTTTTTTGAGCCACGGCACACTTTAACCTTGACAAAAATCCCGCGGCACACCAGCATCCAAAAAGAAAGCTGAAATTCATGGTCTGTATTGATCGACAGCCCCCCCCCCCTCGCAATCTCACGTGGATTGTTGTGATAATTGTGGCAGAAAAAGCAGGAGGCTCCGGCTGTTTTTTTCTAAGAGATGAAATAAAAGTTAAATTGGAAAAATTTAGAAACTGTTTGTTTGTTGTGGTTTCAAGACGTTTCACAAGGACGACTCATTGTGCTCTGTCCCTTTAAGACAATGCATCATGGGAGATGTAGTGTGAAAACTGCCGAAAAAGGGCAGAAAAGCTTGCGTCTCTGAGCTTCATTGTGTTGTTCTCTTGTTCCACGGTCTGACACCGGACTCTGTGGAAAGCTACACCGCTAAAGACGAGCTTTAGCTGGTATTTTTGTTGGAACTGAGCGACTTTATCAGCAGAATTCAGAACAAGGTAGTGAAGACTTTAACCACTTCTGATTGGTTAGACTGATGACATGTGATTAAGATTCCAAGAATGATTGGCGGAGACAGTTGAAGGGGCGGGACTTTGCCGCAAACAGCTTTAGTTGCAGCTAAATCGCGGTACCGTCATTCTTATCAAAATGTCTTTAATACAATCAAATAAACACAAAGAAAAGTATTTTACAATCTTTCATATTCCTAATTTCTCAGTGTTTTATCAGGACCTGTTTGGATGAACACAGAGCTGATATCTTGGAGATGTAACATGTTGTTAGATCAGTGAATGAGGGCAATTTATTTCCCACGGCACACCTGACCATCTCCCCATGGCACACTAGTGTGCCACGGCACACTGGTTGAAAAACACTGGTCCAGTGTTTTTCAACCAGTGTGCCGTGGCACACTAGTGTGCCGTGGGAGATGGTCAAGTGTGCCGTGAGAAATTGCCCTCATTAACTGATCATCTAGAAATATTTACCATCTCCAGGAAATCAGCTCTGTGTTCATCCAAACAGGCCCTGATAAAACACTGAGAAGTTAAGAATATGAAATATCCTAAAAATATTTTTTCTTTGTGTTTATATGATTCTATTAAAGACACTTTAATAAGAACGACGGTCCTGTGCGGTACAGTTATAGCTGCAGCTTTAACGGTGTAAGGAAAAGTCCCGCCCCTTTAACTGTCTCCACCAATCATTCTTGGAATCTTAATCACATGTCATCAGTCTAACCAATCAGAAGTGGTTAAAGTATTCACTTCCTTGTTTCGATTTAACGCAAAAAAAGTCTCTGTTCTAAGAAAAATACCAGCTAAAGCTCGTCTTTAGCGGTTTAGCTTTCCACAGAATCTGTTATCAGACTGTGGAACAAGTGAACAAAACCATGAAGCTCAAAGACGCGGGTCTTTCCGTGGTCACCGGATTATCGGCACTACATCTCCCATGATGCATTAAAGTGACTGTTTTAGCGGACAATGAGTCTCTCCTCTTAACGTCTTAAAACAACGACCACACATCAAACAGTTTTTGAATCTTTTGACTTAATTTTTAATACATGTTTTAGAAAAAAACAGCTGCAGCTTCCAGCTTTTTCTGCAACAATTATCACAAAAATGCATGTGAGATTACAGAGGGGCTGTTGATCAAAACAGACTATGAGCTTGTTCTTTTTTTTTATTTATCTATTTTTTGGGATGCTGGTGTGCCGCGGGATTTTTGTCAAGGTTCAAGTGTGCCGTGGCTCAAAAAAGGTTGAAAAACACTGGTCTAGACAACAAAAATAAGAAACTGCTCTACATTCTGCTGGCAGTCAGTAAGAAAGCAATAACCAGGAAATGGCTTAAACCTGAACAACCAACGACAGAGGACTGGATTGATGTTGTACAACGAATTTATATAATGAAAAGAATGTCACACTCATTACTAATACAGCTGGATGTTTTTTACGCTACTTGGTCTATATGGACAGAGTATGTTAAGCCTGTAAGATCAGACTTTATCTGAAATCTCACTGAAATTATATCATGCCATTTATGTTTTGATACTCCCTGCTTCCTCACATGTTCCTTTTTTATTTATTATTATTTTGTTTTTTATTTTTCCATTAAAGAAAACTGAGAAAGCAAGAACATTGTAATTCGTCAAAACAATGTACATTTTATCCTGTGCTTTTTCAATAAAAAATAAATTTGAAAAAAAGAAATGCCATTCTACCCCCATCGCAAGGTTATCAGCATTAAATGTGCAATAGTTGCTGCTTTGTTAGATTTTTGATTTTGTAATAAAACGCCTCATCTGTTAATGTTAAAATATCTACTCACAAAGATTGGTGGAGTCTTACTGTGTAGTTTTTGAATTATGAGCACATAAACATTCTATGTACCAATATTTCATAAAACTATATTTATTAAAGAGGATTTTAGTGTCAAAATACTACATATATAATCTTTAAGACATTGTTGCCTCAAATGTAGCTCACATGTGGGCACCCCTGTGCTAGCTCATAGCATGTCCAAGCACCTCACAAGTCCAAGCTAACATTACTGTAGAAAAAAACTGTGAGCAATAACAGAACTTTGCAGTTTAGAGGCAGATAGCAGATCAGACAAGGAAAACAAAAACATTAATGGGTGTTTTTGGATGCATCGGAATTTGAGCAGCCAAGGGTGTCTTTGGCCCACCCAGGTTTCAGTTTTAGTTTCTTTTTTTATTTCAAACACAAATGAAAAATCAACACAGTGGTTTTAAAAAAGACATAAAACAATACAGTGTGCTTGTAAAGAAGTGGGTTGAAGAGAAATCTGATCCCACCCCTTTTTCCAACACCTCATGATGTGCGTATTTCTATTTACAGATATGTACAATGTGCATGTTTTTTATATACAGATATGTACAAAACTTTCACTGTACAATTCTGCATGGCAACTGTGTAAAAGTGACATTTAATGTTTTAATCATAATTTCTGGCCTCATAAAGTTCTATTAGGCCGCATTTACACTGCAGGTCTTGATACCCAAATCCGATTTTCTGACTATATCCGATTTTTTTTGATGACCCGCTTACATCATCTTTTAAAACTGACCCGTATCCGATTTTTGCATTTACACTATAGAATGCTGAAACTGTCAAATGTAGATGTTCTGAGGACTACGTAACGTAGCAGCATTTCCACCTTCCGCGGACCTGAGCACTGACCGCACGGATTAAAAAAATTATGAGCGAGCAGGCCCATAATAATAATCATAACAGTAATAAAAGCACATTTAGAAGATGCGTGTTGGTCCAAATGGCAAACGTTTAGTATGGCGAAACCTCCCCCCCCCCTTTTGTGTGTGTGTGTTTGTGTGACTGTGGTTGTCATGGAGCCAACGCAGCAACGGAGGGAGGTGTTGCCTTGGGTGCTTCTGAATGAGGCAGGAGATGGGATGCGCGGGAGAGGAAAAGGAGGGCTGCTCGGCCGTCTTATGTGCTCTCTCTGACTTTTGAATGAGGAAGTGTTTGCAGACGTTGTGCTGTACTGACAGTTTGATCCAAGCAAAGAAATAAACGGCTTCTTGCCTGTTCCAGAGCAATGCTGTCCCGCTTCATTAGAAACCGTTTGCGCCCCGACCAGGACCGGACCGGACATAACAGCGGTTTCCCAGTACGGTCTGAAGCCTGAGGCTGAAAGGTAACACGCTGGTGGGTCTTCAGCTGTCCTCCAACAGTAAAATCAGCGCACAAAAGCACCTTAATAAGTCTTGTGATCTCAGTTGGCGGTGTCCTGAGCTGACGTCACTGACGTACGACTCGCATTTACTGGGGAATATCCGATTTGTCTGCTTACAAGGCACACGCAAATGCACATATCCGATTCATATCCGGTTTATTTCCACATATGAATGAGGCCAGTATCCGATCTGAGAAAATTCTAATCCATGCGTTTTTGTCCTGCTTACACTTTCACCGGTCATATCCGAACTGTGCCACATGAGAGGAAAAAATCGGAATTGGGTCACTTGAACCATGCAGTGTAAAAGCGGCCTTAGTGACTTCTTGTAAGTTATTTGGGACCGGTCATTCTATTTTTCCAACATCATTCATACCAGCTCCAATAATCCAAAACATTTGTTTTCCACCATAAACAAAATCCTGACGCATAATGGAAACTCCTCTTCATCTCTTGGCAAAGTGCATCTCTTTCCTGTCCCATTTTCAATCCAAAATTGACACAGTATAGCTCCCTAACTCCCAATACAGGCCCCGCTCCAGAAACCTCAGCCCCTTCCTCCAGTCTGCAGCTCTCTGAATTCTCTCCAGTCTCCTCTGTGGAAATCTGCAAAACTCATAGATAATAATTAACTTGTCTAGCTCTACCACTACATATTTAAAGTCCAGCAGATGTGCTTCATCTAGATGGAGTTGGGGGGACGGCCAGGGGCACGAGTCGAGCCAGAGACAGGATCAACTGCCAGGTGTAGGAGCAGGAACAGAGACAACGTACATGGCAAGGTACAGAGCAGAGACAAACCTGAGGCAGGATCCACAGCCAAGTATAGGAGCAGTAGTAAAGGCGAGCCAGAGGCATGGAGAACTAAATGATGAATGATGATCAGGAATAGAGAAGAGAGGAAGGGTAGAAGTAGATGAGAAAAGAGGACAGAACCCCAGTGCACCATAGCTACCCCAGCTTCAAAATTACTGGCAGCCTACTAAGGACTAATTGTTATTGTTATTACATTAATTTTAAACACATTAACATTGAGTTAAATATTCTTTGATTACTAGCTAGTCTGACAATAAGCCTGTCCAAAATCAGCATCGCTTTTAGATGGTACATTTCTGATCTTAGCTATAGGTGAAAAAAGGCCGTTTTACATGCCTGAGATATGTAAGCCAAAATCAGGGGTGGTCATTACATCGATTGCAATCGACTGGTCAATCTTAAAGGACATGTGGGAAGATCGCTGGCCAGTAAAGATAAACAAAAAAGAAATAACAAATTTGTTTAAAAAACATCCGTCAGTGAATCAAAATTCTAAGCCAGAATTTGTGCTTCCCACGGAGCCAGCCGCACTTTAGTAATGCCATGCTCCCCCCGGAGCACGGTTAACAGAAGAGCAAGAATTATGATAGTCGCTGCTTTCTGAATTTGTAATAAAAATCCTCATCTATTAATACAAAAGTATCTCTTACTGTGTAGTTTCTGAATTATCACTCCACTATATATATAAATATATATGTATACATCTGTATATATGTATATATAGGGTAGCTCAGTCGGTAAGGTGCAGAACTATCATTCAGGAAACCCGGGTTTGATTCCCAGGAGTGGAATGAACAATAAATGGAAATGGCAATTACCATAACAATGGCGAGCAATTAACATTACCCAGTGAGGGAAAGTGGGCTACTGGAGTAATACGAAAGTAAAAAAAAATGCTAAACTGTATTTATCAAAGGGAAATTCATCTCTGCATTTGACCCATCCCCTGGGGGGAGCGGTGAGCTGCAGCCGAGCGGGTCTGCAGTAGTGGGTCTTGCCCAAGGATTCCCACTGGGTGATGTTAATTGCTGGCTGGGTAGCTCTAATGGACTAGATGTGAGAACAATGTTCTGTTAGAATGCTACTACTCAAGTAATGAGAATGTGGAACCCACAATCAAGGCCAACTGCCAAACAACCGGTAGCCCAATGCTCTAACATGCACAAACGGCAACTCCTATCACAACTTGAGATTGAAGCAATACAATACAATACCACGGGAGAGCCAGAACAGCAGGTCAGAGAGGACGCTATACCACAGATATGCTGAGCGAGGCAGCAACTGACCTGAAAGATAAGATCATGTCTAGAATGAACACTAGGCAACCCTGACAGAAGTAACAATAATTAAGTGATGTACTGCCTGAAAGTCTTCTGGAACCTGTGAATGAAGCATTGAGGGCAATTTGTAGGAATTGTTGTGGTAGGATTGCTGTTTCAGAAGTGTAAACCAATGAACTGGTTTACACTTCAGCAGCAGTGATCCTTGAGATGCTTGGCTATAAGAGCAACCATGGAAGAAAACAATACGCACCATGGAAGCAACGGTTAGAGGGCAAAATCAAGGCAACTCGGAAGGAAGTGAGTAAGCTGACAGTGGCTCAAAGAGGTACAGTGCCATACCTGAAGCACTGGAAACTGCCAAACAAAGGCTCCTAGCCTTGAGCAGCCGCCTAAAGAGGTACACAAGAGACAACAAAGCCAGACGGATAAACAGGCTCATCACAACTCAACCTGTGAAAGTGTACGCTCAGTGGCAGGGTCAAAACAGCCAAGCAGACCCACCAAGGCTGGACACTGAACAGTACTGGAAAAGCATATGGGAGAAAGAGGCAGCACACAACAGCAATGCCCAGTGGCATTCTTTTCTCTCTGAGAAAAGAACATAGTAACCTCCCTGAACAGAATCCAGTAACCATCACAGTGGCAGACATCCAAGAAAGAGTCTCAATTATGAAGAACTGGACAGCACCGGGCCCTGACACGATCCATGCCTACTCACCGCACTCCACGAGCGCCTGGGAGCACAAATGAACCAGCTGCTAAGAGATGGGACTCACTCCAAAGGGCTAACAGAAGGGTGAACGATCCTAATCCAGAAGGATCCCTCAAAGGGTGCAGTCCCATCCAACTATCGTCCAATAACCTGTCTCTCCACAACATGGAAGCACATGTCAGGCATCATTGTAACCAAGATAAATAGGCACATGGATCAATACATGAGCAACACACAGAAGGGCATTGGTAGAGACTCCAGAGGAGCCAAACACCAACTCCTGGTTGACAGAACAGTCGCTCAAGAGTGCAGGTCACAACACACCAACCTGTGCATAGCCTGGATTGATTACAAGAAAGCCTATGACTCAATGCCACACACGTGGATCACTGAATGCTTGGAGCTGTACAACATCAACAGGACTCTAAGAGCCTTCATAGGAAACTCAAGGAATCTGTGGAAAACCACCCTTGAACCAATGGGAAGCCACATGCACAAGTTTCCATCAAATGTGGGATATACCAAGGTGATGCTCTTTCCCCACTGCTGTTCTGCATAGGTCGGAACCCCCTCAGCCAAATAATCATCAAGACTGGCTATGGATACAGACTCAGAAATGGGGCCAACATCAGTCACCTCCTCTACATGGATGACATCAAGCTATATGCTAAGAGCGAGCGTGACATTGACTCCCTGATCCAACACCACCAGGATCTACAGTACTGACATTGGGATGTCATTCGGACTTGAGAAATGCAACCGGATGGTGACAAAGAGAGGCAAGATAATCCACACAGGAGGGGTCTCACTCCCAGAAGGAACAATAGCAGACATTGAGGACAGTTACAAGTACATTGGCGTTCTACAGGCAAATGGCAACCTGGAGCAGGCAACAAGGAAAGCTGCAACAGCTAAATGCCTCCAACGAGTAAGGCAAGTCCTGAAAAGCCAGCTCAATGGCAAGAATAAGACCCGGGCAATAAACAGCTACGCACTGCCAGTTATCAGATACCCTGCAGGAATAATAAGATGGCCAAAGGAAGAGATACAGACCATGGATGTTAAAACACGGAAGCTCTTCACCATGCATAGCGGGTTCCATCCCAAATCCAACACTACAACAACATTATTGTTTCCCCCCTAGCCAGGACTCTCTCGAAAAAGAGATTCTTAATCTCAATGGGACAATTCCTGGGTAAATAAAGGTTAAATAAAAAAAAAACACCCTGAGACTGTATGCTAGCCTCAAGGAAGGGGCCGAGGACTAGTAAGAGTAGAAGCCACTATCCAGAATGAAACATCCAAGATGCATGAGTACATCAAGCTCAAGGCCCCAACTGACAGTGTGCTCAGTGAATGTCTCAGGCAATGGAGAGGATACAGTGCTGGAGGACAGATCCTCATGGGAGGACAAACCCCTGCATGGGATGTACCACCGGACCATAACTGAAGTGGCTGATATCAAGAAGTCCTACCAATGACTAGAAAGGCTGGCCTACAGGACAGCACTAAGGTGGTCATCCTGGCAGCTCAGGAACAAGCCCTGAGCACCAGAGCGATAGAGGCTCAGATCTACCACACCAGCCAAGACCCAAGGTGTAGGTTGTGCAAAGAGGCGCCTGAAACAATCCACCACATAACTGCAGGATGTAAGATGCTGGCAGGGAAAGCATACATGGAGCGCCACAATCAAGTGGCTGGAATAATATACAGGAACATGTGTGCAGAATATGGACTGGAAACCCCAAGGTTAAAAATGGGAAACACTTCAGAAGGTGGTAGAGAATGAGAGGGCAAAGATCCTGTGGGACTTCCAGATCCAGACTGATAGGATGGTAATGGTGAACCAACCAGACATTGTAGTGGTGGACAAAGAACAGAGGAAAGCCGTTGTGTTGGATGTGGCAGTGCCAAGCGATGGGAACATCAGGAAGAAGGAACATGAGAAACTGGAGAAATACCAGGGACTCAGAGAAGAACTGGAGAAAGCCTGGAAAGTGAAGGTGACAGTGGTGCCTGTGGTAATTGGAGCACTCGGGGCAGTAACCCCCAAGCTGGAGGAGTGGCTACAACAGATACCTAGAAAGACCTCAGACCTCTTAGTCCAGAAGAGCGCAGTGCTAGGAACAGCTAAGATACTGCGCAGGACCCTCAAGCTCCCAGGCCTCTGGTAGAGGACCCGAGCTCACAGGATAAACCACCCGTGGAGGGTGAGAGGGGCGTTTTTTTTTTTTTTTTTTTTTTTTTATGTGTGTGGATCTTCAAGACATTGTCATCTTAAAAGTAACCCACATGCCAAAAAAGTGTGCGCACCCCTGGCCTAAATGATAATTCCTGGTCAAATAAAACCCCTAGGATTCTAACTGTATAATTGGCGGCTATACTTACGCCATCCCGGGAGACTATCTGATCAGACAGACCTATTGTACTGACCTTAGTTTTTTCTGGGTTCAGGAGGAGGTAATTAACTGTCATGCAGATCTTGTTGTCTCTGATGCAGGCATTCAGTTTCCCTATATTCTGCGTACCGTCCGCATAACAATGAAAATTAATGCTGTTTCCTTTTTAGGTTTCATAAGGGAGGCTTATAATTTCTAAGCAGGATGCACCCTAAAACTGAGCTCTGTGGGACTCTGAGCTTTTCAGTATCACTTTTATATAATACATTTCTGATCTTAGCTATGTTGCGCAGGTGAAAAAAGGCAGTTTTACACACCTGAAATATGTCAGCCTTAAATGATAAACCTTGGTCAACAAGAACCCCTAGGTTTCTAACTGCGGAATTGGAGGCTATATTTATGCTATCCAGGGAGACTATCTGATCAGACAGAGCGTCTATGGAGTAAAATACAGTGGTCGATCGTGTCAAAGGCTGCACTGAGGTATAACAGGACCAGAATAGAAAGTAGTCCCTTTTCTGAGGCCAATAACAAGTCATTAGAGACTCTAACAAGTGCAGTTTCCGTACTGTGGTGGGGTCTAAACCCCGACTGAAAGTCTTAAAAGTGGCTGTTGTCCTGTAGGTGGCAGTAAAGCTGCTTAACTACAACTCTTTCTAGGATTTTAGAAATAACGAGGAGGTTTGATATTGGTCTATATTTGGCCAAGTTGCTAGGATCCAAACTGAGCTTTTTCAGAAGAGGTTTAACAACTGCATATTTAAAAGACTGTGACACAGAGAGGTATTATTAATATGAAATAATTAATTAGGGGGGAGGTTTCTTTAAAAAGCTAGTGGGAATTGGGTCTAGAAGACAAGTTGAGGTTTTGTAGGACACAGTGAAACAGTCTAATATTACAGAGGTTTCTATGGATTCCTTCACTTCTACTGCTTCAGCCTGCTTTAGGCTGATAGCACTGCTATGGTTTTAGCAAGTTTAGCTTTGACCTGCTCTATTTACGGTTTCCAACTTTTTTTGTCATCTGTAATTAATCCAGGCAACTTGATTTCAGTCACTTTTTTTCAAACCATGATATCAATGGCAACTTTTATTTCTTACTGTGCAGGAATGTGGCCATTTCCGAAATCATGAATTTAGTTTTGTTAACACTGAGTGAGAGTTTATTTTTGGCAAAGGGGCTGCACGGTGGCGCAGTGGTTAGCGCTCTTGCCTCACAGCAAGAAGGCCCCTGGTTCAAGTCCCGGCTGGGGGACATGAAAAACAACATCAATGGACCTTTCTGTGTGGAGTTTGCATGTTCTCCCCATGTATGC
Source organism: Oryzias curvinotus (assembly GCA_023969325.1). Classification (NCBI taxonomy): domain Eukaryota; kingdom Metazoa; phylum Chordata; class Actinopteri; order Beloniformes; family Adrianichthyidae; genus Oryzias; species Oryzias curvinotus. The sequence goes on along the minus strand of CM043707.1, from coordinate 17,459,358 downwards.
GTGGGTTCTCTCCGGGATCTCCGGCTTCCTCCCACCGTCCAAAAACATGCTTCATTCATTGGCAATTCTAAATTGACTATTGCCAATTCTAAATTCTAAATATGACTGTGAGAGTGAATGGGTGTGTGATTGAGGACATTCTACCCTGCGACACACTGGCGACCTGTCCAGGGCATTCCCTGCCTTCGCCCACAAGTGGCCGGGATAGGCTCCGGCAGCCCCGTGACCCCGAAAGGGAAAAAACGGTACAGAAAATGAATGAATGTTTTAGTTTCCCTAATTCTTTACTTACTATTTTTACAATTTCCCCAAGGTTCTCCCCTGTACACACTATACTTATGTTGTTGACATATAAAAAGTATTGGAGTGTATTTGATACCATATGTATGTCATTAATGTAAGGGATGAACAGTGTGGGACTCAATATTGACCCTTGTGGAACTTCACAGCTTAAATTTAGCAGGCATGATTTACAGTCATCCAGTTGGACAAACTGCTGCCTAGGGTTGTGCCGATGGACAATACCATCATCCATCGTGATGGCTGCCTGACATCACAATGGAGAGACACCATTGTTATGCCCCGCCCGCGCCACGCTGCAAGTCAACACCATAAGCCGCCGTTGCATTTAATATCTAGGTCAGATTAGATTAGGTCAGATTAGAATTCAACCATGTACATGTGCCCAGAAAAACTTTTTCCAGCTATAACAAAGCAGTCATGGTTTGCTACAAGCACCGCAACTGCCAATTTAAGGGACATCGCCCAACCCTACTGCTGCTGTTTTTAATGTAACTGTCTAACCATTTTAATGGCATTCCTCATATTCCATATCTTTCTAGTTTGTTTACTAAAATGTTATCATTAGTGTCAAATGCTTTTTTTAAGATCCATGAACACTCCTACTGTAAACTATTCATTGTAGGTGCCATTTATAATTTCTTCATGGTGTGTAATCGCCATGGATGTTGATCTGATTTTTCTGAAACCATATTGGTCGTCGGATATTAGTTTGTGTTTTTAGACAAAATTTTCCAACCTTTTGAGGAAAACTTTTTCGAGTATTTTTGAGAATTGGCAGAGTAAAGACCCTGGTCTGTTATTTGTTTGTTGGTGTTTGTCTCCTGATTTGTGTAATGAAATTACTTTAGCTATTTTCATTTTGTGTGGAAATGTTCCTATTCAAAAGGATAAATAGCAAATGTAGGTTAGCGGGTCGACAGTGGAATCAATTATATTTTTTATCACCATCATATTAATTCCGTTAAGGTGAGGGTGTGTCAGTGTGGGGAGTGGGTGTTTATTATAAGGTATAGGTTAAAATAAGTTGGTAACCTTTTTGGAACGACTGACATCACCTCTAACTGTCTTAACTTTGAAAGAGAACTAATACTTTACAATCTGTCGTTTATTTAAAGTCTTGAGCTGCTGAAGAAAAAAGGATTTAGATTTTTCTTGACAATACACAAAGACCTATAAAAGTATAAAAGGTCTCCTTTTTTGTCTTTGTCTCTGCAGTCCTCCCTCAGCATTATGTGAGTAAAGAGGATTTATGCAACCAGCAGAGGAATTTACGGGTGGAACAAGAGGAACCAGAGCCTCAAGAAATTAAAGAGGAACATGGAGAACCAGAACAGTCACATATTAAGGAGGAGGAACAAGAATCTGCAATGATTAAAGAAGAGAAAGTAGAAGAACCAGAACCTCTACTTACAAAAGAGAAAGAAGAAAGGTTCTACATCAGTCAGGATGAGGAGCATCTTGATCTGAAGGAGGAGATTGATACCTTGATGGAGATTCCTACTTATGAGGAAGATGAGAACAGTGAAGCAGATCTAAAGAATCAGCAGAGCTTTAATGTAACTGATAGTCAGGATGAAGAAGGAAACCAACATGAAGAATCAACATCAACTACAGATGAAGAGACAGACCCACAGAACAGAGATCAGAGGAAGAAAAAATACAGAAGTGAGGACAGGTCTCACATGTCAGAAAGTCAGTGTGACTCTGATGTTGAAGTAAACTTCACAAACTCAACTTTGGTTAAGAGACCCAAACAATCTTCAAGCAAAAAGAGACTTTCTTCTGTTAAGTCTGGTGAAAGCTCAAGAATTGTTAGTAAAAACATGAAAAATGAGTCTGAGGACAGACTTTGTATCTGTCCAGAAAGCAGTAAAACTTTAGGTTTCAGAACTGATATAAGAACTCAAAGACGTGAAAAGCCATTTTCGTGTAAAGAATGTAGAAAACGCTTTAGTCGTATATATCATCTCAAATCGCACATGAGAACACATACAGGAGAGAAGCCTTTTTCTTGTAAAGAATGTAAAAAGAGTTTGAGTGATTTATCTTGCCTTAAAAGGCACATGAAAACACATACAGGAGAAAAGCCTTTTTCTTGTAAAGAATGTACGAAACGCTTTAATCGTAAATGTCATCTCGAATCACACATGCGAACTCATACAGGAGAAAAGCCTTTTTCTTGTAAACAATGTAGAACGAGTTTTAGTGAATTATCTTGTCTTAAAAGGCACATGAGAACACATACAGGAGAAAAGCCTTTTTCTTGTAAAGAATGTACAAAACGCTTTAATCGTAAATGTCATCTCAAATCCCACATGAGAACACATACAGGAGAAAAGCCCTTTTCTTGTAAACAATGTAGAAGGAGTTTTAGGGAATTATCTTGTCTTAAAAGGCACATGAAAACTCATACAGGAGAAAAGCTTTTTTCTTGATAATCTGTACAAAATGCTTTAGTCGCAAATATGATCACAAAACACACATGAGAAAACATACAGGAGAGAAGCCTTTTTCTTGTAAACAATGTAGAAAAAGTATGAGTGATTTATCTTGTCTTAAAAGGCACATGACAACTCATACAGGAGAAACGCCATTTCTAGACAAAAATTTTAATCAAGACTTGCTTGAAATAAGTGACAAAATGTTTTTCAATTGTAAAATCATTCCCGATGGCCCTTTATATATGATTATGCAGTTTTTAGCTTTTGTTTTATATAAGACATTTTCTGCAGTACAGCAGCAATTCATATGAAATTCTCATTTAAGTTGTGGGCGGGACTGTTTTCACTGAAGTTAGCTCCGCTCATTTTTCCAACATTATTTAGACGCTCTTCTGCTAGCTCATAGCGCCTCACAAGTCCAAGCTAACATTAGTGTAGAAAAAAACTGAGCAATATCAGAACTATACAGTTTATTGAATAGAATAGAATAGGTCTTTAATAATCCCTAAGGAAATTTTAAAATGGCCATCTGCTCACACTCATAAAACACATACACATATTAATAACAATAAAACCAATAAAAATATCAATAGACTAAAAATATTAATACATAAAAGAGTAATAATTTAAAAGCAGTAGGTAAGAAAAATAAATAAAAAATAAATAGATAAAAACAAGAATTACAAGAAATTATTTCTAAGATGCCCTGCCAGAGAATTGTGTTGCCTGATGGCACGAGGAACAAACGATTTCTTCATTCTTTCTGTGGAGCAGCGCTGGGACAGCAGTCTGTTGCTGAAAGTGCTCCTCCTGCTGGTGAAGGCCTCATGTAGGGGATGTGAGATATTCCTCATGATGGCCCTGAACCTGGTGAGAGTTTTTTGCTCTGCCACCTCCTCCACAAGATCCAGCTTCAGTCCCACCACAGAGCTTGCCCTCTTGATGATCCAGATAGCAGATCAGATAAGGAAAACAAAGACGTTAATGAATCTGTATGGATGCATCGGAATTGGCGCAGCCAAGGGAGTCTTTGGCCCACCCAGGTCATTTGCTGTGTCAAAAACCTCTAGTGAGGAGGAAGATGAGACGCCAAAATCAATAATGAAGATGCTATCAAAGCAACCTAAGATTTCATTACATGGACACAGAGCCACATGATGGACCTCCATACCACATTGATGCAGTCATTTAATTAAAAGGAGGCACAATGAATTATTGAATATATAGAAATTACGTTTTCTAAAGTCTGACAACATTCACTTCGTGTTTTTCTGATATTTTGATTTTCTAAGACACTGTTTCTCAGGGTTTCATCATCTATAACCCACTATTATCACATTGATAAAATAAAGTATTGTGTAATGATTCTATACATCAGGGGTGGCGAACAAGTTTGACGCCAAGAGCAGAATTTTTTCACTGAGAGTCAAAGAGCCACATCACACACTGACCTGCCAAGACGTACACACACAAACACACAATTAAAGCCGTATTATTTTCCATAACACACTCCTCTCCCTACAACAGAACAGCAAGTATTGTACTTGTGTTTATTTCAAGGAAAGTGTCCACCTTCAATACACACATCAAATGCAGCTTAGCCAGAGTTAACACAGGGACTACCCTGGAGGTCAGAGACCCCTCCTCACATACAGGCACCTCTCTCTCATCTCATACACACACACACACACACTCTCTGTCTTTCTCGTTCTCTCTCTCTATCTCACTCTTTTCTCTCCCTCTCTCTGACACACACAACCACTCAGTGACGGGCGGTGAGGTTGATGCTGATGAGGCACTGACTTCTCTGAAGTCAGATGATAAAAACTGAACATTTCACTATTCATCCAACAATATTTAACTGGTAATTCTTTGTATCTCAACATTCCTCTTTCAATGACCCTTATACCAACAAATACACAAACATCTGGACAGAGCATCCTTCTGGTGTCTGAGTGATTCATATTCACAATAAACACATTAAATACATTACATTTCAGTTGTGTGCAACTTAAATTAATTTTTACCTTCATTAGAATATCTTGTTTTTTTATTTAAAATTGAATTTTTGACTTTTTGCATCAAAAGCAAATAATTTATTAGATGTTAATACATTGCAATGACTCAGTTCACTCTTCAACGTAGTAAGCAATCAAGTGCTAAGTTACCATCAAACTGGCTGCATTATTCGCGCCCCCCTCTGTCCACATTAAGAGCCCATTAACTTGACCACAAACTGCCATATGACATGCAAGTCACTTCTGGTCACAGCTCCCTGGCTCATGGTTTTACACTTAAGATTTCCCACTTCCCATGAGCCTTAGGGGCTGAAGGCGGGGCTAAGCCTTCATGTGAGTGTCAGTCAGAACGGACCGATGCCTTGATTTCACATGTTCCAAGGTAATAAACACGGACTGGCAGACATATATTGAAGAGAACATCGACAGCAGCTCGAGAGCAGCTCTTTTACACACGGGGATTTCTCAGTTCTCCAAAACAAAACAGTGCCTTCTTTCTCCGGTTCTCTTGCTGCCTCATCAGTGACAAGTGGGGATCTCAGGCAGTCAGTCTTTGCATTAAAGGATCCATAAGAAAAGTGATCTGCGGTTGTTTCCGTCCTGTTGCGCAAACAGCGTTACGTTCTGTGCTTTATTCATTTGGATTGCAGCTTCTGCTGTGAGCTCCTCAAAGAAGGAAAGTGGAATGATTGCCGTTTTGAATGTGCGCTTAGAAAAGCTTCAACTTGTTCATAAAGGAGACAATTTTTCTTAGATCAGGAAGAGTTTTTAATTTTCACCGGGATACGTTTTGTTCTTTTCTGCCATTTACTGCTTCCAAAAGCTCATAATAATAAACATCGTGAATTTCCATTCTGTTCAGTAAAAAAATAAGAATCTTCCCATTCTTCCAGAAATGTCCTGTGTTTATCTTATACTCTGAATTTCACCATTTTGACTATGAGGGTAACAGTCTGCACGCACATCAAATGTTTAGCTATTTTTTCCGGCATTAGGCGTAACCTGCACAAATGATTGGCGGTCACGTATGTGTCGGGAGCAGCATCAAATACGCACACTGCCAAATTACTTTTATTATTATTTATTTTAATACCCTCTGATGGTTTGGGTGTGGTTTAAGAGGGAAAAAAATAACAAATGAGGCACAGTATATTGAAAATATGATGAGATGCAAAGAGCTGCACTCTTATTTGCCAAGAGCCACATGCGGCTCGAGAGCCGCGTGTTCGCCACCCCTGCTATACATCGAGTTTCACTTTTTGTAATGAATGACAAATGATTAAGTTGTTGATGAAATTCCTTCTTTTAGATAGACCTGTAAATAGAAATGTGTTGTTTTGGATTATAAGGATAAGATTTGATTTTTGATGAATTGTTAATATTGTTCTATTTTTGTTGATTGAGTTTTATTAGTAAATGTGTTGACTTTTATTATATTGTTTAAATGTCTTAAGGTTAACTATTGTTGTAGTTTATGCTGAGACAGTGTTTTCTAAGTCTGTGCGTTACCATGACAACACTAGAATTATTTTTACACTTCTCTAATTCTAGCGATTCATGAACTTTCAATATTTTTTTAAATATAAAATAATTACAATTTATATTTTGTTTAGTCATGTCAGCAAATAAGAGTTTTGTTTGTTTTTTAGTAGGCACTAGAACTGTTCCTCTGTTATGTTTGGTTCTCAGTGTTCTGTTCCAATATTTACTGTGAAGAATAAAGTGGGCGTGAACATCAGTCAGAAGTGTGGAGTCTTTCCCACAGTGTGGGTTTCTGCTGTTAGTTAGCTTCTCTGCTGGTTCTAAAGCTGGGCTCCGTTCCAAAAAGGAGAGTATGTGACGTACCCGGGTAAATTTAAGTGTTGGTTAGTTGATATGTTCCACTTTTGGAGCATAATCTGCATGGAAGTTTAAATATGAAGGACTCCATTTACTACAAAACACAACATGCATCTGTGGTATCTAGAAACATCTTTGTTTCTGTTTTCATCTTTTCCAACAGTTTGTTTTCTTCACATGAAGCCTAAAGAAATGTCCTCAGAATGATGGAAACAGTTTTTCTGCAGCTTGAAGCTGTTCTGGAAGATTTTCTTCTTTAGTGCAGAGAAATCTCTCATTTGATGAGACGAAGGAACTGCAGCAACGTTTCCTGGAAAACCTCCACATTTCATTGAAACCATGTTGGAACTTTGTCCATGAGGTCACATGGTCTGGAAGTATGGGATTACATTTCTGCCATTAATTGAAAGGGCGTAAAGACAACTGAGCGGGCGTATTTAGGAACTGAGTGAGTGAACCTTACAACCGCGCTGGCGCAATTCTAACTAAGCGACCCCGTATTTTACAATTGAACGGCTGCAATCCTAACTGAGCAGTGATCTTGCTCAGTCAGATCGTTTTTGCGCGCTCACATGAATTTACCGTGCGGTCAAATTGTTTTTGCGCGCTCACATGATTTTACGCTCAGTGTTAAGGGGGCGTTTTTGTCACTTTGTGGGCAGAAACCTTTCTGGTTGATCTGATTGGCCGAAATTTGCATGTCTTATAGTGAGACAGAGGGGCGGAACTTTCATTTTTCAGAGCCGGGCGGCTCTTGAGCTGCATGCAGCTCCCTGCCTCTTAGCATAGTTTCTAAATACAGCACTTTCACAGCCATAAGGTGAAAGTTTGACATTTTCTCCTAATGTACAGAGCAGCCCTAATGTGTTGTTGTGTGACTTCGGAAACCCTGGAAATGCAAAGAGGCACGGCACAGTTTAAACTGCAAGCTATCAGCCACGCGGAGGAACACGAGAATCAAGCAGCTGTAGTTCGGTTAAGTTAGATCTTCACAGATTCAGACTTCCTGCTTCAATAACTCTTCTGATAAACGTTCAAATGTGTCAGCAAGTACCTCAATCATTTTGTATTAACACAGAGAGTGAACTACAAAAGCATTTTTAAAGAAAAAAGATAATTTTTATTGCCTTTTAATCAGAATTGTTCGTTTTAAGCTGTGAATGCAAACAGGGCAGCGAGCCGGCTGCTAAGGGACCGTCAATAAAGTGCACACCCTGTGAAACACCTGTAAAATCAGTAAACTTTTAAAAAGTGAATACATGTCTATATTTATATGAACTGGTAATGAAGACTCGTCAGCATAGTCATGCTGCATTATTATTATTACATTAAATTTTGATGGAAAGTCAGTCTCTGTTTTATTGCTTATATTTTTTTAAAATTTAATAGAGATATGAATCATAACATACATGCTCAGTAGCTCTGAAGATACTGTATTTACTGACACAAAACTTACTGTACTGACTAATCATGACCTTATTTTCCTACTACAATAAAGATTATGTAAAAAAATCTAGCATCTTCAGAGCTATTGAGGATTTTTGACCAAATTTGATCAATATTTAAATATGAAAAATTCCTATAAATGAACAAAGTGAACTATTGACATTTATGATATATATATTTTAGTATGACAATAAGGTCAATATTAGTCCGTACAGAAGGTTTGGTGACAGTAGCTTCAGTATCTTTATAACTACTGATAACTTTAGTCATGATTCATATCTATTAAAATTTTAAAAAGTATGTGCAACAAGATAAAAAAAAGATGGACTTTCCTCCAAAATATTTATTGTAACACGAATATGCTGACAAGTCTTCATTACCAGTTCATATAAATATAGACATGTATTCACTTTTTAAAAGTTTACTGATTTTTACAGGATGGTGTTTCACAGGGTGTGCACTTTATTGACGGTCCCTTAGCAGCCGGCTCGCTGCCCTGTTTGCATTCACAGCTTAAAACGAACAATTCTGATTAAAAGGCAATAAAAATTATCTTTTTTCTTTAAAAATGCTTTTGCAGTTCACTCTCTGTGTTAATACAAAATGATTGAGGTACTTGCTAACACATTTGAACGTTTATCAGAAGAGTTATTGAAGCAGGAAGTCTGAACCTGTGAAGATCTAACTTAACCGAACTGCAGCTGCTTGATTCTCGTGTTCCTCCGCGTGGCTGATAGCTTGCAGTTTAAACTGTGCCGTGCCTCTTTGCATTTCCAGGGTTTCCGAAGTCACACAACAACACATTAGGGCTGCTCTGTACATTAGGAGAAAATGTCAAACTTTCACCTTATGGCTGTGAAAGTGCTGTATTTAGAAACTATGCTAAGAGGCAGGGAGCTGCATGCAGCTCAAGAGCCGCCCGGCTCTGAAAAATGAAAGTTCCGCCCCTCTGTCTCACTATAAGACATGCAAATTTCGGCCAATCAGATCAACCAGAAAGGTTTCTGCCCACAAAGTGACAAAAACGCCCCCTTAACACTGAGCGTAAAATCATGTGAGCGCGCAAAAACAATTTGACCGCACGGTAAATTCATGTGAGCGCGCAAAAACGATCTGACTGAGCAAGATCACTGCTCAGTTAGGATTGCAGCCGTTCAATTGTAAAATACGGGGTCGCTTAGTTAGAATTGCGCCAGCGCGGTTGTAAGGTTCACTCACTCAGTTCCTAAATACGCCCGCTCAGTTGTCTTTACGCCCTTTCAATTAATGGCAGAAATGTAATCCCATATGGAAGAAGCCCCAGTTCCAGCTGACAGAAGTCTGGTTCTGATCCATCAGATCTCACTAGCAACAGAACCAAACCTTCACGTGTTGCAGCAACAGTTTCCATGTTTGGGAGGATCTTCTGAAGAACAGCTCAGTTCCAGATCACATCATGATGTTTGATGTTTTCTTCCTTCCAGGAAATCATCTGTGTCTCCTTTGATCTGTGCTGAGTCAGCACTTTGACTTCTTTTCCACTTTCTTTTCCACACAGTCCTGTGAATTTGTGTTACCCGTTGGGTCCAGACAAAATAAAGGCTGATGGTTATTCCAGTTTAAGTTGGCAACACATGGCTGTGCCTCTGTGCTGAAGGTGGCGTGCTCCCTCTACTCACACACCCACGCGCAGAAGCACACATCCTCATTCTACAACAGAAGTTTCCGTCTTGTGAGGAAATATGACAAATTTATTGCGTTCTAATTATTAATTTCCATTGTATTTATTTCCATTGCAAGCTGCATGCGTTCTTAAGTACCGACACGCCGCCTTCCGGGGGATATTGTGTTGGGGGGGGGGGGGGGTATTACTGTTCTCCTTGAGAAACGTTATTGGTTATACATTAATGTACTTCTTGAAAAAAAAATTGATTAATCCTTGTAACAATTCACGGGCAATTATTGCCAGGTTTACATGGCCGATCCTGACACTGTCGTAAAAAATCGACTTTGTTTAATCCATTTAAGTCATGAAGAGAGCTGGAAACCCCGCTAGCATTGAGCAAGCTAGCATGCTAACACGGGAGAACAATGGTGATAGTTTGTCATGCAACATCTTACTTTCTAACATCTTTTTTCACTAGCAGCTACTGGTGGAGCTCCTCATCTGACTTTGCCGGCGTCCTCCAGTTACACAAAGTACACATTTGATAGTTTATTATAGTGAAAGATTTGAAAAACATGAGAGACTCACCCTTTGAAACTGATAGGTTGACGTAAGTCTCTGTGTAATTCAGTAGCCAATGAGCTTCTGGATGTGGTGATGTCCCGCCTCCCCTCCCCTTGACTGATATGTCACTGTTTTTTCATGTGGACAGGTTTTAGAATCAAAACCACATAAAATAAAAGTGCAACTCAAAAAGATGATTTCAAAATAAACTGCAACTCAAAAACAGGATTTCAGAATGGCGAGAAAACAAATCACCAACTGAGAAATATGATTGTGCTTTAGGTTATAGCTTTGATGGCAAATTATAGCTTTTGGTTCTCAATTTATGCATTTTGATTCTCGGATTTGGGGTTTTGATGCGCGGTTTTACTGTATTGATGTGCAATTCTTTAGGCGGTAAATTGACACCATAGTTAAATGTCTGTAAAAACAAAGGCGGAGCCTCCTGCCCCGGGTTCTTCATGGGTGTCAGGCTCATGGCTACCGGAAAGGTGACAAAGTGTCTGCAGTCTCGTTTATTACTGGACAATATATAATATTCTGAGAAGATGTCTGTACCAGAGAGCACAGGTCAAACTCGTGTTCAGCTAGAGAGTGGTCCACTGCAGAAGAATCAACACGCACCCCCAACACGTGTGTGTGCTCCTTCCTCCTTCACACGCAGCGCACGGACACACACACGTAGTCATTCTACAACACCTATATAGTTAGTTCATTATGTAGATAGTTAGTAGTAACTGTTATTTGTTAATAAAGGATACTTCGTTGTAATTGTATTCATTTGCGAAGCGGCCACCAGGGGATTTTGTGCTTTTTTTTTGTTTTTTTTTTAGGGGGGGGGGGGGGGGCTGCGGTTAACCGTGACATCATGCCTTATGCTGGTTCATCACTACAGTGATCAAAAATCCCACACCGTCACAGCTCTACCCAAGAGTTCTGTAAACGTATAAAAGGCTCCTTGATGTGTTTGTGTCCTTGCAGTTCTCCCCCAGTGTTGGATGATTGAAGAGGAAGATCTCTACAACCAGCAGAGGAACTTTGGAGTGGATCAAGAGGAACCAGAACCTCCACAGATTAAAGAGGAACCAGGGGAACTCTGCATCAGTCAGGATGAAGATCATCTTGATCTGAAGCAGGAGACTGATACCTTGATGGAGATTCCTACTTATGAGGAAGATGAGAACAGTGAAGCAGATCTAAACAATCAGCAGAGCTTTAATGTAACTGATAGTCAGGATGAAGAAGGAAACCAACATGAAGAATCAACATCAACTACAGATGAAGAGACAGACCCACAGAACAGAGATCAGAGGAAGAGGAGGGACAGAAGTCATGTCCAAAGTGTGGACAGCTCTCACATGTCAGCCGGTCAGTGTGACTCTGATCTTCATCTCCACACTATCGGTATGTTCACTTCAACAACGGTTCTATCTTGAGCTTCAAGCTCTCCAAACATGCAAAAGTGTTCCTTTTTCCTGGAATGTATCTGGAATGTTGATATTGAATTTATTTAATTTAACAGGTGTGATGTAAACTGGCATCAACCATTTATACATTAAAAGCCTCAATCTTGAGTTTGTAGTTTGCTTTTGAGTCTTTGGGCAGACTTCTCGCCATTCTGATATGTCTGTTCCTAGGTCTTTTCTACATGCATCAAGTTTCATATTTGCATTTTCTTTTGAGTTTGTAAGTAACAAATTATAAAATTCTGAAATAGCTCCTCTCCTACTGTCTTTGGCAACCAGTTCTTCTAGTTTAGACTTTTGTGGCTTTAAAATAGATTTTTGTTCTGTTCTATTATAGTTTCTTAATTGTAGGTATTTGTAAAAGTCTTTTCTATTAAAATTATATTTTGATTGTAGCATTTCGAATGACATCATGTCTGAGGCTTCTACTGGATACAGATCTTGAATTGTTTCCAAACCATTCATTGCCCATTGTTTGAACACTGCATCTGCTGTGCTTTAAAATGCTAGTTTGCCCAAATTGGGCTTAGCTGTGATGGCGTATTTTGTTCTTTCATGACTTTTTTACACCATACCAAACATTGATCATGTTTTTAACCATTGGATTATTAGTTTTCTTGTTCACGTTAGCTTCCAAGTTGGAAAATATATAAAGAGGTAAAGATGGGATTAAAGTTTTATTTTCCATTTCTGTCCATTGTGGGGCATCTTTTTTTGTAAAATAGTATCTTACAGACCCAAGCTGTGCAGCCCAGTAATACCACATTATATTGGGGCATTTTAGTCCTCATTCACTGTAAGGCAGATGGAGGAGCGATAGCCTTATCTTAGATTTTTTATTTTTCCATATAAACAAATAATCATTTGTTTTATAGTTTTGAACTAGCCGTCAAGAGGTGGCAGGGGGATATTTTAAAAAACGTACAGTAGTTTTGGTAAAATGTTCATTTTCTAGACATTAATTCGACCGATCAGCGATGTAGGAAGCTGCATCCATCTATTAATACTGTCATGGATGTCTTTTGTTATAGAGTCATAATTATTTTGAACTGTTAGAGCTATGTTTGGAAAAATGTTTAAACCTAAGTATGTAAACGAATGGACGGAGTGGAAATTATTTATTACTGTTGGTGGCCTTTCTTTTTTATTCTCATTCAGCAGTAAAATGGACGATTTAGATTTATTTATGGTGTAGCCAGATATGTGACCATACTCTTCAATTAATTGCAGAAGAGCAGATACAGATGAGTCTAAGTTGGAGAGATATAAAATAATATCATCTGCGTACAAGACAGTCTATGTTCTACGTGATTAATCATAATCCCACAGATGGTTGGATGAGCATGTACTGCTATGGCAAGTGGCTCTGGTGAACAGCTGAGGGAACAAACGGCATCCCTGCCGACACCCACGTTTAATTCAAATAGGAGCAGAGACATTTTCATTTGTCAAAATTTCAGCAGTTGGATTTGTGTAAAGTAACTGAACCCATTTTTGAAATGTTTCACCAAAGCCAAATCTTGCTAAAACGCTGAAAAGAAAAGGCCAGTTGATCTTATCAAAGGCCTTCTCTGCATCCAAAGAAAGCAGGGCCTGATCCGCAGTGTCTTTCAGCCCATGGATGATATTTAACACTCTGCAAACATTGTGCAAGCCCTGGCGACCTAAAACGAAACCATTCTGATCTCTATGAACACATGAGGGAGAGTATTCTGCAGATGCATAGCCTATATTTTACATAGTATTTTAAAGTCAGAGTTTAGTAAACTTATAGGTCTCATGTTTTCACATTTATTACTTGGCTTTCCTGACTTAGGTAGTGGAGTGATTATGGCACCGGTCATAGATTTAGGAAGGACTCCTTATGAAATGATTCTTGAAGCATGTCTGACATTGAATTTAGGATTTTATGTTGAAATTTTGTCATAAAAGTTTACCGGAAACCAGTCAGGTCTAGCTCTCTTTCCAGAACGTGTATTTTCTATGGCCTTTTCCATTTCATCTACAGTTATATTATCTTCTAACTGCAGTTTGAAATCCTCTGGGATGACGGGTATAGGAAATCTGTCAAGAAATGCTTTTTGAGCTTCATGATTTACATTGTCAAAAGTCCTAAAGATTGCAGAAGAAGTTTTTAAATTCAGTAGCTAGCTGGCTAGCTTTCAGTTCCGGGATGGAAGAGTTCCGAAGATTTCGGGCTCAAAACGAGCAACGAGAAAACTGGGTCGACATTCTGGAGAAACGACTGGACGATGTGGTACAGCAAGTAAGGATGAATAATGTCATTCGCACTGGATTACCAATCAAGCCTTGAACGAAGCTGAACGCAGGAGCTAGCACTGCTAATGCTAGCTCTAGTGCAGCTAGCAGGGCCGGCCACACGGCGAGCGGTGAAGAGTCTCTAAATCAGCAAATGCATTCATTTCTCACATCTAAAGGGATTTCCCTGGATCTCAATACCATCGAGACCTGCCACCTGCTCCCCAGAAGCAGAACCTGAACCAGAGCCTGCATTTGCAGCAGGTTCCACTGATCCACACAGGGGGACGTCCTAAGGGGCGGAGTCAGCCACTGGAGAGACCAAAAAGGAGAAATGGGGGTCACTCTGGGCCTCTCTGTGTCTGGACCTTCAGAGGGACAGTGGTTTGGTCCAGAACACGGATGCTAAACTAGCTCTCTGGAAACTTGAACTTGTTGAATGGGAAACTTCCTGAAATCTTCTTCATCTGTTGACTTGTTCTTTCTTCATTTGAATGAGCTCAGTCCTCTCCCAAATCCAACTCCATCTATCTTCAGTGCTTTGGACTGAGTTGGAGCAGAACTAGAGCTTTCTCCAGATGTCCTAGTACTTTTAGATCAGTGTCTTCCAATATTTGGAGCCCAGGTTCACTTCTTTCCCTGACAAAAATCCCAAAAGGCCTACCAGCCACCAAATAGTAAGAAACCAGAGAAACTTGGTGGTCTGCATTAATAAGAAACCAGTCCCTCCAGGATGACACATGGCTTTTTGGAATCATTTCACACAAACAAACGTGAAGTTGTGGTTGTTTTTCTGAGAAAATGCAATCAAATGTGTGATAATGGTCAATGTAAATGTTTCGATAAAGGCTGTAGGGGATTCAGGGATTGTGGAGCGGTTGTTGTTTCCTTCTGGGTTAAAGTGCAGTTTTGTGTAACCTCCCAAAGAGGAGAAACACAAAAAAGAAAGGAAAAGCACAGAGACAGGTGGAAGCCATCATGATATTCCTTTCAAACAGGAAGTTCTTTGTCATTTCATGCACTAGTTTCATTTAGCTCTAGTTGTTGAACATTCTAGAAACTCCTAAAAACATTTTCTGTCCACTTTGAAACCATATGGGGCTGACTTGGCCTTGCTCGCTGGGATACGGCCAACATCCAGAAATCTACCAACAGACATTTTTAGCTCTAGTTGTTGAACATTCTATGTTTTGAAGAGGCAGGCTCTGCTAAAAGAAACTAGCAGGAGCCCCAGCGCTGGTCTTTGCTTGGATTTGGTTTAGACTTGTTCAGAGTCAAATGCATGTTTTAAGGGGAGGAGGATTATTTTGTTGTTGCTATTTTTGTTCCTATTCTTACAATCCACTATATGTCCCGTGTTGAATTCTACTATTAAAATGTGGGAAACAAATGTTTATCAAATCCAAATCAATCCAAAAGCCTGGAGACTGGATGGCCGTGGTCCTCCCTTTGACCTGGACACTGGTTGCTATGGCGACCTGCACCCTCACCAAGCTGGAACTTAGAAGAAGAAAAATAGACCAAAATGATTGATAAAGCAGGATTTACAGGGAAATACCACAAAGTGCTTTCCAAGCTAGAACTAAGAATATCCAGCATGCATTTGGAAAAACTCATTAGCTTCTTGTGGAAAATGATGAGTCATTTGAAAAGCATTCTATGAATGCTCAGAAAACTTCCTCTAAGGTTGTGGTTGTTTGGAGAAGTCCTCCTCTTCAAAGAAGTTCTCCTGACCATCTTCAAAGCCACTTTCTGCTTTTTCAAACGCTACTGTTCAACAAAAACTTGGTTTCTGCCACAAAACCAACCTTAGACACTGAAACAATGAATCCATAGCAGAAATGTGTTGACACCTTTAATTCAAAGCTTCAATCACTTTGAATCTCATGAAGAACATTTCAAAAATCCACATTTGGATCAGGCGTCTTCATCAGAGAACAACTCATGTTTCCAGGACTGTGACTCACCAATATATCCTCATTTCCTTTACACAATCTGTTTCCATCATTTGGGTTTTTCATAAAAACTTGAGTTAGAAAAGAATTGTTGCCCAAAAATGTCCAGTTTGAATAGTCTACAGTTTGTTGTGTTTGGTTGCTAGGTAACAGGGTCTTTAATGTCTATGATGTCATGGTGGTAGAGCCCTGCGCGGGACTATTTTCTTCATCCCGCTCCCGCCCGCGCCCGCCGAATTTCTGACCAATCCCGCCCGCTCCCGCAACGTATGCGTTACACTCCCGCCCGCTCCCGCAATATGTATGTCCACTCCCGCCCGCACCCGCAAAACTCAGAGAATTTAGTCCCGCACAGTAATAGAGATGCATTGATTTTGTATCGTCTCCCGTCCCGCAGGAAAAAAACACTTATTTGTGTTGATATTATTAAAGAGATTCATGTCCCTCCTCCAGCCTCATCTTTTCATGCATTCCTCTTTGTGTAATGTGCAACTTAATTATTAAATATATTTTCACAAATCCTGTTCGGTTAAAATTGTGCGTGTTTGCGCGCGCAGACAGACGGCCTGAAGCGCGCTGAACCAGCTGTTAAAGATGCAGGTCAAAGTCATTTGAATTTATGGAGAAAGAAAAACATTAATTGTTCAACAGAGCTGAAAATCTATGAATTAATTTTTTCCTGACGGAAAAATACTTTTTTTTTAGCTTCAGCCTTTTCCCGTTTTTTGCTGTTTTGCGCCTCAGTGGGGCATCAGCAGGCAGATCTGAACAGCATGCGTGTCTCACGATGAACCTCGTTTGTGGTTCTTTTCTGCTTTATCCATTGACATCATGTCCCTGCCAGGTAACCTGCTCCTTATCCCGCGCAGTGTTGCCAGATAGATTGACAGCTCTTTCATCCTTCTGCTGCGCTAGAGCGTCCCGACTAACGTGTTAACCTGCTATGACCGTATTTTGCGCTCTCTGTGTAGAATACTCTGGGAGCGCGGGGAAAAAACAACTCAGCTACAGAGGATGTGAACAGGTGAACAGGTAGAGAGGAAAAGCAGGTAA
Source organism: Oryzias curvinotus (assembly GCA_023969325.1). Taxonomy (NCBI): domain Eukaryota; kingdom Metazoa; phylum Chordata; class Actinopteri; order Beloniformes; family Adrianichthyidae; genus Oryzias; species Oryzias curvinotus. Next base: position 17,442,369 of record CM043707.1, on the reverse strand, counting down.
AGATGCGGGGGAGGGGCTTTGGCTTCAAACTCTGTCAGAGAGATGCAAACACGGGCGTCAGATTTAGACGCAGCTTTCACTGCGGGAGTTAAAGCAGAGACTTTCTCTGGGATGATTTTATGAACTCAATCATGGAAACATGATTACCAAGTAGAACTCTTCAAAATAATAAACCTGATCTCTCCACATTCTTTGGGTCTACCATGCATTGATGCACACATTGCTCCATGCAGCGATCAGACCATAACTTTAGTTCTTAGCTCCGCCCATACGCGACCGCGGTATTAAGCTTTAAAGAGCACAATTTCTAAGAGGCGGGGCGCACCCCCAACAACAGGTTAGATGATAGAGGCGATTGGGCGTCTCTACCTGGTGCGTTCACGGAGATTCAGTACATAAGACTCCAACAGCCGCACATGCCTAACGTAGTCCGCTAATATATATTCATGAGATATTCATGGCAGCACTGGTCCCGCTGAGTTTTTTTTTTGCCGCCCGCTCCCGCCCGCAGTACAATTCAAACCGCCCAATCCCGCGAGATTTGGGTTGGGTCCCGCGGGACCCGGCGGGACCCAATCCCAATGCAGCCCTCTACATGGTGGCTTTCAGAGTTGAACTCCTGAATATGACGGTAAACATTTGGATTGAACAAAAATGGGATTGAAGCTCATGCTAAATCCTGATATCAATGCTGAAAAAACCTCCTCCTAGATTCTGGTTGTTGGGAGAAGTCCTCCTCTTCCAAGAATTCCTGAAAAAAGCCCTCATTTCTCCTGACCATCTTCAAAGCCACTTTCTGCTTTAGTTTAGTCCAAACTTGCTTTATGCTGACAACATTTACAGCTTGAATCCATCTAAAGAATCCAAGGAAACAAACCAATCTAAGTCTGCATTCATGCCACTTCAGAACCAACAAAGCATGTTTCCAGGACGCTGACTTACCAATAGAACTTGGGATTTCCTTTGCAGAATCCTTCTCCGTGTGTTTTCCTTTGTTTTTCTCCCCAAAACCTAAACCAGAGATTTTTGCTGAGCTGCAGAACAAACGTCTGACTGCTTTAACCGCCGTTGATGGTTTGTTGTGTTTCCCTCTATAGCTGCTATGGTCTTGCTATGGTTGCTAGGTAACACTGTCTTTGATGATGATGACGTCAGAGTGGCCTCTAGAATGGACTTTTTTCTTGTGTAACCAGGAGCTGTAACCTTTAGGGCACTAGGACCCAGAAAGAGGTCCAGGCAGTGACGGTGTTCAGTGATGGACTGCGCAGCCGCACTTCCTCCAAACGCCACTATTCATCCAGCGCGTGGAGCGCCAGAGTCCAAACGGGCTTAAGGCGCTTTGATAAAGTGCTCTGGAATCCAGCTATGGTGATGTGATGAAGGCTTCAGTTTCTGTCTCTGCTGCATCGACTGTGGGAGCAGAAGTTCATCAAACCTGTCTTCTCTGTTGCCTTAAAATCCTTCCAGTTTTCTTTTTAGAGCTCATGTTTGTACAAATATACATAGATGTTGAAAGTTTTTCAAAAGTGACTGAACTCTTTCCACAAAGTCCCAACAAAAACCTGAAATCACCACATTCTGACCTCAATCCAAAGTGTAAGAAAAGTCCTGTTCTTCTTTCTACACTCAGTACCTTTTAAATGTAGAAACAGAAGAACATTTGGAAAATAATTATATTCATATTTCTTGATTATAATAAAACAAATGACACAGAACATTTCAGCAAATATTGGAAAGAGAGGAGAGGAACCTGAGGTAAACCTGCAGGATGGAAAACATTTCTGTCAGCATCTTAACAACAGCAGCTTTGATTGGTTTAGATCAGTGTTTTTCAACCAGTGTGCCGCGGGAAATTGCCCTCATTCACTGATCTAAAAACATTTCCCATCTCCAGGAAATCAGCTCTGTGTTCATCCAAACAGGCCCTGATAAAACACTGAGTAGTTAGGAATATAAAAGATCATAAAAAAAAATTTCTTTGTGTTTATTTGATTCTATTAAAGACATTTTGATAAGAATGACGATACCGCGCTTTAGCTACAACTAAAGGTGTTTGCGGAAAAGTCCCTCCCCTCCCCTTTAACTGTCTCCACCAATCATTCTTGAAGGCTTAATCACATGTCATCAGTCTAACCAATCAGAAGTGGCTAAAGACTCAACTTCCTTGTCCCGATTTAGCTCAAAAAGACGCTCAGTTCTAACAAAAATAGCAGCTAAAGCTCGTCTTTCGCAGTGTAGCTTTCAACAGAATCCGGTATCAGACCGTGGAACAAGTGAACAATACAACGAAGCTCAGAGACGCTAATCTTTCTGCCCTTTAGCGTCCTGTAGCGTCTGATTTTACACTACATCTCCCATGATGCATTGGCTTAAAGCAGTGTTTTTCAACCTTTTTTGAGCCGCGGCACACTTAAACCTTGACAAAAATCTCACGGCACACCAGCATTCAAAAAAATTTAAAAAGAAAAAAAAAAACGGGAGAAACTCTGTCTGTCTGTTTTGAACAGTTCCCCCACAATCTCACATTCTTTTTTTTTTATAATTGTGGCAGAAAACGCTGGAAGCTGCAGCTGTTTTTTTCTCTAAAAGATGTAATAAAAGTTAAGTTAAAAGATTTAAAAACTGTTTGATTTGTGTTCGTTGTGGTTTCAAGACGTTAAGAGGAGAGACGAGTTGGGTTACTTTTAACCCAATGCACCATGGGAGATGTAGTTCAATAATCCGCCGAATGCAGAACGACCAGCGTCTCTGAGCTTCATGGTTTTGTTCTCTTGAAACTGAGCGACTTTATCAGCAGAATGCACAACAAGGAAGTGAAGACTTTAACCACTTCTGATTGGTCAGACTGATGACACGTGATTAAGAATCCAAGAATGATTGGTGGAGACAGTTAAAGGGGCGTGACTTTTGCTAAAACGGAGATTAAGCTGCAGCTAAATCGGTACCGTCATTTTTTATCAAAATGTCTTTAATAGAATCAAATAAACACAGCGAAAAAAGTATTTTATGATCTGTCATGTTCCTTATTTCTTAGTGTTTTTTAGGGCTTGTTTGGATGAACACAGAGGTGAAATCCTGGAGATCATAAATGTTTCAGTTGAGGGCAATTTCCCACGGCACACTTGACCATCTCCCACGGCACACTAGTGTGCCGCGGCACACTAGTGTGCCGTGGCACACTAGTGTGCCGCGGCACACTGGTTGAAAAACACTGGCTTAAAGGAACAGCGTCTGAGTGTACAATGAGTCTTCCTTGTTATACGTCTTGAAACCACAAAGAACACGCATCAAACAGATTTTTAATTTTCTAACTTATCTTTTATTTTATCTTTTAGAAAAAACAGCTGCAACTTCCATCTTTTTCTGCCAGAATTATCATGAAAATGCACGTGAGATTGCGGGGGGGGGGGGGGGGGGGGGGGGGGGGGGCTGTCGATCTGGTTTAGATCATAATGGTTTGTCTTAATAAACATAAAATTCATTTTTCTTCATCGTCTGTGGATATGGAGCAGCAGTTCTGAGGTGAAGCAAGAAGGACAAAGAGAAGTGCTGGAGTATAGAACATCCACAAAGAAATTCATCTAGAACATTAAAAATAATCCTGGATTTAACCATCAAAGATGTCTGACCTCCATCCAGACACATTTATGATCTCCAGCTGCAGAAAAACGTGTCAGATTTCTGTGTCGCTTCCTGAATATTGGAAAAAAAACATTTTGAACTCTAGATTTTTAAATTACAGATAAAAAATGAAGAGAAAGTAAACATAAACATGAAATAATAGAGGCTGATAAATCTACATAAAGACTGAAAATGATCCCAGTGCATCATGGGATACCCCCTTTTTATCAACTGTTGTGGCAGAACCTCAGTCCTGTCAGCCTCTATAAACTCAGTCTGAGTGTGGAGCTGCTTTCTGGATGTTTTCTCTCATCTGCTCTGTTGTTTTCTATGGAGACTTGTGACACCCCCCCCCCTGTTAATAAATCTGACCTGATGACATCAGATGAGGAATGTGTCTTCCTCTCAGTCTGTTTTCTGGTTTTTCTGGAGGCAGAAATGAAGGTTTAATGTTTTTATCCAAAAATGTCATGGAAGTAAAATCTCACATTCAAATTCAAGTGGACTGTCAGAGTTTATTAATAACATCAGGACATAGATAACCTGATCTGATTAATTCACAAGTGTTTTTACTTCATGATTTGTTACAAAAATCCATTTCAGGTTCCAACAAACCAACAGTCCACTCAGACAATGTTTCCTCCTTCAGTGTCACATCCAGAAACACTGAACAGTCTTCATCAGTGAAGAAGATTCTCATCTTCTCACCAGCTTCCTGCTCTGAAGGAAACATCTTCATTCATCATCATGGACAGCAAGACCAACCTCTGTAGAAACACAATCCTCTAGTTCCAAACTAAAGAAATGATCCCTGAAAGTAGAGTCTTAGTGAGTTCTGGATGTTGTTTGTCCTCTTCTGTCTGCAGACAGGAACTCCTGCTCCTGGTCTCCTCCTGCAGATCACAGACTGATAAGATAACAGTTTGGTCTCACAATTCCTGCTGCAGTCACTTCATGGAGAGTAAAGATGAACATAGGATGAGGCTTAGTGAAGGTTCCTGATATGTCTGATAAGGTTCCAGAAGGACGGATCCATCTGTGATCAGATAGATGAAGGTTTTAGGATGACGACTAATCTCTGAGACAGCTGAACCCAACAGAGAAGAAGATACTTTGACACAACTGGACAAAGATGTTGGGAAATACTTGGTGTGGTTGAACATTTCACCTATAGGTTACTTTGATGATTGAAAGGAACTAAAATTATTTTTTTTTATTCAGAAACAAGCTGCAATCTGATTGGAGGAGGTGTGAGTCTGTGATCTGCAGGAGGAGACCAGGAGCAGGAGTTCCTGTCTGCAGACAGAAGAGGACAAACAACATCCAGAACTCACTAAGACTCTACTTTCAGGGATCATTTCTTTAGTCTGGAACTAGAGGATTGTGTTTCTACAGAGGTTGGTCTTGCTGTCCATGATGATGAATGAAGATGTTTCCTTCAGAGCAGGAAGCTGGTGAGAAGATGAGAATCTTCTTCACTGATGAAGACTGTTCAGTGTTTCTGGATGTGACACTGAAGGAGGAGACATTGTCTGAGTGGACTGTTGGTTTGTATTAAGATTAAATATTTTTTGTTTCTTTCTATGAAAGCAGAAACCAATAACCAAGCAGAAATGTGTGCTGCAGATCCCATGTTTGCCACTAGAGGGCAGCACAGCAGCTTCAGTCTTTGTCATTGTTGCTGTGTGAGCCTGAAGGAGCTTCAAAGTGAACTAGCTGCAGCTTGGTTCAGACAAACCTCCACATTCACACACAGATGTGATCCTGAAGAAGTCTGAACAGAACATTTCAGGAGAACTCTTCAGTCCAGAACATGAGCCTGCATTGTTCCTGAAACTGGGATCAGAGTTCTGCTCTCTGCTCCAACAGAACCACCTTCATGAGCTCCTGGTTTCTTCTGGATCCTCCAACATTCAGACGCTCTCTGACTGAGTTCATGTCTGCACAGAAACCTTCAGGATTCTCTTCTTCCACACGTCTTTCACTCTGAAACTCTCTTCTGAATGTGGATCATCTCAGTCAGACGTTCAGCAGCATCAGAGCCGTGCATGTGGTCCTCCTCATGAGTCCTGAAGCTGCACCGTCAGCTGCAGAGCTTCAGAGCTGCTTCCTTCTCAGACTTTCCACTTTCTTTGGCTCTCTGGCTCTGATGCTGCTGCTGCTGCAGAAAAACCAGCAGCTGCAGAAAAACTCTGCAGAGACTCACAGAGAGAGGATGGAGGCAGCAGATGAAGCTGCTGCAGACTGACAGCTGATGGAACTGAAGCACTTTCTACATTCTAGTTCCAAATGTTCTACAGAATCCATCAGAGGTTGAAAGTGTTCCTCAGTACTGGAGTACTTTAGTTCAGCAGCTCCTCTTTTCCTCTAAGGTGAAGCTTCATGTGGACGACTTCTTCTTCTCTCCTCTTTTCTGGAGCTTGGGCTCCATGCAGTCTGATCAGCTCTGATTTGGGCTTCAGTTGATGTTTGTGATCAGGAACTCTGGATTCTTCTTAGAAGGAGACGTTCTGCCTCTTTAGCAGAGAGCAGAACGTTGATCTGATCTGTTGGAAGCGACTCCATCCTGAAGCTGCACTGTTAAGTTCCTGTCCACCAGGGGGCAGTGTTACGGCTTTGCCTGCCTTATTATTCTGCTCATCTGTCAGGTTGGGACTTTCAACACACAAACATTTGACCTTTTCACTTTATAAAAAAGTTTGTTAAACACTTTCAGATTTATAAAAACATTTTTTATCTTTTTTTTCTGTAATTATTGGTCTAAACTTTTCTTCCTGAAGGCTGAACTGCAGCTTTCCTCAGGTCTTTCATTTTCTCCATTTTTCCCTCCTTTTCTTGGCTTCCAGCTCACCAGGCATGACCTAGACGGCGCCCTCATGTGGACGGATGAACACATGACAGAGGGGAAGGACAGAGCTGCACAGCAGGGACGAGCAGAGACCTTTGGGTCACGTGGAGTAACAATAAAAACAGTAGAAACTCAAAGAAAACCAGTAGAACCAGACTGGAAAAGATAGAAAAGTTCAGAAAACCTCTTGAAAAATACAAAACTATCTGAACTCTGAACACTAATGACAAATAAATATTAATTAAAAACCTTTATGGATCAGAACCAACAGAAATAACAGGTTGATGCTGGTCAGACGTGCACACACAGGACCCTAGGGGGGTTTGAACACCTGCCCTTTCTGCCTCCTATTCAAAAGTGTCCTCTTTGTTTTGAATGAACATGAATACATTTCTGTTCAGCTGCGTCCACACTGACCGCCTCTCTTTAACCGCGCGGATAATTCTCTGCTCGCCGTCTGTCCACAAATGTGTTCCTGAGCTTGACGCCGCCTGTGGGCGGAGCTTCCAGCTAATGTTTTCAGCCTGATGGCGACATGGAGCGGTGTCTGTGTTTCTGTCATTTCCACTGCATGAAGACACGGATGATGCTGAGAGGTCAGGTTTCTGGATGATGAAGAGTTCTCCAGAATCATGGGGAATCACGTCTCCATGTCTGGATCCTTCAGATTCTCTCTGTTCAGTGATCTTCTCTCCTGATGAGTCTGAAAGACGGACGCTTCACGCCGTCTTTCCGTGTCTCTGACCGACTTTGAAGGCTTGCTGTCCCATGTTAACCCCAGAGGAAAACTACAAACCAGAATCAAATCAGGGACCTTTTTCTGATGGTCTCCATGGAAACCAGAAAGCTAAAGTTCAGGAGATGATCAGGCTGTCTTTCCATCAGCAGCAGCTCTCTGTCTGGCCGCCAGCTCTCCTCCTGGAGCCGCATAGCCAGATCAATGCTCCAGCTCCATGGGCCCTGCAGCAGACTGAAGGCTGAAGCCGCCTTTGGCCAACAGCAGGCAGGACGCTTCCTGAAACCCCGCTGCCCCCAAAGGGAACCAGCAGGTGAAGAGAATGAATGGAAGTTCAGGAGAACCATGGATCCATTCACTAGATTGATGTGTTTTCTACCCGCTGTCACTCAAACCGTCACACTGCTGCCAGATCTTCACGCTGCCCACCGCCCAAATGGCGCCGCAGGAAATCAGATGGCATCTGTACCATTGACTTAACATTGGAAGTGGCCACGCCCACCGCCTGAATCCCGTTGGGTGTGAAGCAGCTTTACAGATGAATCCAAAAGTGTCTCCAAACCCCCAGTTTGGTATCAAACCATCTTCTTCTGAGCTGCAGCTCGTGTCTTTGCAGCTCCGCTCGGACTCAGAGTCTCCAGACGTTCAGGTTTCAGAAAAACGCTCTAAATGAGTCCAGGAGTCACTTTGGACTTTAGCCAGACGTCTGAATTCAACACAGAGCAGATCCTGCAGGGACAGGAAGCTGCTGCTAAGTACAAAATCAAACAGCAGGGAATTTTCAAAATAAAGGAACAGTATTTGTGGTGAGGTCACAGCTTCCTCATTCCGGGTCTGACACTAAATGTTTCTGTTGAACAGAATGTTTTCTGATTGGTTTAGCCTTCTTTACACTCTGGATCCTTCAGGTTCTCCATCTTTCTGGATCCAAATCCTTCCAGTCACAACAACTTCCTGTGTTTACAGGATCAGATGCAGAAGAGAATCCAACATAGAACCGGAGTCACACTGGATCCAGCTGTCAGGAAGGGGAGGAGCCAAAATGCAGAAACTGGACTCAGAGGCAGAAACGTCAAGATTTGATCCAGAAACAGAAACAGGAGAAAATCCATGGAGAAACCAAAAACTGATGATCTGACAATGTAGACCTGAAAACAGAGACTTCTACTGACTGAAGACAACAGAAATGAAGACATGTGGATGATTGACAGGAACCTGGAGTGATTGACAGACAGAACACCACCAGAACCACTGAAGAACGGACCTGCAGAATCCTCACAGCAACAGCATTCATTCTCAGTCAAACTGTTGCATTCTGGGAATGAAAGCTGGAAGACAGGGCTGCTCAATCCTGGTCCTAGAGATCTACCAAGCTGCCTGTTTTCCAGATCTCCAAGCCCTGCTAGCTGCTGATTGGCTCCATCAGATATCTCCAGATTGTGACTGGATGAACACACCTGGTCCAGGTGATCACCAGGAAGGAGTGCAGGGAGAGCTGGAGAACAGGCAGGTGGTAGATCTCCAGGAGCAGGAAGGAGCAGCCCTGCTGTAGGACGTCTGTGTTTCCAACATCTGGATTCAACTGGATTCCTGTTGATTCTGCCTGCAGCACATTGTGCACATCGACATCAAGAGCCTCCAGTGTTTGATTCTTCCAAGTCTGGGATCTAGTGAACAAACTCATGTTGACTAGAGTTTGCTGGCATCCAAATGACAATTGGATGACTTTCAGCTCCAGGGATCAGAAAGGAGTGGTTGTCTCCAGGTGACTTCATCTCTGGTCGTCTGCTTTCAAGGAGCAAAAAGTCTTTTCCCACTTGGAGCCTCTGGAATCCTGATCCTGATGCTGGTGGTCTCTCTGCAGCTGCTTCTGGATCCTGGGCCTTTAGCCTCCTTCAGCTCCTGGTTCCTCTGTCAGCCTCTTCTCCTCAGACGCTGTCAGCACATTCAGATCAGCTCAGATCCATCCAGACCTCTGCAGGAGTAGACACCTGGAAAACATCCTCCATCACCTGGAACACCACCAGCAGCCGTGGAGCCGCTCCACTCATTCGCCGTGGCGGCAGAGGCCAGAGGCCACTTTCAGTGTGGGGTCAAAGGTCAGACGTGTTCTGAGCAGTGCTGCCACACTGTCACTTCCATGTAGACATGTGTGTTGTTGTCATGTGTTGTTGTGGTCCAGCTGAACAAACTCTTGGTGGTGTTGTTGGTGGAAATGACAGTTTGAAGTCCAACACGTCTGGACTAAACCAAACTTCTTCACAGCAGATTTGACCTTCAGCTGTTTCACATTACAACTTCAATCTGCTTCCAATCTGCAACCAGTAGAGGGCGCTAAGCGGGAAAAGATTCACTGTTTGCCCAGAAGAAGAAGCCTCATCAAGCCTTCATGAAGTTCAGACTCCGTGCACGGTGGAGCAGTGGTTAGCGCTCTCAGTGAGAAGGTTCAAATCCCAGCTGTGATCTTTCTGTGTGGAGTTTGTCTGTTCATTCCACCCGTGTTTCCTCCCACACTCCAAAAACATGCTTCATACGTTGACGGTTCCTCTGAATGCCCCTAGGTGTGTGTGTGTGTGTGTGTGTGTGTCTGTGTGTGTGTTGTCACCTGTCCAGAGTGAAGCACCTTCATCCAACAGAGGCAGCTTAGACTCAGAGGTTCAGAAAATGGATGGATGGAGGAATGTTGGTTTTCAACTGTTTGACTTTTTAATTCTGAAATCGTCTTCTTTAGGTCTAGTCAGAAAAATATGGGAGTTCTTTTAATCATTGTTGCTACGTTTTATTGACAGCCCCTGCTGAACACAATTGAAGTTTTTCAATGAGTTGAGAAAAATGACTGAAGTTATAAGGAGACAATAAAAAAATTACCCTCTAATTTTCTCTTGTTTATATTATTTCCAGTCAGGTTAATGCAGGACAGTCAGTCTTCAAACTGGGTCACAGAGACCCGGAAACAGCAAGCGTCATTTAGATGCAGCAGGAACAGCTTCGGAAGGTGCAACCTCATGAGAAGACATTCTCTGTTCTGAACTGGAACCAGAACCGTGTGAGGACAGGATTAAGGGACTCTCACTGTGGGACATCAGAACCACAGTCTGAGCCAGATCGGACCTTTCTGATGAAATCCAGATCTCAGGATCAGCGTCACATTAGTGCAGAGCAGTTTTTTATTCAGTCTTCTGTGGTGAATCTAATATTGCAGTATTTGTGGCTAAAATACAGTGTTTGTACTGACAAAGAGTCAGCCAATCAGTTTGTGTTCAGTTTTCCTGTTCAACAGTGTAAATGTAGAATTTCACAGCGAGCTTTTAATATTGAATCAAATGGAACACATGACTCCATATTTGATGTTGATCTATTTGGATTTTCCAGATTTGTCTTCATTTTATTTCTAGTCTTCAAATGTGTAATTGAGTCATTTTGGTTCAAATGTATTTAGATGTTTGTTTCTATGTGAAGAAAATATCACTGCAATAAAATTATTCATTCAAATGTTTGTTTAGATTCCATCAGCTTCTAAACTCCACTCTGATTGGCTCATTTCTAACAATCAAGCTGCAGCAAGGAGCGTGCATGGATCACGTGAACAGCTCTAACAGGCTCCTCGTTCAGTCTGCAGGATTTGGGGAGTTAAAAACTGGGAAATCTCCATGACACAGCTGGAAGAAAGGACATGGACTCACTTTAAGTCTTTTCTTGAGAGAGAGCAGACAGGGACATACTCACGCAATTCTCCGTTTGCTCAGAGTTTACAAAGGTCTGCCTTCTCGTATTTATTGATAAACAGTCTGTTTCCCTGCATACAGATACTTCTAAAAGGGAGGGGTAAAACAATGCAGCCCACACAGGTCAAGAAACGAATCTAAACAAACATCTTAAAAGAAACATTAGCTTCATTGTTGACCCCTGTAGTTTCAGAGCTCATCTCCTGCATATCAAATGTGATCTTCTGTCACCGGGTCAAATGCAGGACAGCTGCGCTGGGTCATGTCATTCGTTCCTAAGAACCAATTTCTCATAGAAAAGCCATATACAACCAACAGTTCAAAAGGTCAGAGTAAATATGAGATAACTTATGTACAATTATTCCAACAAATTCCTAAAACATCCCTGAGATCAAACAGTGAGAAACAGTTTGCAGCATCACTTCCTACTGAATATCCTGAATGTTCTAACAATAAAGCAGAGAAACTGGTTCTGTTCAGACTCATTTTCTTCTAGTTTATTTTTGAGGCTCATTTGCAACGATTGTTCAACTCCAGGGTCATCTGGACCCGATGAGCGAATCCGAGCTCTGCTGCTGCCCAGTGGTGGACTTAGCAGTTTGGGGCCCCAGGAGAACAATACCAGGGGCCCCTCTGCTGTTGTTGTATTCATCATTTTTCATCAAAGTCTGGATCTAAAGGGGAAAATGTCTGGTGAAGAACTTCTTTACTTTTAGACACCATTAATGTCAAGAATCCAAATGTTTGGATCAGAAACTAAAAACTGAAATCAGATTTAGACGATAAACAAATGATTTTTATAAACATTATTTTGACTTGAAAAACACATTAAATTTATTGTATGCTGTCATTTCTTAGCCACTCACTTTCTAGTAGAAACAAATGACGGTCTTCTTTCTTTTCTGTCATTTGTCAGGTTTTACTAAAGAACGAAAGGAAAGGAAAACATTTATATGAGGGGCCGTATAAGACATTATTTATTCTGAACCATTCACATTCATACATTCTTGCTCTCACATTCATATATTCTCTTTCGCATACATATATTCTCTTACGCATACATATATTCTCACTTGCACATACATATATTCTCACTTACACATACATATATTCTCTCTCTCGCATGCATATATATTACCTTACACATACATACATTCTCACTCTCATTTTCACTCTTAAAAAAGAATATATGTATGTGAAAGACGAGTATATATGTGCGTGTGAGGAAAAGTATATATGTGCGTGTGAGAGAGAAGTATGCATGAAAAGGAAGTGACTTTGCATGAAAAGGAAGACAGATGATTTCTCGTGCTCTGATTGGACGAGAGGCCGCCACCTCCCATTTTGAACAGACGCTAGCATGAACTAGCAAGAAGGAGCCACGGGGGTCCTGCATCATAATAATAATTCGCCCATAATTCACGCAAATAATTCATAATTCATAATTCACGCCCATAATTCACGCAAAGGCTCCGTGTACAACCACCCTCCAGTGGTTGTACACGGAGTAAAAGTGCGGGAGGTTGGTGGAGTTGGTCTGAAAAGCTCCCTCATTTCTGTTTCGGTGGCGCTTCTATTACCATTATTGGTATTTAAGACATTCCTTTGTGTCTCTAGAGATGCAGACAGATTTGTGACCACTTGAGGTGAAGATAAAATATTTCTTAAGGTTCCGATGGCCTGCTGCAGGATCCCCGTGGCTCCTTCTTGCTAGTTCATGTTAGCGTCTGTTCAAAATGGGAGGTGGCAGCCTCTCGTCCAATCAGTGTATGTATGTGTAAGGTAATATATATGCATGCGAGAGAGAGAATACATGTATGTGCAAGTGAGAATATATGTGTGCGTAAGAGAGAATATATGTATGCGTAAGAAAATATATGTATGCGAAAGAGAGTATATATGTATGTGAGAGCAAGAATGTATGAATGTGAATGGTTCAGAATAAATAATGTCTTATACGGCCCCTCATACATTTACTATACAAAGTCATCCAGACATGAACGCCCCTCTCTCTGGCTTTCCTTACCTTTTCTGTCTCTTTTCTCATTCTTGAATTTCTTTATCTTCTCTTTGATTCGGTTCTGCTTTTTTCTATTTTGTCTTCCTACTTTTGGAAATGTGGAAACTTATTTCTTTCTTTCTTCTTGTCTTTTTCCTTCTTTCATAGCAGCTCGATTACAGCTGTTGTTTTTTAAATCTCTCCAAAGAGTCTCTCTCTAAGTTGCTGTTGACAGAATAATCCATTACTGCAGAAGGACAGGGGAGGATAAAACCCTTTCAACTGAGCACTTTTATGTCATTTCAGTGTTCACCCAGCTCTCCCCGTCTTCTGTCCTGTCCAAATAGAAATGTACACACAAATTTTAAAAGTAAAGTAAAAAAGTATAATAATATAGATGTTACTCTTACTGTAACAGTAACATCTGTCCACCACTGGAAGGCCTCAGCTCTGAACTGTTTGCTCAGCTGATGTTAAAAAAAATCATAATTCTGGATCCAGAACAGATGAAGCTGTGATCCAGAGTTCTGGTTCTTTCCCTGTTCCAGAGACAGAACCAGGATCCAACGCCTGACTGTGTTTTCCCCTGACCCACACATAGATCTATGTCATCCAGAAATGTTCTGTCTGATCAATGATTCCCTCAATCCCTTATTGGTCCATCCCAAACTCACATCTGTCCATCAAATGTAGATCAAAGAAGAAAGTGATGATCTAGAAAAGAATCTGTTTGTCTGCAGGTCTGTTTTTCTCCAGATCCTGGAGCTGCTGAACATCTGAATTCAACCCATGTTTCAGATCAACACTCCAAGTTGGAATGAGAAGAGGAAGTGCACTTCTCCATCAGTCCACCGGGGGAGCTGCAGCACAATAACTGTCCACTTGATGCTGAGAGAGACAGTGGAGCTGATCTCAGATCAGTTCCTACTGCAGCTCTGACACTCATCTCCACTTCCTCTGATTCCTCCATCACTCTGCTCTCCACCTCCCAGGAACACCGTCCAGTCACAACATCTCTGCAGACCAGCTGCTGCTGCTGCTCCTCTCTATTAGATTATCTAGTAGACAAGAGTTGATCCCACCCATCTGTAAAAGAAAGGGAAAAAACTCATAAAAAATCACAGAGATGAAGGAGTGTCTCCTGATCCTGGTCTGTCAGTCAGTGATGCAGCACAGCAGCAGAAAGAGCAGCAGGAGCTTCAGTCCTGTTCAGAGCAGCAGCTTCCTGTCATCTTCACTGTTGGAGCTTCTGCTGCTCTGATTGGCTGACTGTTGTCCTGAAGCCTGTCATCATTCTCCTCAGAGCTTCACTGAGAAGCTGCAGCTTCACAGGAAACTCTGCATCTTTGCTCTCAGACTAACTTTAGGACCAAACATCTGGAAGCAGCTGGACTGACTCCAACCCTCTACTGACCTCAGAGTCTGCAGTTTGGAGTTTGGACTCTCCACCAGATCCTGGAGCTGCTGAACATCTGAAGACTGAAAGCCGTTATAGCTCAGGTCCAGTTCTGTTAGGTGAGACGGGTTGGACTTCAGAGCTGAGACCAGAGCAGCACAGCTGGTCTTTGACAAACTGCAGTTCCACAACCTGAATCCAGAACAAAGAGTTGAGTTTAAAGACAAAGTTTATGTTTTTCATCCTTCACTTCAAGAGTTCAGAGATGAAGAAGATCAGAAAGTTTAGAAAAAGTCCAAAGATGTGAAGCAACAGCAGCAGATCAGAAGAGTCCAGCAGAAGCAGAGAAGAAGAACATTCAGGAAGAAGTTGTGCTTGTTGTTCTGAGAAAATGCAATCAAATGTGTGATAATGGTCAATGTAAATGTTTAGATAAAGGCTGTAGGGGGTTCAGGGATTGTGGAGCGGTTGTTGTTTCCTTCTGGGTTAAAGTGCAGTTTTGTGTAACCTCCCAAAGAGGAGAAACACAAAAAAGAAAGGAAAAGCAAAGAGACAGGTGGAAGCCATCATGATATTCCTTTCAAACAGGAAGTTTTTTGTCATTTCATGCACTAGTTTCATTTAGCTCTAGTTGTCTAGAAACTCCTAGAAACATTTTCTGTCCACTTTGAAACCATATGGGGCTGACTTGGCCTTGCTTGCTGGGATACGGCCAACATCCAGAAATCTACCAACAGACATTTTTAGCTCTAGTTGTTGAACATTCTATGTTTTGAAGAGGCAGGCTCTTCTAAAAGAAACTAGCAGGAGCCCCAGCGCTGGTCTTTGCTTGGATTTGTTTTAGACTTGTTCAGAGTCAAATGCATGTTTTAAGGGGAGGAGGATTATTTTGTTGTTGCTGTTTTTGTTCCTATTCTTACAATCCACTATATGTCCCGTGTTGAATTCTACTATTAAAATGTGGGAAACAAATGTTTATCAAATCCAAATCAATCTAAAAGCCTGGAGACTGGATGGCCGTGGTCCTCCCTTTGACCTGGACAATGTGACCTGGTTGCATTTTTGTCAAAGTTAATGCATTGACTGTAGGTTTTATCCTTGACACTTTGAGACAGTTCCAAAGCTAGTAACTCTGGTGGTATTGGCAGAGGAGTCTTCACTGGAGCAGAAGAAACTGGTGAAAAAAGACAGTTAGAATCAGGCAGGACACTGCAGCAGAGTAAAGCTGACAAATGATCCTCAACACTCACCTGCATGTGTAGCAGCAGGACAGCTGGACCTCTCAGGCTGGTCTGGATTCATATCAACAGAAATATCACTAATGCCAGAATAATTTACAGTTCTTTGTTAGCAATTGTGCAAAACACTCAAACAAAAAATTCTCAATAGAACAACTGTGGTATGTAAATCAATAAATGAATCATTAGTTTCCTTTTTCTATATTTTGATTGACAGGAAAGGTACCATTATGATGTAATAATCCATGTGTAAGACATGTACTTTTGGGGTAATTCTGCTTTTTTTAAGACTGGCTTCTTTCAACCATTTTCACACCAAACCCATGCAAATAAAATAAGTCTGTATTTACCCTTGACGAGGAACAAGGAATACCTTCAGCATCACAAAGCAATCACAAAACACCTGCATCAGAACAGGCCTGAACATGGCCAACCAGCAAACAGAGGAAAGGAAAAGGTCATCCTGGTTTACGACAGAACCATCAGGTACCAGCAGCAGAGGCAGCAGCGGCTAGACCTTTACTCAGTGAACCTGAAAGAAAGTAAAGTAAACATATGAATATGCTTGTATTTGAACAGAAAAGACAGATGTAAGACTAACATGTAGTCTAGTATCAGTTTTTCAACTACTAGTGCTACTACTCCACATATAGAAACATAATCAACACGTGATGCATGATGCGTGCACGTTGGTGCTGCTCACTTGGCTGGGTTGATTGTTGGTAAACACGTGGCTCTTCTTCACTACATGTCTCTGCTCTTTAGGAAAATAAATGAGAAAACAGGTTGGAATCAGAAGTATTAATTAACACTCAGTGTGCAATTGTGTGGGATTTAGTTTTAACTTGTAAAGGGAGGAGTTTGGATGGAGAGACAGAAAGCATCATTCTAACCGACTCTTCATCATCTTCCATCTCTACAGAAGATACTGAAAAGATGGGAAACATCATTTCTACCATCTTTCCTAACGTCAGCATGAACGTCTAGTCTGCCACAGACCTGGAGGATTAGAAGAAGGTTTAGGAAGAGGAACTGAAGTCTGAGACTATTCCTTCTGGTACTGCTGGAGCAGGAACATTTTGCTGCCTGAAACCCACTGTTTCCTGAGGATAGATGATGGATATCCATCTTCTCTTTGCTCCCAGACATCCCTCCAGGTCTTCTGAGAATGCACACCAATTCCAACCAGCTGGTTGTCCTCACTACTTGAAGGAGGCTCCACTGATCTTTCAGCTAAATAGTTTATCAGATCTCTGATTTTGCATATTCCTGCAGTACAATATACCTGCATATACAGTATATAATCCATTAAATGCATACTAAAATACTGTAACCCCTGTTATGCAGAATAAAAAAAAGCATAGAAAATGTAATGTACACGCTGTTCACCTCCACACTACCTTTGGTAAAATGAAAAAGGTTTTGAAAACACACACTCACACACACACACACACACACACACACACACACACACACACACACACACTTAACTGGTCAAAGTTTCTAGTTTGAAGACGTTCCTCTCATCCCAGCTGTTATCCTCACCGCTGGAGTTTCAGTCCTCATGTTTCAACAATGACAATCAAATCTGGCAAATGCTACTGTTCAACAAAAACTTGGTTTCTGCCACAAAACCAACCTTAGACACTGAAACAGAATGAATCCAATGCAGAAATGTGTTGACACCTTTAATTCAAAGCTTCAATCAGTTTTAATATCATTAAGAACATTTCAAAAATCCACATTTGGATCAGGCGTCTTCATCAGAGAACAACTCATGTTTCCAGGACTGTGACTCACCAATATATCCTCATTTCCTTTACACAATCTGTTTCCATCATTTGGATTTTTCAACCAAACTTGAGTTAGAAAAGAATTGTTGCCCCAAAATGTCCAGTTTGAATAGTCTACAGTTTGTTGTGTTTGGTTGCTAGGTAACAGGGTCTTTAATGTCTATGATGTCATGGTGGCTTTCAGAGTTGAACTCCTGAATATGACGGTAAACATTTGGATTGAACAAAAATGGGATTGAAGCTCATGCTAAATCCTGATATCAATGCTGAAAAAACCTCCTCCTAGATTCTGGTTGTTTGGAGAAGTCCTCCTCTTCCAAGAATTCCTGAAAAAAGCCCTCATTTCTCCTGACCATCTTCAAAGCCACTTTCTGCTTTAGTTTAGTCCAAACTTGCTTTATGCTGACAACATTTACAGCTTGAATCCATCTGAAGAATCCAAGGAAACAAACCAATCTAAGTCTGCATTCATGCCACTTCAGAACCAACAAAGCATGTTTCCAGGACGCTGACTTACCAATAGAACTTGGGATTTCCTTTGCAGAATCCTTCTCCGTGTGTTTTCCTTTGTTTTTCTCCCCAAAACCTAAACCAGAGATTTTTGCTGAGCTGCAGAGCAAACGTCTGACTGCTTTAACCGCCGTTGATGGTTTGTTGTGTTTCCCTCTATAGCTGCTATGGTCTTGGTATGGTTGCTAGGTAACGCTGTCTCTGATGATGATGACGTCAGAGTGGCCTCTAGAATGGACTTTTTTCTTGTGTAACCAGGAGTTGTAACCTTTGGGGCACTAGGACCCAGAAAGAGGTTCAGGCAGTGACGGTGTTCAGTGACGGACTGTGCAGCCGCACTTCCTCCAAACGCCACTATTCATCCAGCGCGTGGAGCGCCAGAGTCCAAACGGGCTTAAGGCGCTTTGATGAAGCGCTCTGGAATCCAGCTATGGTGTGCTAAACGTCAGGTCCAGAACGGAAGATGCCATCAATGAAGTCTGTCTGTCAGCAGCAATCCAACGCTGATGGGGTTTAGCTTGTGGAGGATTTGAATGTTCATTTGCTCTCAGGTTGGTTCTGTGCTGGAAGCCCCAACCCTCAGTTCAGTCAAGTTAGAAAGATGCTAACCAGCTGTTCCCTCTGTCACCATGGAAACACGGACCGCTTCAAAGTCAGACAGGATTTTCACTTATAGACGTGGAGGATAAATACTCCAAGATGAATTCATCAGACATGAATCAAACAGTCTTTTCTCCATAGAACAGAATGAAATCCACTGTGTTTTAGCAGCGTCTGTAGCATCACAGAGACGGTGTTCCACCAAAAACTGGGACCTGTCACATGTTGTTTCCTGGTGACAGAGCTGCAGCTTTAATGTCAATGATATAGAAGAAGAAGAATCCAAAACATTGGACTGTTTTCATGTGATCACATGGAAGCAGAATTAGGAAATCTCTAGTAAATCTGTCCTTGTTTTGTCAGCATGTTTGAATTGGAGTTTACAGTTAGACGACAATAAAGACGAGTTCAGACCAAGAAATTCCTTTGATGCTATTTTCTTTAAAGAAATCAGAAAAAAGTTTAAAAAGTAAAACTTCTATAGTGTTTTCTTGTAAAATAGTGTTATAATTTGGCTTGTAAAAATATGTTGTCAAAAATCAAATGTTGTCTCCTGTGTGGAGGTATTTCAGTTCATTATAAACTGACAAAAATAAGTAACGTTCACTGCAAACTGTGCAGAAGGCATGTTCTTTCTAAAACTGGAAATAGCACCAACCTTTTTTATCACCTGAAGCTGAGTCTCCATTTGATAATTCAATATAAAATAACATTTCATTTCCTCATTATAAAGCAACTTTATTGGAGTTTCATTTGTCATTGGTCTTTTTGAGACAAAATTCTGAAGAAATCAAAACAAAAGGCTTTTCCAACAGAATCCGAATGTTAGCACGTGACCTAAGTTTGTTCACTTTGTGCTAAATGTTGATTTCTTTGACTGTTGTGTTAATAATATCAACAGTTCTCTGTCGCCCTCTGGTGGTTCATCAGAGAATCCAAACTTCCAAAGAAAGTGAATCAATAAACATGAGCTAATTCTTGATGCAGGTTTGAAAACACAGATGGAAAACAGCATCAATACAAATATTAGTCAATGTTTCCTTGAATGGATCAATTTCAGGATTTGTTGTCATAAAGTTGTGAAAAACTGTCTAGTAAAGTGTGTGGTGACGGTCCACTGTGGAAAATGACTGTTTGTTGAACATTGAGATGTGCTCAGTGATTTTGGTTTAGGACACTTTGGTTTCATTTCAAACGTTGGTTTCTCCTAAATCTACAAACTCTCTCCACAAACTGTCTCCTAACTCTCAGGGATTCCTGCTGCTGGCAAAACTCACGGCTCAAGGAACCACTTCATGAATCAGTCATGGTTTGTCATGAACTATTATTTTGAAATTCCTCAAGGATGATCATCATGGTGGATTTCTAGATCTGCATGAACTCATCCTGAATCCAAAAGACACTGGAGAATCAAAGAATCCAACCCATCTCTGCCAACATGAGGCTCTTACTTTGAAAAGTCTCAGACTTCCTGCAGGGAAACAGGCTTTCTGCTGCTGCACTGACAGATGTGCACGAGCTTGAAAGAGCTTCCTGACTGAGGAGCTGCAGACTTTCTCCTGCAGAGCAGCAGCTTACTTCAGCGTCGTCATGGGAACACAGTCTGCTGCTGCTTCTGGAAACGTCTTCAAGGCTGTGGTGGGACTTGTTGGTCTGGAGGACAGATTCTGGGAGCAAATGCTGCTTCAGCTTCAAGCTTCAGCTCTTTTCTTCTGGCAGAGCTTAGGAGAAATGGAAACCTCCTTTGTTCTGACTGTTTGCTCCAAATCCCAGATTCAGGAATTCCTCCAAGAAGTTCAGCTCAGAGATCATCAGCAGAGAAAAGCCTGAAGTTCTGATGGAAAATGACAACAGAACATGATCAATATTATTGATCCACATGGAATCCAGAAGAAACTCTGAGGTGAAGACATGAAGACACAAGCTTCAGAGACATAAGGAGAAGTCAGAGTGGATTCATTCTGGACTTTCTTCTCACATCTTCTCTTCAGAACATCTTTGTCTTTGATCCTTCAAATATTCAGGACTCCAATTCTGAAATCTGATCATCCATGGATTGTTTTTGTGGGATCAGATCCAGAGTTGCTGAAAGTTCTGCTGCCCTCTGCTGGTCAAAGTGTCCAAACAGCAGAGAGGAGATTCTCTGGGATTCATTGGAGTCCAGATTCTCCTGGATGTGAACAGTCTCTGCTTCTGGAACAGAAGAGTCCTTCTCAGAGCAGCATTGAGGATCTGTTCTGTCCGACTGAGAGCGCTCCCTGCTGGTAGGAGACAGAACCACTTCAGCTGCTTTTCTTTGGCCGTTTAGAAACAGTCTGGAGACTCTAAAAAACCTCCACTTCCTGAAGCAAACGGATGTAACAGTGGTGGGGCTCATGGGACCAAACTACATGGTCCCCAGACACAGAGCTGTTAGTTTTCGCATTTGACACGTGTGGAGATATGCTGTTTCCCCTGTTTTGCTTTTCCTTTGCTGCAGAAAAACTCTGCAGAGACTCACAGAGAGAGGATGGAGACAGCAGATGAAGCTGCTACAGACTGGGGGCGGAGCCTGGATATGACTGATGAAGGTCAGAGGGCGAAGCTTCATCAGGATGAAGGTGCTGCTTGGATTCTGGGTTGATGATCCTAAAATCAAGAGACTCAAACAGGAAGTTCATGATGTTTACTTCTCTGCTGGATTTCTATTTTCCAGTGTTTCCACAACTGATGTCATCAATCTGATCTTTCAAAACACTTTACTTCCTGGTTTCATTGACAGCAAATGTTCCTAAAGATCTGACCCCCTAAAAGCTCCAATAGCAGCTCAGCAGAAACTGATCTCTCTTGATGTGGAGGGGCGGAGCCTGAAGAGGAAGCATCTTTCTGCAGGTGGTGCTGCAGCTTTGGGCATGTTCTCCAACTCTTTAGCTTCTGCTGTTCGTGGAGTCGTGTCCCTCTGTTCTTGGAAAGGAGAAACGTGCAGAGAACTTTTCCCATTTCCACTCCCTCCTTTCAGCTGCTGCCCACTGTTCCCCTCTGAATCAGGAGGGAGGGGCTCTCATCTGTTCTGCCCACCCCCATCCAGAAAGACATCAGCATCACCTGAACATTCCAAAGCTCTTTTCCAACCATTTCTACTGAGAAGGAACCAAACACATGAAGATTAGAACAGCTGGAACAGGATGCGGGGGAAGGCTAAAGATTCAAGTCTGTTTGTGAGTCAAAGATAGAATGAAGACAGAAATCAATAGAAAACACAGAGTTGATTCAAAAGAGCATTTATTAGATCCAAACAGGCTGCAGGAATTTCACAGACAGCTTTCAGTTTGAAGCCTTTTGACACCAAGATGCAGTTCTGCAAACAGCCAGCAGGTGTCTCCCTTCTCCCTCCAGCTTCAATGCAGTTGGTTTTATATGGGCCAAAATAATGTACAGAAACAGCTTCATGAACAGTGAAACACAGACATCCGCTGACAGGAAGAATTATATCAGTTACTATGGCAACACAAGAGAGAAGAAAAGCAGATTTCCCAACACTCCAAGTTGGAATGAGAAGAGGAAGTGCAGTTCTCCATCAGTCCACCGGGGGAGCTGCAGCACAATAACTGTCCACTTGATGCTGAGAGAGACAGTGGAGCTGATCTCAGATCAGTTCCTGCTGCAGCTCTGACACTCATCTCCACTTCCTCTGATTCCTCCATCACTCTGCTCTCCACCTCCCAGGAACACCGTCCAGTCACAACATCTCTGCAGACCAGCTGCTGCTGATGCTCCTCTCTGCTCCTGCAGGAGGAACATCAGACTCATAACCTACAGTGAGAAAGTGTAGAGACAGAGATGAAGGAGTGTCTCCTGATCCTGGTCTGTCAGTCAGTGATGCAGCACAGCAGCAGAAAGAGCAGCAGGAGCTTCAGTCCTGTTCAGAGCAGCAGCTTCCTGTCATCTTCACCTGTTGGAGCTTCTGCTGCTCTGATTGGCTGACTGTTGTCCTGAAGCCTGTCATTATTGTCCTCAGAGCTTCACTGAGAAGCTGCAGCTTCACAAAAAACTCTGCATCTTTGCTCTAAGACTAACTTTAGGACCAAACATCTGGAAGCAGCTGGACTCACTCCAACCCTCCACTGACCTCAGAGTCTGCAGTTTGGAGTTTGGACTCTCCACCAGATCCTGGAGCTCCTGAACATCTGAAGACTGAAGGTTGTTGTATTCCAGGTCCAGTTCTGTCAGGTGGGACGGGTTGGACTTCAGAGCTGAGACCAGAGCAGCACAGCTGGTCTTTGACAATCTGCAGTTCCTCAACCTGAATCAAGAACAAAGAGTTGAGTTTAAAGTCAAAGTTCATGTTTTTCCTCCTTCACTTCTTCTAAAGAGTTCAGAGCTGAAGAAGATCAGAACGTTTAGAAAAAGTCCAAAGATGTGAAGCAACAGCAGCAGATCAGAAGAGTCCAGCAGAAGCAGAGAAGAAGAACATTCAGGAACATTCAGGACAACATGCAGCTGCTTCAGGAAAGAAGTCCAGATGTGTGAAAGTCAAACATCAGCCTGTGGCTGCATCCAAACCAACTGATGTTTCTGCAGCAACAGCAGAAAATGTCCACTTCCTCTTTCTGCTCAGCTCTTCTCCAAACAGCACTGAATCATGGGAGAATTTCAGCAGCAGGATGCTGGAAAGTCTTCCTCCCAGTTTTCAGGAGATGATCTTCCAGTCCTTCTCTGCTGCAGCCCTTCAAGCAGAGACTTTCAGCTCCAACAGATCAAAGCAGAGAGAAGAAGGAAGTGATGAGGAAGAGTCAGCAGCAAATGTTGGACATTGATCCCTGATCAAGCATGACTTCAGCTCTGAATGAATAGTCAGAAGCTGCTGGGAGCTTTGATGGATGATGTGATGATGTTTGTGGATGAAAAGGTGAGGATGTTTGTGGAGGATGTGTCTGTCAGAGCAGCATCCAGCTGCAGCATGACTCTGTCACTGTCTGCTCACAAACATCAGCCGCTGGACTCTCAGCTGCATCTGCTGAAACACAGCAGCAGGACTCAGAGTGCATGTGAGCGTGCACGGCTGCTTCTTCTGCACGCACTTTAAAGGAGTCTGTTGGAGCAAAGACACAAAGAAGAGCTGATGGCTGCAAGCAGAACTTTGTGGAAAACAAATGTCAGCAGACAGCTTTGAAACAAGCAGCTGCAGGAAGATGCTGCTGCAGATCAGAATCTGGACTTTGTTACAATCCAATAGATTTTGCTTTGATTTAAAGGTTTTATTTCAAAATTGTCAGATTAAATTGTATTTCATCATCTTGAATCCTAAATTTATAAAATGTGTGACACCGTCACATTGAAAAAAATGAAGGAAAAGTACGATGAATGAAAATGTAAAATATAAGGAGAAAAGAAACTTATTGCTCAAAGGAAAATGCATATGAAAAGAAAATGTGGGAATTATAACAAAAAAAAAAATCCTGTGTACACTGCCTATGAAAATGAAAATGGGCGTCATTGACTGTGGGGCTTTTGACTGGGCAAACCATCATAAGAGGCGGAAACCAGAGGTGATTTAAAAAAGAGGAGCGGGAGACGCAGAAAAGGACGTCAGACGCTGAAGGAGGGGGGTGTGGCGGTGCCAGACGCGGAAAGTCTGTAGCCGCAGCTTGTCATCCCTTCATTTTCATCCAAAAGTATTGGAAGAATAGCAGGAGATTAATTAAATATAACCTTCATCTTGGCGGAGCGCTTGCGGGAGGACCGGGTCCCGGAAAGCGGCGTTCTGGACGGGAGGAGCGCACCCGAAGGAGAAGTTTTGGATTTACTCCGGGAAGCGGTGAGATCGACCCTTATATTCATTTTTTTGGATGTACATTTTTTTTTTAGTCATGGTACCATGTGAAGATTGAGACTTCATTTTTTTTCGTTTTGGAGGAACTTTTTTTTCAACGGATTATTCTAATATTTTTTTTTTGCATCATACCAGGAGCGGACGGAGAACTATTGACTGCGGGTCTCTCTTTTTGTTTTTTTCTTCTTTTTTCTTGTTTCAACGGGTTCGTTTGTTGCGGGAAAAAAAGGATGTTTATTTATTAGGGGTTTTTTTTTTGTGTTTCTTCTGGGTTTTTCTGGACAAAGGATGTCAAAGACAATTTCAGTTTTCTGTCATTATAAAAATGTGGTTTTGTGACTAGCAGATGTAGTGTCTGGTTTATTTTTGTTTGTGGGTATCTGGGTTTGTTGGCTTGCAATACATGGTGAGGAACCCCTTGGTAATGTAACCATCAGAAGACCTTGTAAATGGTTTTTGAGCGTTACAAATGCATTTTCAAATGATCACATTGCAAAAAAACAGCTGAAAGTCTTTGGTTCTTCTCTTAAAGCATTGTCCCCCCATATTTTCAGTGTGTCTATAACTAAATCTTGTTTTTTCAGTTCAAGGAAAGTAAATAACACCTTGATGTGTTCTGGGGAGGGGGCTGTCAGGTTTCCTGCCTTAAATGTTTCCCTGCTTCAAGCCTGGTCAATGTCACGCCCCCAAGAGTCACATACCCCACTGTGATTGGTTGGTTCATCAGCTCCACGCACAACACTGAAAAAGTGTCATTCATAAATAACTGGCAGAATGCACTAACTTTAAACTTAGGGCCAAAAAATATTAGGGATGGTTACCGTGACCCGGTATTGAACCAGCCCCGGGGCCACATTCTTCAAGACTGCAGTATCATTAAGATCTGACCTGAACGGTTCTGCTATCGGTACTGGAGAAGTTACTTTTTTTTTTTTTCTTTTTTTTGTGTCCCACAAGCGTTATCTGCCATATTTAACTCACCAAGTCAGTCAATTTCCGTTAATTTATGATGATATTAATTTCTGGATTCTCGTTGAAGCGGAGAGCTCTGTCTGTCTATTTGTGAGCACGGGGGGCAGTTGTTCAGACAGCACACGCCGCGTGCGCACACACACACAAGACAAGGCAGCGCACACACAGTCAGTGTTGATCTGGTAGGGGACACGTGAGCGCCCCAGACTAAGAACACCCATTTCTGTGTAAAATTAATGAAGTTTGCATCAAGGAGCCCCTACCATGCTGTCACCTTGCTGCTACAATGACCGTATGTTGCGCTGTTTGTGTAGAACACGCCGGGGCGGCGTGTTCTACACAAAACATAAAGGTAGAGAGGCGGGGCTTAGATTCACCGCTTATGATTTCAGACCTGCGACAAACTATCAGCTGCTTCCTAAAACTTAATAATAATCAATGACTAATGATAGTTGTTATCCGTAACATTAATATAATTTCTTGGGTTTACTGGATTTAAAGAAAAATAAATAAATAGAAAGGAGTCTGCATCAAAGTGAATTTGTTTCCATCATCTCACTCAATCCTAACTCTGGTGTTTGACAGACAGAAAAGTCTATTCAAGGTTGTGGAAAATGGACAAAAGATCAAAGGAAACATTACGCTCATAAAGAATAAAAAATAATTAGATTAAATAATTAAATGAATATCCTGTCTGGAACATTCTCATGTATAAAGTAAAATGTTTTGTTAAAAAAACAGTGTTGTTGCAAAATGAGGAAATTAAGCACTTTATGTTCTTAATTTGTTATTTATTTATTTATTTTGTCCTCAAAAAGTATCGATAAGAGTACCGATAAGAGTACCGGATCGATAAGCAGTATCGATAAGAGTAGTAGTATCGTTAAAACCTTAACGATACCCATCCCTAAAAAATATCATCTCGGGGGCTACAAAGAGCCTATAGGCTGCGAAAACGTCTGCCGGTCCAAAGACAAAGCTAAACCGCGGTGTGTCCAAGGGACGGATGTGAAAATAAAAATGCAATCTCCTCGATGAAAGATAGGTGCAGGTCCTGCTCTAAACCAAGGCAGAGGCTGTGGTTTACTTTAACCCTTGTGCTATCCTAGGCACTTTACCGTTGGGAGTTGGGTCATCTAGATTCACTAGACAGAGCTCTGAACCTTTTTTTTTTTTCAATTTTTTGTAATCTTCACTGGTTCAATGGATTACATGAAATTTTTCCACCTTTATCGACCTTTGTCATGGTAGGGAGAACACGTCAAAGTAAGGGTGGGGTCATCCAAGATAGCACAAGGGTTAAAATATAATGTATTAGATTTCAGTTAAAACACTGTTAAGAAACCCTTTAATAAAAACAACAATCCTTGATAAAAGTCATTTAAAATATTGTGGAGGAGGAGCTTACCGAGGTGGTTAAAACAGCGTAAAAACAAAGCAAACACCTTTTTCCACAGTCCACCACCTCGGCCTCCCACCTCCTGAAACAAGAATAAAATTGACAATATCAATAAAACACACACAATTAAAAATAAAGATAAAAAGGTGATTAGTGTTCAGGGGTGCTGGTAAACCGTGCAACTGCCGCCGATCAGCTGGTGGGAGCCGTCCACAGTCCGGTGAGACGCCACAGCAACGAAAGGTCTCCGTGAGCTGAGCGTTTTGCTCCAACCGGTTCCGTCGTGGCGGGGGTGGGACCCAGACAGAAATCACGGTTAAAAAACAATAAAAACAAAGCAGCAGCTTTAATCCCCTATTTGCGGGGAGATGAGAAGGGCGTGCAGCTAAAACACGTTTCTGAAAACAAGGAAACAAATATTTTGCAGGAGCCTTAATTGTACATGCTGGAGGAAGGCAGCTTAACATACCGGTCACTGAGAGGAGGGCAGATCTAGGTGAAAAAATGTCATGTCACACTTGCAGACTACTGCCGCCACGCCACAGATGCACCAAAGCCGATTGCTCGTGTACCAGGAACTGTGAGCGAGTGTGCTTGTAAGTTCCCACTCCCTGTTTCAGCTCGGAGACCTTAAAGCCTGGCTTACCTGCCTGCTTTCACTTCCTGATGCCTTGATGTATGACAACAACAAGAGTTCATGTCCGAACAGGGAGGAGGAGGGCTTTTAAAGCACCGCCACCAAATTAACATGTGTTGCCTGTACCCTCATAATTAGCAGGTGTGTCCTACTTGCCACACAAAGATTTGGCTCTTTTCCTAACTTTGAATTAATTTAAACCATGAATGAAGAGAAGCTTCAAATCCTTAAAAGTACATTTGTTTTGTGCTAAAATAGACCATTTCTGAAATCTGTAGCGTTATTAATTGTGTCCTTACAAGTCCACCTTTTAATCTCTTCCTCAAGTTTTACTCAAGAAAATTGGTTCCTTTCATCTTTATTACTGTTTATTGCAGTTCTAGCTGTTAAAATAGCAAAAGTCATTTTAGTTTAAGGAAGTTAGCTGAGTTTTAGCAAATATTTCAACTTCTTGACATTTCTTCACTGTGTTAACATTCATCACCATCTTCGTAGCTTCAGCTGTCAACTCTCAAATATGCATTTAGCAGTAAATAGAACGTTTAAAACAGAATTTTGTATTTGTTTTTATAGAAAAATTTGTTTACAAAACACATTTTTTTAAACAAAGAAAATTTAAAAAATTGTGTTACCAGTTGGATCCAGACAAAATAAAGGCTGATCGTTATTCCAATTAAGTTGATCCCTGGCTAAATCTGTTATTAGCATGGCTAATGTTGTTAGCATGTATGTATTTTATTTTCTAACTCATTCTGTCCAACTGAGCAAACAGATTAGAGCTGAAGGTCTTTTGTGCTGGACAGGTTTTACTATCACAAAAAGAGGTTATATAACTTCAGAAAACCAGAGTGCAAATTTGTTTTTTCTTACATTTAGTGTGCGTGGGGAGGGAGAGGGGAAGAATATGAGGGTGTGTGTGTGTGTGTGTGGAAGAGGATAAAAGGGCGAGAGGTGGATACAAGCACTGATTTGGATCAGTTATTCTTTTAAGCTGTAACAATTATACCAGATCTGCTGGAAAGACAAATATTCCATCATGGGTAAAATTCTGACAAAATGATAAAACGAAAATGAGCGGAAGACATCTGTCCATCAATACACTGTGGGTTAGGAGGGGGGCTGAAGCAGACAGGGAGCAGTGTGCAGGTGCACGTGGGGGTGGAGATACATGTAGAGCTGTGACAGTGTTGGATTTTTGATCACCGCGGTGATGCGGTTAACCACAGACCCCCCCCCCAAAAAAAACAAAAAAAAAAAACAAAACACAAAATCCCCCGGCGGCCGCATCAGAAATAAATACAATTACAACGTAGTATTCTTTATTAACAAATAACAGTAACAACTAACTACTATCTAATGAACTAACTATGTTGGTGTTGTAGATTGACTGTGTGTGAGCGCTGCATCATGTGTAGAACTAGGAGGAGCTCCTCACACGTGTGCTGGGGGTGCGTGTTGATCCTTCTGCAGCGGACAGCTCTCTAGCTGCATGCGAGGCAACATGTAGTGATTTTCATCGCACTTTACCAGCGCGCGTTCATGTTTGGTGTTACAGAGTGAGGGAGAACAGTAATACCCCCCTCCCCCCAACACAAAATCCTCCGGCGGGCGGCCGTGTCGCGCACTTAAGAACGCACGCAGTTTGTAATGGAAATGAATGCAATGGAAATGAATAATTAGAATGCAGTTAATTTGTCGTATTTCCTCGTGAGACGGAAACCTCTGTTGTAGAATGAGTGTGTGTGCTCCTGTGTGTGTAAGGGAGCCGTGTGCAGCGCAAAAGGAGACAGAGAAAGCGCGCGCGAGACAGTGACAGGCGCGGTGGGAGAAAAGGAGAGAAGAGTCTGATAGAAAGAAGGAAAGTCTGAACACAGGACTAGCAGAAAAAGTAAATTATTAGCAAAGATGAATGTGTTTAATGTGTTTATTATAGTTCCAATCACAGACCATATGCTGAACTAAAAAAAAATAAAAGTGCGGTGATTCGGTTATCGTCACAGCCCTAGATACATGGATGCTTCCAAAGTTAACCGTGTGTTCATAAGGGGACCCAGATTCTCCCCAGCCCGTCTGACGAATTTTTAAAGGAATTAAATCAATGCTGCTGCATTATTATATAATAACATTGTAATTGTTGTAATGTAGGTCACAGATTCACTATTTTCAGCAAACAGAAAGTAATTCTGAGTCAGTGCTTAAAACTTTATTAATAAAATATTATGATACTCTAGTGGTAAACATCCTCAAAAGGGTTTCTCCCATTTTCTATGGTATGTCCATTCAGGTAAAAAAAATCAGGGTGTGACTGTCTGTGATTGGTCTACAGTCGTTGAACTTTCTGGATGGAACTGGGTACATTTCGTTCCCTTTCACATGGGATTTCTGACCAAATGGACATTTTGTCAGACTTCTATGAGAAAAGTTTATCCTTGGGTTCTCAATTCAGAGGAGCGACTGATTTTCCCCTAAGAAGGATTTCTACTGCCTGATACTTGGACCAAAACAGGGTTTAACTTTATCTCAGGAGTTTTTTTCGTCACCCTCCCCCCTTTTTGTGGGAAAATGCTTGTCCTGTATGTCTGCTGTTGTGTAAATGAGTGTTGCATTTGTGTAATTTATTCCTGACTTAGCTTCGTTTTGAAGTTAGCTTTAACATCAAGCATGGTCATTTTTTTTTTCTGATGCTAGCTACCGAACGTAGCTGTTTTAATTGTTGCATGATGAAAAGAAGCAGCTGGTGAGCAGAAGGGGAGGCAGCAGCAGAAAGCGTGATTGTTCAAGCCAACTCTGGTTTGTTTGTGGGACTGTTTTACCAGCTCTTCGTCCCTGACTTCCCGCCTCATCTCACTGTGGCCCCGGACCTGCAGACATTTCTTCGACAAGACTTCAACAGGATGGCGGCGCTTGTAGATTGTCTGTGGGAACAGTTCACAAACTTGCATTCCTGTGCAGGTATTAAGTACCTATCTGTTGCTTAGCACTTCAGCTTGGACGACTTGGCGCTGTGGGCCTGCGATGGGGTAGGTTAATGATGCTGGTCATTTGATGCAGACAGCTTTTCTCAGTACTACAAGTACAAGCAAATCTATATAAGAAAATCTTGTGTGTGTGTGTGGGGGGGGGGGGGGGGGGGGGGTTGTCTCTCAGGTCCACTTGAGTGACGATGGAGGGATGGTCCTTCTGGCTTCCCTGCTGTGGAACTACTCTGCTCTGCAGCTGGTGGCGCCAGAGGTCCAGGCGCCTCCTCCTGCGTCGCCCCGGCCTGCGGTGTGGCAAGTCACTCATAAGGTGGTTGTGAGGGAGCACCCTGTGTCCCCTCCTCTAACCAACCCTTTTGAGTGGGCTTGCAAGGTAGGGCAGGGAAAGGTAAGCGTCAGCTCATTTCATACAAATGAAATGATTTTTCCTGTTTTAAACTTGTACCTGTGTTCAAGGTGAATCCAGCTTCCTGAAAGCCAGACCAGAGGTTGCGTGTGCAGAGCAGGTCTGTGGTCCATGGAAGAGGCTAGTTCAAGTGTCTAAATAGTTTTCTCTTTCTTTCTCCTTCTCTACAGAAAGCCAGTCCTTCAGGTGCAGACCGCTCTCCTCTGGCATCCTGGCATGGGCGGGGATTGGAGCAGGTGAGTTGCAGGAAAAAGAAAACTGCAGTGCGTGTGTTGTGTCCACATGCTAACATTTCTGTGTTTTCTATTCCACAGGCTGCTCCTCTCCCGGTGTCGCCCGTGCGCTTCAGCCCTGCTATTCTGGATCTGATGGACAAATTCTACCCGTCAGATCTGGACTGTGCTGGAGCTGCTGCGCCTGTTCCCGCTGGGAACAAGGTAACTGTTTTGTCTTCATGCTCAGAGCTCAGAATAGCTTTATAACTGCTACTAAATACTTTTCTTCTGGTTTTTGTCATTATTCCTCAGACGTCTCGTGCTAGACGTCGCCGGAGGGCTGTGGCTGCATCTCAGAGGGCTGCCCCCAGGCCCCAGGTAAGAGGAGGACACATTACAGTGTTGTGTGTTGCAGAGGTCAAAACAGATTTCTAAAGTGAGAAGTTCTTTGTAAAACACATTTGATGGTGTGTATTTTTGTGTTCTTCTGTTTTTCACTAAGGCGGAGGTCCCCGAGCACGTGGAGGTGAAACCCCGGCCTTCACCTGCCAGGCGTGCCAGGAAGAAGAGGGTGCCAACCCAGGTATAATGACTTTGTAGTTTCATTTAGTCAGAATGCTGCAGCACCTAGTTCATGGTAAAAGTGTGACGTTAAATACATTTCATGTTTGTGTGCAGGACCGTGTGGGGGGTGACACCGAGGCCGCCTACCAAGGACGTGACGGTGGAGCAGCCTGTGGACCAGGTGAGAGAAGAAAAGAAAAAAGCTCAATATTGATGATGTTTTCATGTATTTATGGTCATTTTAAGTTTGAGATGTTTGTTTGTGCTCCTACTTAAGCTTTTGTTGTGTGCTCCTTTAGTAGCAGACATGATACTTCGGCAAGTATGATCAAAATGCTTCCTAAGCCTGAAATTGATGACCATTTATGAATTTGATTTGAGGTGTTTAGGATTGATTTATTAAGAATATAAAAATCATGTTTTTTCCTTGATGTCTTTCTTTTCTCCTCTTTTCCTAAAGGACCAGCAGCAGCGTGGACGGCCTGCTGCAGGAGGTAACAAGAGCAGCAAAGGTAAGAGCTGTTCTCCTTCCTGCATCTGTTGTGAGGTTCAGCCAAGTTCAGACCCTCTCTTCTCGTTTGGTCCCTCTGAAAACAATAGTGAGGTGGTTCCTGCTCCTGCCAGTTCTAGTGTTGAGGTTGTGCCAGACTGTAGTTCAGTTGACATGGAGGTTGGTGTGACGTTTGGCTCCTCAGATAATGAGCTGGTAACATCTGAGGTCCAGGAGCCTGGTCCTGTTCCTGCTGCTGGTACGTTAAAGTTCCCCAGCATCAGAGGATCGTTCCACCAGGGCAGTGAGCTGTTTGGGAGCAACAGTGGGCGGCAGTGCATGGCCATATCTTTGGTGGCTGCTGCCAAACACACTGATAAAAGTGTGTTTCTGTGGGACAGTAGTGAGTTAGATTCTGTGCTGCTTGCTGGAGATCAGGTTTACTCGGACCTGCAGAGACAGAACAAAATCTCTGACTGCAGGTTTTCTGAGAGTGACTGAACTTCCAGGTCGAGTAGTGACAGATGGAGTTGAACTGTCCTGTGTTTTTGGGGAAGTAGTTAGTGGGGATGCTAGGATAGATTCAGGTGAGTTTATTGATGCTGGTGTGTTGGTCCCCCTGAAGGAGGGGCTAGCCATCTGCTGACACTGTGTGAGAACACGTGTGCTGTCATTGCTGAGAATGGATGCTGGGCTGTTATAGACTCATTCTCGCAGTCCTGAAGGGATGAGGGTCCCTGATGGAACCAGCGTGGTTCTGTTTTTTGACTCCGTGGGTGAAGTTCATGACTACCTGCAGAGGTCAGTCAATGGCATTGTCCTCACAGAGTTTAAAATAGTTGGCCTTGTTGTTTTTTCTGCATCAGAAATGTTTGACCCTTTCTTAGGAAGTCCTGCAGAAAGTAACTCCCTGAACCTCTGCAAAGAGAGCCTCTTCCATGACACTTCATTAGATGTCACAGTAGAACCTAAAAAAACATCAACAAAACGAAAAATTGAATTAAAGATAGATAATGCAGGCCCTTCAATTGAAACCCTTAAAAAATTAAAATTAGATGATGTTGCTGTGGAGGATCAGGATGTAATTTTTAGTGAGCCTGAGCAGGAAATTTTCTATTTTAACCCTTTAAATCGTGATGTCTGCCAGGTTCTGTGCTCAATGTTAAATATTGAGTAATGCCCCACCTGCTACTCCCATTGGTTTGTTAGGGCCCCCCTGCACCAACGAAAGAATCATTGGAGATGGAAATTGTTATTTTAGGGCCATCTCTCAGGCTGTGAGCAGATCCCAAAACAGCCACAGAAAAATTACGTTAGCCGTCGTTAAACAATTAGAAACAAACCCCGATCTGTATAGCTGGGTAATTGGGCGCGAGTACTCCTCTGTGGCTGAGTACATCAACAAATCTAGGATGCGGTTCGTTAGTGTTTGGGCCACAGACGTGGAAATTCAAGCCACGGCTGATTTATTAGGAGTAAATGTTTTTGTCTTGTTTGATGGCAGGTGGCTTCGGCACCAGAGCAGCATTCAAAAATTATGTGAAAACGCAATTTATTTAGAAAATTGTGGTCGAACACATTTTGAGACTGTTGTGTGTGTAAAAGATCAACAACAGGACCGCTATGCTGGTTGTTGTCCCTCTGCCAACAAACGACCAAAAACATATTACATGCGTTCAAATGAAAAAGATGACAATAATTTGACAGGCGTAAAGACAAATTCAATAACTGACAACCAGAGCAAACATAGAAATTTTACTTCTAAGTACTTCCAATCCCAAAAAAAGGCAACAAACAACAAAAAAGTGTAAAGGAAAAATTTACACAGAATATGAGAGAGAACGGCCATTAAAAAAAAATACTTCACAGATGCAAGTTATCGACGGAAAGTTAACTTGATAAGTAGGACACGACGACAAATAAGATATGTAGAAAAATGAGGATTATAGAGAAATGGTAAAGTCGAAAGCAAAAACAAAATATGGTGATGTAATGGAAAAAATTAAAATCCAAAGGAAAACAAAATATAGAGAAGATTCTGCTCACAGGACCATGAAGAGAAGTCTTAGTGTACAAAAGTATAAAGATGATGCAGCACACCGGACCACGGTGAAAGCTCAGAGCATTGGCAAATTTAAAAAAGATAAAACACAAAAACTTAAATTAAAGACTACAAACAAAAAGCGATATAGAGAAAACCCTGCATTCAGGACAAGTGTCATAAGTAATGTTCGACGGAAGAGGCAGTTGAATAAAAAGAAAGCAGAGAGTTTCCAGGAAGTCATGCAGGACTTCCTAAAAAAGGTGGAAAACGGTCCAGAGTTTGTTTGCTGTGTGTGCAACAGACTTCTGTTTAATCACCAGGTTTTGCTGTGTGTCAGGGAGACGTACAGCAAAACTGTGAAGATGGCAGAGATTGCAGATGTGTGCATTAGTGAGGACTGCCTACATCTCTCCAACATGGACTGTGAGAGCCCGTGTTTGTTTGTAGGGACGGCGAGGAGCGCTCTGTGGATTTGCCACTGCTGCGACTCCAAGTTAAAAAGAGGTCTGACCCCGCCTGAGTGGGTTGGTAATAACCTGGAGGTGTGTCCTGTCCCACCTGAGTTGGCTTGTTTAAATAGCTTGGAGCAGCATCTGATTGCACTGCATATACCATTCATGAAGATGCTTGCTCTGCCTAAAGGTGGGCAGAATGGTGTTCACGGCCCAATCACGTGTGTTCCTGCCAACTTGGTGCAAACGACCAATGTGCTGCCTCGGTCAGACATGGAAGGGTCTCTGCAAATTAAAGCGTAAACTGACTTACAAAGGTCATTATGAGTATCAGTTTGTGGATACCATGCACATTAGGCAAGCCTTGCAGTATTTGAAACGCAACAATAAATATTACAAAGACATAGACTTCAATGATGCTTGGCTCAATTACTTTTGTCAGGAAGAATTGGAATAAGAAAATCAAAACGAACCAGAAAAACAGACTGACAAAAAAGGGGAAAAAGAGGATGAGGCCGATGATGGAGAAGATGAGCTTCTCCATGACAGACAGAATCACTGCATGTTCCAAAATTCTGCTCTGTTCCCAGTGGACATCGGCCAAGAAGTCCTGGATCAATATTTTGAAGACATTTTGAATTTGGCCCCGGCGGAAGGAAATAATCCGGTCAGATTATTGAGTAATCGGGTAAATGAAGCTAAATGCTTCCCTGTCATCTTTCCCGATGGTAAAAACGTTTACCACGAAAACAGAAAGTTCAAATTGACTCTCTCGCTTTACTTCAACAACAGGATCCTCCACGCTGACGGTAGGTTTGCACAGAACGTCGAGTACATCTTCTTTGCACAGTACATGTCGGAGGTGGAGAAGGTTGTTTCTAGTGTGTCTGTGGCTCTCAGAAAAGAAAAATCAGGAAGTGCATCTGAAGGTGTAAGTGCCGATGCACGTTCTGAGAAATCCCTGAAGAAGCTGCTGGAAGCAGATCAGGGCTTTTGTTTCCTCCGGCCTATTCGAGGCACTCCAGCATTCTGGCAGGCAACACAGAAGGACCTGTTGGCCTGTGTTCGTCAGCTGGGTATTCCAACGTGGTTCTGTTCGTTCTCTGCTGCCGACAAGCATTGGAAAACTCTCCTTGACACTGTGTTAAGACAGGAGGGGAGAACCCAGACAGCTGACCAGTTGGATTGGGCTAAAAGGTGTGAATTGTTGCGCAAGAACAGCATCACAGCATGCATGCACGCATGTTTGACTTCCGCTGGCACTGTTTCCTGAGGGTGATGTCTTCGGCTAATCCGATCAGGAAAATCGTCAATTTCTTCTACAGGATTGAGTTCCAGCAGCATGGGTCCCCTCACATGCACGTCTTGTTTTGGATTGAGGGGGGTCCACGGATAGGGAAAGAATCTGAAGAGGAGGTCGCAGCGTTCATTGATAGATACGTCACCTGTGAGATTCCTCAGGATGACGAAGTCTTGAAGGAAATGGTTCTGGCTGTCCAGCACCATTCTAGGAACCACACTAAGTCGTGAAAGAAGGGGGGGAACAAATGCTGCTTCAACTTTCTTAAAACAGCATCCGGCCAAACATTTGTTATAGACGATGAAAAGATTGTGAAATGCCCCAAATGTACCGACCCAAAGGTCAAGGCCGGCCAAGAATCCAAATCAGAATGCATCTGCTGGAAGATTGACATGAAGAAGCTGATTGCTGAGGAGGCATTTGAACTGCTGACAGAAATTAACCGCGTTGTAAATGACTAAAAATCAGAATTGGAAACCCTGGAACAGATCTTTGAGTATTTCCAAATTAACCAGGAAATATACGAGAAAATGTTCAGGGCCTGCCATCGGAGAAGCCAGGTCGTCCTAAAAAGAAACAAAAACGAAATCTGGATCAACCCCTACAACAAGTCCCTGTTAAAATGTTGGAATGCAAACATGGACATTCAGTACATCGTTGATGCGTTCGCTTGCGTCGTGTACATCATCTCGTACATTTCAAAAGAAGAGCGCAAAATTGGCCTGTTGTTGCGAAACACCCAAAAAGAAGCGGAAAAAGGAAACGCCAGTGCAAAAGAGACACTGAAGAAATTAGCCACCGTATATTTACACAATCGACACGTGTCGGCTCAAGAAGCAGTGTATAGATTGGCTAATATGCACCTGAAAGAATGTTCCAGAAAAGTTGTGTTCATTCCAACCGGGGACAACATCATTAGGATGAGCAAACCGCTTGCTGCTGCAGCAGCAAGACGAGTCCGGGTCCCAGTGGATGCTAAACATCGTGGACCGGTACAAAAATTGGCCACACAATCAGGAATTTGTGCATCGCTACTTTCGCATCAGAATATCGGTTATTGTCCAAAAACTAAAGCTCTAAAAATGCGATAGAGCTCCAAAATAATTGCGGTGTTGTTGTAAAACACACACGTACCAAACCTGCAGTCGTCCGTTATGCGCGCTTCTCCAAGCACAAAAATCCAGAGCGGTTTCATTTGAGTATTCTCCAATTATTCCTCCTGTAACGCACAGACAACGACCTTAAACCGCAGGATTTCAAATTCTACAAAGATTATTATAAGAACGGTACGGTGCGTCTTCGAAGCGGCGAACACACAGTTGAAAGTGTTGTTGACCGGAACCGAGAGAAGTTCAAGCATGAGGCCGATGCGTTAGATCTGACCCAGGCCGAGCTGACGGATGCAGAGTTTCTGGAGGCTGCATGGGACAGAGAGTGAGATGGAGTAGCGAGAGCAGCTGGTAGAGAGAGGGACAGAGGGAGAACATCAGGAGGACATTCCAGATCTGGATGTTCTCCGTGTTGAAGCTGCTCGACTGGAGAAGAGTCCCGGTCTCAGTAGGGAGGAGGGGCTGTTGCTCATCAGCTCTCTGAATGAGCTGCAGCTCTCCACCTTCCTGCATGTCAGAGAGTGGTGTTTACAGAAGGTCTCAGGTCAGAACCATGATCCTCTGCACATGTTTGTTACGGGCGGTGCAGGGACTGGAAAGAGCCACCTGATCAGAGCGATCCAGTACGAGGCTACGAGGTTGCTGTCACCTCTGTGTCTCCAGCCGGACGCCGTGTCGGTTCTGCTGACCGCCCCCACAGGGATTGCTGCCTACAGTCTGAAGGCAGCAACCATTCACACTACATTTGGAATCGGTACAGATATTCGTCTGCCGTACTCTCCTCTGGGCGAGGAGAAACTTAATTCTTTGCGCGTTAAGTACCACGATTTGCAGATTTTGATCATTGATGAGATTTCCATGGTGGACCACAGACTATTGACCTACATCCACGGCAGACTGCGACACATTAAACAAACAGGTGACTTTTCCCCATTTGGAAAAGTGTCAATTATTGCTGTTGGAGATTTCTATCAGTTGCCTCCCGTTAGAGCGAACCCACTTTATGCAGACAAATCTGATGTAAATTTGTGGTCCACATGCTTTAAAGTGGTTGAACTGACAGAGATCGTCCGACAGAAAGACCAAGCATTTGCACAGATGTTAAACAGGCTTAGGACGTGGACAAAAGACACCAAATTGTTGCCCAGTGACGTGCAAATGCTGAAGCAGTGTGAAACGGGCGAGGACAGCTCGGCTTTGCACATTTTCTCCACCAATGACCAAGTGTTTGAACACAACTTGGAGCAGATCAAAATTACATGTGAAAATTATTGTGAAATTGTTGCAGAAGACTTTATCCCGAGTAAAGAGACGGGTAAACTGCAACTGATGCATCATAAAAAAAGTGAAGAACAGCTAAATTTGACGACAAGGAAATTGGAAAAATAGCTCGGAGAACGTGTGCCAAAGCCAACTTGCCTGGTTCCACTGCTATAGAACCTGAGGAAGAGCGGGTGAGCAAAAAAAAGGGGGGGAGGGGGGGGGGGGGGTTGAGGAGACAGTTCCCACTCAAGCTGGCATGGGCTTGTACCGTCCACAAGGTACAAGGCCTGACCGTGGACCAGGCTGCGGTCTCCTTTAACAAGATCTTTGCTGCTGGACAGGTTTACGTTGCTGTGAGTCGGGTTAGGACCATCGAGGGTTTGATAATTAGGGATTTTAAAGAAAAAGCGATTTACTACAATAAAAATGTGAAGGCTGCTCTGCAGAAGATGCCCCCCCTCCTGAGTGATGAAAGAAGATGTGACCCGTCTTCTTTCAGAGTTTTCCTGCTGGATGTTCAGGGTTTACTCAGACATGTCTCCTATCAGCTGCAGCCTAACTGCATTGCTGTGACAGAGACATGGCTGATCCCTAGCTCTGCCTTAGAAGCTGTCCAAATGGACGGCTTCAGTTTCCACAGCCGTCCCAGAGGGCTTTCCTACAGTGGAACCAACCCAGCATTAGTTGGCCTGAAGAGCCAGCAACATGGGGGGGTTGGAAATATACTGTACGGACGGAGGAGACAACCAGATTCTGGAGAAGCCAGACCTTCATTTGGAGTGTGTTGTTTACAGGAGTCTGGCTCTAAATTTAGTCTTAGCTGTAGTGTACCCCCCCCCCCCCCCCCTCCTATCCTGTAGTGCTGTTTAGATCTCACCTACAGGATTTAGTAATTTGGTTAAAACTGAAAGTAAATCCGTTGTGGTGATGGGAGATTTTAATGAAAACATCCTGAAGTCCTCTTCCATTTGTAATCTGATGACGGACAGAGGCTTCAGACAGCATGTCACTTCTCCCACAACAGAGGGGGGGCATCATAGATCATCATAGATCATGTCTATGTCAAAACTTCTAAATTCACTGTCAAGGCTGTGGTCAGTCAAATTTACTTCAGTGACCACGAGGGGGATCCTCTGTTCATTCAGAGCATCCTAGAGGGGTTGTTTTTAGCTTTCTTTCATATCATGAAGTAGTTTAATAACATCAAAGGTAAGTTCTTGATTTTTTTCTCTTTTAATGCATGTGTTCATTTTCATTTGTTATGAAATGTTCGGTTTCTTTTTCTGTATTTCAACAAGCATGACACAAAAACATGTAATATGCAATAGTTTTAAAGATAATAGATTAATAATTAGTTTGATTGGCTTGGAGAAGCTTACAGAGGAAACTTTCTACTCTGGTTTAACTGCGTCATCTTTCCATCCAGGTAATGCAGCGACTTCCAGTGGATTACAATGAAAAGCTGTTCATCTTCCGCTCATACTGCAGTAAAAAGATCGCAGAAAAACACCTTTCAGCCCAGCTGAATGACTGACATGGATGAAGCACCGCTCACTTCTAACATCCCGGTGAGTCACAATGTGGAGAACGGGAGCTGCGCTGTACGATGAGTTCAACGGAGGAGGAAAAGTCGGATTGATATTGTTGTGGGAGGCAGCGACGGGCGAGTTACGCTACAGTTTGTGAGCAGCAGCAACGAGACAGACTGACTGATGAAAGAGAACCTGACGTGTTTGTTAAAATGTAGTCTGGCTGTTCATTTCAGATACAGAAGATGAGGACTTTGATGGATTTTTGGATGCTGATTTATGACTGAAAGGCAAAGAAAATAAAAATAATTCAAAACTAATTGAGCTTTGTTCCTGCTGTTTTTTTTTAAAACACACAGAGTGTTTGTGTGTGTGCTGAAGCCTGTTTTTTTTCACTAGTGCATATGTAGGATGGAGGAAAGCAGAGACACACGGAGCAAGCCTGTGTTTGTGTGTGTGTGTGTGCTGAAGGCAGCAGTGTCTTCGCTAGCATGTGTGTAAGAAGGAGGAACACTGGTTCATCTGACTGGTGGGGGCCGCCACCACCTCCCCGCATTCCTGGAGGTACCTCATGACAGTGTAACCCCCCCATGACCCAAGTGACTTAGTGATGTTTAGGTTTACCACTGGGTAATTGTAACTTTAAACAAATGTGGCTAAAACAGCAATCAACAACATGCACCGTCTCAGAACACATTACAGAAGATGCTAACTATGCTAGTTATGCTAAAGTTGATAGAAAATCCACTTTTTTTCAAAATGGCGGCTTTTCTGTTGATTTTATCGACAAAGCAACAATTGAATCTTTTGGTCGCCTATGGATAATAAATCGACATCAGCTACAGACAAATGGGAACAAGTAGATTTTTTGATCTTGGAGCAACTGAGATTTTTAGCTAACCACGCCCACATTCCCTACATGTTCATATCTAATGTGAAGAGGATCCACTCAGATGGGACATGGAGTGAACCCACACACAAAGGAAAAGAAGATGGGACTTCCCTCAATGTGTCGTTCTGGATTAGTTCTGGACCGGACCGTTATCTCCTCTCAGCCACGGACGCATGCAGAAGAAGATCCTCCAATGTGGGCCTGGTCCCTGGGAAAGGAGCCAAACACTTTTCCATGAAGTCCTGTGAAGAAGAAGAGAAAAAGGATGAAGCTGACAGATGCAGGGATCCATCCAGTCATCCAAGTGAAGAAGGTTTTCTTACCTCCAGAGAGCTCACAAAAACAGCTCCAATCAAATGGACTTGTTCTAAAAAGGCATCTTTGGAGAAGTTCGGCTCGGAAATTCACCAAACTGCACCAAAAGGAGAAGCTAAGTAAGGACACCGTCATACCGGACCTATACAGGCCATCGGCCGGTGCCCCCCAAAATTCCCCCACTAGGTATGAAGTCCACATACAAAAGATTTCTTCTTTAGATCTTTTTTTGTTTTCTATAAATAATTGAATGTTCTTTTTTTTTTCCAAGTCTCCAGTTTTCAAGGATGGATGGTGTCATCCTTGCAGCCATGGATGGAGAAGAAGCTCCTCCAGTCTGGGCTTGACATGCGGAAGCAAACTCAACATTTTCCCAGGAATTCTTGGCAATCTGAGAGGAAGAGGAGAAAAAGGATGAAACTGACAGATGCAGGGATCCATGCTCTCAGTTAAGTCGAGACGGTCTGTTGTGATTTTGGGCTATACAAATAAAATTGAATTGAATTGAACAAACTACAAAAAAAACAAACAACAAAGTGGTATTCATTACAGACGGTCACTCTGTAGAAAAAGTGACCTTATTCGAGGAACTGGCCTCCAAAGTGTCTGTGTGAAGACATTATATAATGAAAGGGTATAGGCTGCAGGGAGCATACCCCCCCCATCACATTCTCCCCACAAAGCACACGGCCTTCTATTGGACATCTGACAGACTCCTGGATCCTCCATCAGTGGTCACACCCCTGATAAATGTGGACCAGTTGGAAGGTCAACCCCTCCTCACCTTTGAGGGAAAGGTTTTGGAGGTAAGGATGTACAAGTCTTGTAAATGTTCACAATCTGCCTTAACAGAACATGTCATTTTTACACATTAACTGTCTTCATTAGGAATTTGCAATCAGGAGGATGAAGAGTGGGAGGAACGATGTTCCAATGAGGCAGCTTAGATTACACCAAGTATGTACTTCTGAGTTTCTGAACACTGTGTTTGCGTGCGCGTATGTGTGTGTTTATGCATAAAATAACTTCTCTCACTGCACAGGACGATGCAGATGTGAACATGTCTCTGTGGTGGAACGCGACCCTGTTTAAAATGGAAGTGAGTGGCCATGTGAGGCTCACCCACATGAAGCGTGGATCTTCGGTGGGTGGGTTCTATCAGTCCACAAACTACACCACAATAGAGGTATGGACTAAAAATGACAAAGAAAAAAAACACTCTAAAGTGACATGTACTCAAGACTAAAGTGGAAAAATAATTACTAAAATTGTTTTTGTGGGTGGTCATCCAAGCCGTGGAG
This sequence comes from Oryzias curvinotus, assembly GCA_023969325.1. Lineage (NCBI taxonomy): Eukaryota > Metazoa > Chordata > Actinopteri > Beloniformes > Adrianichthyidae > Oryzias > Oryzias curvinotus. Next base: position 17,400,225 of record CM043707.1, on the reverse strand, counting down.
GAGATGCAGCTAAAAATAACCAAATAAAGAAACTACAGCATGATGGTACAGCTAAGGAAAAAGTAAAACTCTGACTAGAGATGGACGTAGGATAACCTCAGCTATGTTGCAGGACAGACATGCAAAGGAGAAACTCAGACCTCTGTACCAGCATCTGATTGACCCTCAGACTGCTTCTTTGACCTTGGACCAGCTCCTGGCTCGATGCAACTTGACGATGGCAGAGTATGAAGGTTACCTTCACAGCATGACCAGAAAAACGGCCCTTGTTCTGAAACGTCAGCCCAAAGACTCGTGGATTAACAATTACAATCCACATCTGCTTGAAGTTTGGGACAGCAACATTGACGTGTCCTGCATCCTCAACGCTTACTCCTGCATCGAGTATCTGACCAAGTACATCACAAAAAAGGAGAGCAGGCTGTCTGAGTATCTGAAAACGGTAATGATAGTGCTCACATGGACCGGGTGAATGAGTGTGATGAGATGAGAGCGGTCATGCAGGCTTATTCAAAATAGAGAGAGATTAGTGCTCAGGAGTGTGTCACGCGTGCTTGTGGTTTACACATGAAAAAAGGTTCTCGTGCAGTTGTGTTTGTACCTACAGATGACAACCCAGTCCGCATGAGTCGACCTCTCTCGTTCCCGGAGAACCCCACAGACGACTGCAACATCTGGATGACCAGTCTGAGTGACAAATACAAAGCCAGACCGGAGACACCGGAGTACGAGGGAATGTGTTTGGCTGATTTTGCTTCAACATGCAGGTTTGTCAGTGCTAAGAAGTCAAAGAGTAAGAATGTTTTACCGTTCCTCAATGACTATGGGGTTTTTGCAGAGATGGAGAAATCACAAAGCAGCTGTCATCAGATATTAAAACTGTTGACAGGAGAAACATCCAGAGCAGTTTTACGGTAGATTTCTGAAACTGTACGTTCCTCATCACTCAGAACTGAAGTCAGAGCACTTCTCATCCTACCAGTCCTTCTACCAGTCTGGCGTGTCGTATCTGCCGGGATCTGAAGACTATGAGTTTTTTTTACATGAGTTTGATAGACATCGTCAAATGAAATAGAAAGAGGTATAAGAAGAACAGTGAGGAGGTCAAGAACCTTCTGCTGGAGTTTGAAGACAACGGAGACCAGGCGGTTGATGAGTGGTGTAATCTTGCTCCTGAATCTAATGTTTATGAGAGTGCAGTATGATGATGACTTGCAGGCAGATGAGGCAGACAATGAACAGGAAAATGTCCCAGACTACAGCCCTCAGTCTAATGCTGGAACTGAAGTCAAAGCCTTCAGAGAGCCTCCATCCATGGACCCAGCAGTTCTACGTGGTATCAGAACCAGAACCAGGCCTGTGTGTTCTATGCAGTCAGAGACTGGTGCATCAAACATGTGTGTCAACTGGATCCAGAGCAGTTCTTCCTTTACAGGGCTCCAGACTGCAACCAAATTGTTGCATTTTGCGATCAAAATTTGAGAGTGCGCGACTGAATTTTACATCCAGTTGCACATGTGCTACCAGGAAATTTGCCAATTTCAATCTCAGCCTGAAACATTGAGCATGTCGTGACATGTGTATAAATCAGAAAGCAACGCCACTGCCGGTTGCCTTTAAAAGACAAATGACTGTAAATCAGAGCACAGATAAGGCAGAGGGGATGTTGAAATTTAGCTACTCCGTTGCTAAAGAGGAACTATCCTTCACCAAAAACAAAAGCCAGAAGGTGCAGAGTAAATTTTGACACTGAATTTGAAAAAGCACATTGTAATTTCTTCATCTAGTATTAAAGTATCAGTAATGCAGTGGAGATGAGTAGATTTGGTTAGCATGTTGGTTTACGGTATGCTCCCCTAAAATTTCAGTTGGGGGCCACAGTGCTCCTAGTGAAAATAGTTAGTCTGGAGCCCTGCTTTACGTTAACGGTGGTGCAGTGGTATCACTCAAACACCACATGAACGCAGCATTTCTCCAAGTTTTACACAACGTAAGTCAAGCCTTTGGTGCAATTGGCTCTAAAATGAGAGCAAAAGTTTGAACCTAAAATGTTCCGTTTTAAAACATATTTTTTTACACCAAATGTTTTCATCAAGATTCAATATTATCCCTTTCTCACTCCACTCATCTGCTTCTGGTCCGGCCCTTCTATTGAATTTTAAAACTCTGTGGCCCCCCAGCCAAAATAATTGCCCACCACTGATATAGACACATACAGATTTACATTGTAGAATAATATTTCAACATATCACGTCTGATAACCAAACAACCAAGAAGTCATACATTATTTCATATATATTTCTTTCTTTCTTTGTTTTGTCTGCTCTTTTAGTTATGACTCTTTGCTGTACTGTTTAAATGTTTATTTTCATTCTTACTAATATAGATTTTCTTGTTTTTATTAGTCAGATTGGAATTTCTCTTGTTTTATGCTGCACAGCATTTTAGATAACTGAGGTTTTTAAATATTACTATAGAAATTAACTTGATTGGATTGAGTTATTCTTAAATCATTACAAAGGGTTAGAAATTGATGCTTACACTTTTATTTTTTGTATCCTTCATTCTGTTTTTCAGTAAAATGTTAAAGTTCTGATGACAGAAGACACCAGGACTACCTAATAGATGTTTTATTCTTAACATTAGAAAATTAAGTCTGACTAATTACAGTAAATAATTATTCAATTTGATGTATGTATGTTTGCTACACACACACACACACACACACACACACACACACACACACACACACACACACAGTAATATGTAGCTTTGCAACATCTTCAATTTTTCAACGGCGGGAGAAAATGCTCTGCAGGCTAACTCAGCGATATCCAGCTGTGCAGAGGAGGCGGGAATCTCTGAGGCCTGGGGGGGGGGGGGGGGGGTCATCAGTTCAGACGAGCGGCACGGTGTGCTCGGTGTCCCACAGGGTCCAAAAAAAGACTCGTCTATCTGGTCAAATGCATAAAAGTCCCCTTTAGAACTTTGGACATTTGTTTTGGTGTTTTTACCTAGCATGATAGTGAAAGACTAACCAACACGTTGAACATGCTAAAGCTAGTCGTGGCAATTAGCATTTAGCCGCATAGATCGTAATAAAAACCGAGCAGTTTAAACACATTTAACAGAATCGTTACTTACATGAGAACAGTTTCCACAATTCTAAACAGAAAGTTGACTGAAAAACATCGTAGCTCCAAGCATTCATCGTCAGCTCCGCTCCTCACCAACGTCTGACTCTCTCTGTCCGTCAGTGAAACGATTTTTCCAATCGTTCCTCTTAGGACACGCCCACTTATCTCTGATTGGATGGATCATCATACAGACAGACAAAACAGCAAATCACATCCCAGAATGAACAAAAAACACACACAGGTTAGGTTGTGGGGCAAAATCAAACTTTTACAACATGCAAGACCAAAAAAACTTGATTTCCAATGAAACTTAAAAAAAACAACTTGATAACCAAACTCAACAAGTAGCCATTGAAAATTTTTAACAAATAAAACATTTTTATCTTTTAGTAGCTTAGTCTGTTTTTTTTTTTTTTAATATTATTTTGACTGGGCTACACAGAGAAAACAACTAGGGCATCAACTAAACAAGGATTAGACAATAGACTCATTTCAATAAGCAAATTTTATTTTACAGGTTCATATCCTTAAAAATAATTATTTGATTAGAATAATTCTTACATGCTTAGCCTCTGAGTCCAGCCTTAGCCGTTTACTGGATGGACTCTCCAAAAGGATGACGGTGTCTTGAGAATCAGAGGAATCAAGGAATGATTGATGATTGCTCAGAAGATTGTTGCATAGCTGCTGTAAGAATATCAAATGTTCATAAATATTTTGATCACAAACTCCAGCAATGGTTTGGTTCAAATGTGAAGAGGTGGGCGGAGCTTCTGGAGTCACTAACTCTAAGTCTTTTAACCACATTATGTCACCAACACTAGAGGGCGTTTCACTCATTACAATGTTGGAACATTTCTAAAAGAGTCAATGAAATGTGATTTATGGAAGTGATTGTGTAGCATAATTAAAAAGAAAAGTCAAAACCAGAAATGCTTTTTCATTTTCAAAATGAAGCTGCATTTGTTGTCTCAAAATTAAAATGAAAAAGCAATCCACCAAAATGCTTTTTCATTTTCTTTTTCAACACTGCACATTCTGTCACTTAATTAAAATGATAAAGAAAATGGTATTTGACATTTCATTTTCACAAAGTTCTCTGGTAAATGTGTAGCATAATTCATTTAGAAATGTCTAATTTAGCAATTAAAATGGATTAACAGAAATGTTTTTTATTTTTCAAAATGTAACTGCATCAAATGACTCAAAATTAAAATGAAAAGGCAATACTTCCAAATGCTTTTTCATTTTCTACTTAAAAGCCGCTTACTCTGTGTCATAATTACATTGAAAATGCAAAGAGAGGATTGCATTTTTATTTTCACATCCATCCTGCAAAATCTGTAGCAAAACTCAATAACACTTAAAATTTCCGGGGCGGGGCGATGACGTCAGGGCTTTCTCCGTGTGTCCGGCTGCTATGAGGCACAAACAGCGTCCTCGTTCGGACGCACCGCTATGGCAACCAATTTTAACATTAAAAAGCTAGACTGGATGTGTGTTGCAGATATCTTTATTTGAGTTTTGCCTAGTCAAAAAGAATATTTCAGATATTCGCAACTACATTCTTCCTATCCGTAATCATAATTTCAGATATCCTCAAAGATATTATTCCTAGGACAAATGGCATCCCTTTCACCATTCATTTGTATGGGGTTTATAATTACAGATATCTACAATTCAGTTGCAGATATCCACTTCATGAATTACGGATATCTGTAACTGAATTGTAGATATCTGTAATTCCAGTTTCAGATATCTACAATTTAATTCTGACTAGTCGAAACTCCAGTTCAAAATATCTTTAATTCAAGACAATTTAAGATATCTACATGTTCCTTTTCAGATATCTTAAATTAAGTTTGGACTAGGCGAAATGACGTTGTAGATATCTGTAACTGGAGTTAGGGATAGTATGGCAGGCCATTTTATATGGCAGGCTATATTAATATTTAAAAGCTAAGTTTGACTATCCGCAATTAACATTGTAGATATCACCAACGTTTTTCTGACTAGTCGTAATTACATTCTGGATAGTTGGAATTGTAATTCAAGATATCTGTAACGTAATTGTGACTAGTCAAAATGACCGATAGAGATATCTATAATTCAATTTTGACTAGACAAAACTGAATTATAGATATCTGCAATGACCTCATTGAAAACGACATTCAACTCGTCACGCATCTTAAATGACAATTGTAGATATCTGTAATTCAGTTTTGCCTAGGCAGAATGACAGTTAAAGATATCTCAAACGTCATCATCAATAGCTCCTCCTGTCTTGCATTCCTGTCTAGGCAATGAGATATATTGCTAGAGGAGACATGCCCGCTTGGGAAGCCTGGCCGACGGATGATGATTTCTATAGCCTTTGGTGGGATCTAAGTAGCTTTTATATAATTTTTTATATATTTATGTTTATATATATCTGGCTCTTACATGATCTTTCCATTAAAGGTCGAATTCTCCTCTCCAAGGCTGAAGGGCTCTCCAGAGTCATTTATGCCGCTCAGTCTCTTTATGTCAGCAACATCATTAGCAAAACTGTTGATAAACTGCTATGCGACTTTGTCTGGAAAAACCGAACTCATCATATAAGGAAATCTGTTCTAATGAATGATTATACCAGTGGGGGTCTGAACTTTCTGGATTTCAGTACCTTAAATGTGACTTTTAAAATTAATTGGATAAGAAAGTTTCTGAAAAATCCAAACTCTCTGGAACTTCATTCCCAATTCTATTTTCTCCCAGGTTGGTGGCCTCGACTTTTTACTGATCTGCTCAGACAAGCCCGACAAAGCGCCCATCAAACTGTCTTCATTTCATAAACAGATGTTGCTTGCTTGGTCCATGATTTATAAACATAATTTTTCTCCTCACAGGTTTTACATTTGGAACAACAGATATATTCTTTACGAAAACAAAACTATCTTTATCCAACAGTGGTTTGATAATAATATCAGACTAGTTAATCAATTTTTCAATCAACAAGGTCAACTTTATATTTACACTGAATTCCTTCAGTTCTACCAGATCCCTGTTTCTGTGAAGAACTTTTCGGTTGTTTTGATGCCGTTTCCCTCAACCTCACCTGTCTTTATAAAGGAACTCCTACTCCATCTGCCCCCCAACCACAGCTTCATGTGACGGACACTGCTGTCGGAAAACTCTGCTTCTCTGCTTTGACAAATCAAAACAAAGCCATCCGAAGACTGTTCCAGCAGGAGCTAAAAACGGAATCCCCGGCCATAACTTTCTGGACTTCACTTCATGGTCAAGTGTGTTGAGAAAAGGTTTGGCTTCTGCTAAACAAATATCTTATAAACAACAAAGTGAAAGAGGTTTCATTCAAGATCATTCATAGGTTTTATCCAACAAATCAGTATATGCAAAAGCTAAAAAGGCATATTGATAAAAACTGTTCTTTGAAACGTTGGTGCATATTTTTTAGACCTGCAAGTACACTGAAAAAATATGGGACAAATTTGATAAAAACTCAAATTTATCCACATTTTACTTTAACATGGAAAAACATCTTATTTGGTTACGTTAATTATGATAATACATTTTTATCTCAATTTTAATTAATAAATCTTCTGATTTTGTTAACCAAGTATTATATTCACAAATCTAAATTCAGCAATAAAGCTCCTAATTTTCTTGATTTACTAGCCCAAGTTAGATGTTTTATAAATTATACTTTATTAACTTTTAAAAAAGAACACAACACAAACCAGCACAGCACAGCAGACATCTAATAGTAAAAGGTGCACATACAATATAGGTTACAATAACACGTTGGGATGTTTTTCTTAAAACAGTTACTAAATATTTAGAAATACAAAATGTGAGCCTCCTTTACAAAGTATATCATATAATTCTCAAGGAAGGTGATCCAGATAAGGCTGCCACGTCTTGTTGAAAATGTCAGAGTTACCCTTTAACAGAGCACTGAGGCGTTCCATTGGAAAGACTTTAAAAGTCTCTCCGTACCACTGTGTAACTGATGGAGGTTGCACTTGTATCCACTGTAGAAGTATACACCTCCTAGCCAGGAGTAAAAGTTTTTGGAGCAACCTCATCTGTCCAGGTAACACAGGCAACCTCCCAGACTGGCCAAAAAGAAACAAAATAGGGTCCAGGGAGAAAGATTTATGAAAAATTGAGCTGAGCTCCGTAGCAACATTTTGCCAAAATCTGGAGATGAACTGACACTGCCAAACACAGTGGTAGTAAGATCCAACAGCATTTTTACATTTTATACAGAGAGGTGAACGCTGTGGTTGAATCTTATGTAAAACCTCAGGTGTATATTGAGTTCTGTGTAAAATTCGATATTGATTTTCCCTGAGTTTGTTGCATGTAAATGTTTTTTGAGCAGATACAAAAGCATTTGACCAAGTTTCAACATCAAGGTCAATTCCCAAATCTGTCTCCCAATGATACTTAGATCTCTCATTTGTTAGAGGGTTCAGTGCCATTAATTGTGCATAACAAAGAGAAAGGAATTTCTTCTTGGAGGTGGCATTTTCATTAAATTTCAAAAGAAAACTTTCTAGTGGGTGTAGGATAGGTTGGTCCCAAGTTAGATGTTACTTACATTCCATTTCCCCCAGTACAAACAAAAAAGCTATTAAAACATATCACCTTGCTCAGCTGTATAATTTTATATAAGTTTATTCTCTTGCTTGTATATCCCCTGGCGTTTATTTTGAACATTTGATGTACAGTTTACTGTTCCTTGTTGTTTTGCTGTATGTCACTTTTGTTCTGCATCAATTAAAAAAAAAAATAAAATAAAAAAAAAAGATTTGACCTCACCAAGATGGCGGTGCTCTTCTCCCATGAGGGATCATGTGATGTCACGTGTGTCAGACACACAAGAGTCTGCATGACTTTTGAAACCTTTTGCAAAAGGGGAAAGGTGGAGAAACATGACCTGTTAGGCTCGTTTCAAACTGTGAATGCAAACAGAGCAGGGAGCCGGCTGCCAAGGGACCGTCAACAAAGTGCAACCTCTGTGAAACACAGTCTGTAAAAATCAGTAGTAAATTTTTAAAAAGTGAATACATGTCTATATTTAAATGAACTGGTAATGAAGACTTGTCAGCATAGTCGTGCTGAATTATTATTATTATTATTATTATACTAAATTTTGTTGGAAAGTCAACTTCTATTTTGTTGCTTTTAGTTCTTAAAATTTAATAGAGATCTGAATCATAACATAAATGCTCAATAGCTCTGAAGATAATAAAGCTTCTGTCACCAAACTTGCTGTACTGACTAATCTGACACAAAACCTCCTGTATTGACTAATGATGACCTTATTTTCCTACTACAATTAAGATTATACAAAAAAAAATTCTAGCATCTTCAGAGCTATTCAGGATTTTTGACATGTCAAGTTACTGATAACTTTAGTCATGATTAAAATCTATGAAAATTTGAAAAAGTATATGCAACAAGACAAAATAAAGATGGACTTTCCTACAAAATATATATTGTAACAAGAATATGCTTTATAATAATTTTATGAATTCTTTTGGGAGATTATTTTTTTTATTTTTACACAGTGGTGTTTCACAGAGGTTGCACTTTGTTGACGGTCCCTTGACAGCAGGCTGCTCCTTGTCTGCATTCATAGCTTGAAGCGAACAATTCTGATCAAAAGGCAAATAAGCTCTTTTTCTTTAGAAATACATTTATAGTTCACTCTCTGTGTTAATACAAAAGTATTGAGATACTTGCTGACACATTTGAACGTTGATCAGAAGAGTTACTGAAGCAGGAAGTCCGAATATGTGAAGATCTAACTTATCGAACCTCAGCTGCCAGAGAATTTCAAATGATGAATCCATGGTTCACAAGTGAGGAAGCTGGAAACAAACTCTGACAAGACAAGAAGACGCAGCAGCAGCTGAGTTTCAGCGGAAAAGGAAAGACCTGCGTTGGAAGATCGACTCGAGGCTGAGCGCTGCAACTTTCAGCAGATGAAGGTGAAAAGCTGTCCACCCCCACCCCCCCTTACTGGGACGCAGCGCCGGCGAGTTACGCCACACATTTGGACCGCAGGACTTAAACTCTGCCTGAGGTGTCTGCTTTCACTGTTCTTTAGAGCAGTGTTTTTCAACTAGTGTGCCGCGGGAAATGGTCAAGTGTGCCGTGGGAAATTGCCCTCAACTGAAACATTTATGATCTCCAGGATTTCAGCTCTTTGTTCATCCAAACAAGCCCTTAAAAAACACTAAGAAATAAGGAATATGACAGATCATAAAATACTTTTTTTTTTTGTGTTTATTTGATTCTATTAAAGACATTTTGATAAAAATGAGGGTACCGATTTAGCTGCAGCTTAATCTCCTTTTTTTAGCAAAAGTCACGCCCCTTTAACTGTCTCCACCAATCATTCTTGGATTCTTAATCACGTGTCATCAGTCTGACCAATCAGAAGTGGTTAAAGTCTTCACTTCCTTGTTGTGCATTCTGCTGATAAAGTCGCTCAGTTTCAAATAAAATACCAGCTAAAGCTCGTCTTTAGCGGTGTAGCTTTCCATATAATCCGGTATCAGACCGTGGAACAAGTGATCAAAGCAATAAAGCTCAGAGACGCTGGTCGTTCCGCATTCGGCGGATTATTGAACTACATCTCCCATGATGCATTGGGTTAAAAGTAACCCAACTCGTCTCTCCTCTTAATGTCTTGAAACCACAACGAACACAAATCAAACAGTTTTTAAATCTTTTAACTTAACTTTTATTACATCTTTTAGAAAAAACAGCTGCAGCTTCCAGCGTTTTCTGCCACAATTATAAAAAAAAGAATGTGAGATTGTGGAGGAACTGTTCAAAACAGACTGAGTTTCTCCCGTTTATTTTTTTGTTTTTTATTTTTTTGAATGCTGGTGTGCCGCGAGATTTTTGTCAAGGTTTAAGTGTGCCGCGGCTCAAAAAAGGTTGAAAAACACTGATCTAGAGCCACACGGGAAAGAGATGGACTCTGATGATGAGGAACGGGAAGCTGGTGTGTTTGATAGAGATGTAGCAGGATCCCACTTCTGACACCAAATGTGACGGGGTCCCGCCGGGTAAGGATGCAGAGGAGCCAAGGTGAGGAGGTTCGTTCTTTATTTCAAGACACAATGGTATTTCACGCAGGGCCGCACCAGCACGCGTCACCTCCGTCACTCCTCATTTCCACTTCCTGTGACACTTCCTTATGAACCTTACGCCCCTCTCACAGGATGTGCTCTCCATTAGGCCACAGGAAGGTCACAGGAAACATGTCTAAACATAAAATACATACAAATACACAAACAATAAAACACGGTGTGGCCCCCCTCGTCATCTGACGGTGCCACACTGTCACACGCCCCAAATGCTTGAAACTGTTTTGTCATTCGAGCGCAGCTGACAGACATGAGGAACGTCGTCATGCTCGTTCCATTTAATTGTTTTGTGTTCGAATCCTCAAAATAAAAATGGCTTTAAAAAATCAGATTTCTTTATTACATTTCTTTCATTTTATCTAAGCAATGAAATAGCAACTCGTCGCATTTTCAGGCAGGCACACTCTGCAGAGTTACAGGTTACTCCCTAAGGCGGGTCAGTTAATTAACTCACCTGCTCATTGTCATTGTGCATAGTACAATTTATGAGAGAATTCAGCCATGGAGATTATATTGAGGCTGTTTCAATAGTGAGATGATAATCTTATGTGTCATCGGTTGACTTGGTAGTGTTTAAATAAAATCATGAGCAATTTTAACCCTGACCGGAGAAATGATCACTTACACTCTCAAGCTTAGTTCAAGAGTTAAATCTTGTGTCCATTAGCCAGTCTTCTCTCTGTCCTGCTTAAGCAGATGACACTCGGCTAGAGGCATCTCCTTTAGAGGCTTGTTATACTCTGCCTATAAATGCTTAAGGTTCAGTCTAGCTAAAATATCATAAAACCTATGATCCCTCGTGGATCTGAAGTTCTTCTTTTGCAGTATCCAGATGCCCTTGGCTTTATGATGCAATGAATCAGAGACAAATATGAAATGTTCAGTGGTCTTTTCTCTAGGATTAAATGAAATGGTTCAGTCCAACATTTGAGATTGTTGCTGTCAGACCTGCAGACCATGAAAACGGTCAGAAAAAGCAGGAATAGCGGTTGTTTTCATGTCTGATGAGGGTTTTTACATCAACTGAATGGGAATTTTGTAATCCAGAACATTTGACATCATTGATCAAGAAGAACCAATCGGAGCTTTTCTGCGTCTCCACGCTTGTAATGAGCTGTTTCCACCAGCAGGGGGCGACAATGTTCAGCTCCTGCTCCAACTTGAAGCAGTGGTAGGAAAAGTGACGTCACATCCTCCATGTTTTTGGAAGAATTGGTGAAGATATGAGCCCTTTATGTCTCTGACTTTGATGTTTGATTTTTCTTTGAATTTGATCATTTGTTTCTTTTCGAATGTTGGATTTTTAAGGGAAAAATTTAGTTTATGAATAAAAAGATTACTAAAATGATTATTCTAAATAATTCTATAGTTCAAATAATCAGAATACTGTTTAGAAATGATCAAAAAAAGGACATTAAAGTAGTTTGAGGGAACAGTTTTCTGCTTTATTTCAATAAGAAAAGAACAAATTCAAAGTTGGTTGTTAGTTTTTACCTCTGATAATCCTAAAATGTGTGCTTTTATTGTGAAAAGACGTTTTCAAAGTGGATCCAGGAGCTAAATGAAGTGGAACATCTACAACTTCTGTCCATGATTCAGAGGAACTGCAGAAAGATGACTCCTCCCACTTTGGGTTGGTCAAATATAAAAAAGACATTCATTCATTTTTTTTATTCATTCATTTCATGAAAAAGACAAAACAACCAAATCCAAACAATTTGGATCAATTATGGCAGAATATGTTGTAACTTTTCAACTCTCAGGAAAAAAAGCTTCAAAGACATAAATCTATTTTAGAATCTATGAAGAACTCTGACTGGAGAACAGCACCAGACTGCAGCAGCTGCAAACATCTGGACTTCCTGCTGCAGCTGCAGACCTTCATGTGACTGTGGGAGCTGCAGCAGCTGAGGAGCTCAGCATCTCTGCAGACTCAGACGGAGCTCAGAGCTTCTGAAAGGAAATGACAGAGTTGTGGAAGTTTAGTGGCTGAACTTCTTGTAGGTCCTGCTTGGTTCAGGTTGTTGCTGGTGGTGGAAAGAGCTCCTGCAGACCTCTCTGCTGTTGGAAGGATCTTCTGTCTGCAGACACTTTATTTTAGCATTTTTGACAGGTTGTGTCATCAGAGTTTGAATAATTTTAAATAAAAAAAAAAAATAATAATAAATTAATCAGTTCTACATTGACACTCAAATAATTTATAATTTTATGAACAGTACCTCTATTTTTATTTTCTGCATTTCATTCAATTAATTTTTTCATAGAAATAAATATAAATAAATAAAAGGAAAACATTGACAGCACCTGTAGTCGAACTCGCTCAAACAGCTGACCGTAACTTGTGACTAAAGATGGATAATATTTTTTCCAAAAACATGAAAGGACGTAACGTCACGTTTCCTACCACTGGTTTATGTCATCCTTTTCAAATTATTTCATATTAAATTTTATGAGGACTGGTGTTGCCCAGAAAATATGTAACTCTTCCTCGTTCTGTTAAATACACACAAGAAGACCTGCTGCAGACAACAAAATGGCGCCCTAACATCATTAGCTGGAACCAGAAGCTCATGTCCTGTTCTCCCTCCTCCATTTTGCTCGACAAATACTTTTTCTTGTCGAAACACACAAGTCACACCGGACTATCGTTGATAGAAACCGCCCGTTTATACCTTTATTTGCCAGTAAAGTTTAACAAAAGGTTATTTTTCCCAAAAGTCCTGGAAACGTATAAAAGGCTCCTTGTTGTGTTTTTGGTCCTGCAGTTCTCCCCCAGCATTGGATGACTGAAAAGGAAGATCTCTGCAACCAGCAGAGGAACTTCAGAGTGGAACAGGAGGAACCAGAACCTCCACAGATGAAAGAGGAACCAAGGGAGCTCTGCATCAGTCAGGATGAAGATCAGCTTGATCTGAAGCAGGAGACTGATACCTTGATGGAGATTCCTACTAATGAGGAAGATGAGAACAGTGAAGCAGATCTAAACAATCAGCAGAGCTTTAATGTAACTGATAGTCAGGATGAAGAAGGAAACCAACATGAAGAATCAACATCAACTACAGATGAAGAGACAGACCCACAGAACAGAGATCAGAGGAAGAGGAGGGACAGAAGTCATGTCCAAAGTGTGGACAGCTCTCACATGTCAGCAGGTCAGTGTGACTCTGATCTTCATCTCCACACTATCGGTATGTTCACTTCAACAACGGTTCTATCTTGAGCTTCAAGCTCTCCAAACATGCAGTCCATCAACAGCGTGTCCTGGAAGAGTCTCTTCTGTCCCTTCCAGTTGAAAAGACAGAAGACATTGTTGGTCAGTGCAGCCCACAACATTCTTCAAGTCATATGATCTTAGTTAGTCCCTCCAGCTGACGACAAACAGGAAACCTTAACAGATCAAAGAGAAAATTGTTAGCAGATAAAAAAGTACAATCTGTTTAGTCGTCTGTGGTTCTAAGTTTGTAGTTCAGTTCTTTTCAGCAGATTTCTCTGTCAAACCCAAAATCCATCTAAACCTCTTTGATGTCTCCATGTCTCCAATTCCAGACATTCAGACAGATTCTATTTCCAAAACTCCATTTCATGCTAAAACCCAAAGACAGGGTCCTGCTCATGGATCTGCAGACAGAAAAGATTCAAACCTGAACACATCAGTGAAAAACTGCTTAGTGTCAGAATTGTTCTCCATCTTTTCTGGACTGATTCTTCCTCCAGTGCAGCTTCATCTTCATCAAACTGCTCCTCATTGGTGGGTGGAAACACAACAGGGAGGTTTTTCTGTGTCCAGTTCAGCTCCATGAATGTTCAGGCTGTTTAATGTCAGTGATTTCAGTTTAGAAAAACTGCATCTCTGCTGAGATTTGCTTCACTTCCAGAAGAACCTCAGCAGCATCAGGATCATTTTGTTGATGGTTTGTCTGTGGAATGACATTTCATACTCATAGCTTCAGTGGAGATCAAGAGTCTGGAACCTTTAACACTAAAAGAACCATTTGATCCAGTTTCTTCCAAACCAAAACCCAACAAGAGCCACAAAGTTCCACTTCACTGTTTAACAAAATACTTATTATTTCTGTTTTTCTTACTGTTAAGACAATCATTTATAAAATTTAGCTTTTAACATTTTCCAAAAAGTGAATTATGACAGTGATATTAGAAATGTCAAGAAATTAATTCATTGTGTGATTAACCACTCATTACCTGTTATTAATTAATGAATGAATCTATTTTTAATCTAACCTAATAATTGCTGTGAAAAGCCTGATTTTGAGTTATTTTTACTGAAATCTGTGACATTGTGGTTCAGAAAAAGATCAAGTTAAAACTAAAAAAGCGGCTTTTTTAAATTGTTCTCATCATATCGGACTATAGGCTACGTATCCCATCATGCATCACACTTGTCCCGTAATGCGTATCGATCAATCAAAGTGTCCCTTAACTGTGATGTATTCAAATACAACTAGGGCTGCAGCTATCGATTCTTTTTTGTAATCGATTAATCTAGCACTTAATCGATCGATTAATCGAGTAATCGGATAAAACGATTTGTGTGTGTTTTTGAACAACCAAAACAAATAATGCATAACAAAAATGATGTGGCTGTAAAATGAACAAGCATTTGGCTTTTATTTCTCAACAGAGGTATTTATTTCCAAGTCCAAAAGTTTAACAAATTTAGAACATAAAGTGTTTTATTTCCTCATTATGCAACAACAGTTTTTTTTAACAAAACATTTTACTTTATACATGAGAATGTTCCAGTCAGGATGTTTATTTAATTATTTAATCTAATTATTTGTATTCTTTATAAGCGTGATGTTTCCTTTGGTCCATTTTCCACAATAGACTTTTCTGTCTGTCAAACACCAGAGTTAAGTTAAGTTAAATTAAGTTAAGTGAAATGATGGAAACAATTTTACTTTGATGCAGACTACTTTCTATTTATTTATTTTTCTTTAACTCCAGTAAACCCAATAAATTATATTAACTTTACGGAGGACAACTATCATTAGTCATTAATTATTATTAAGTATTAGGAAGCAGCTGATAGTTTGTCGCGGGTCTGGAATCATAAGAGGTGAATCTAAGCCCACCCAACACCACCACTTCCCTGCTGCCGCTGCCCCGGCGTGTTTTACACAAACAGCGCAACATACCGTCATCGTAGCAGCAAGGTGACAGCATGGTAGGGGCTCCTTGATGCAAACTTAATACATTTTATGCAGAAACAGGTGTTCTTAGTCTAGGACGTCCCCTACGAGATCACCTCTGACTGTGTGTGCGCTGCCTTGTCTTGTGTGTGTGCGCGCGCGGCGCGTGCTGTATAAACAACAGCCCCGCCCCCCGTGCACACAAATAGACAGACAGAGCTCTCCGCAAAATTGACTGACTTGGTGAGTTAAATATGGCAGATAACGTTTATATTATGTGGGACACAAAAAAAACCAAAAACAAAAAGTAACTTCTCCAGTACCGATAGCAGAACCGTTCAGGTCAGATCTTAAAGATACTGCGGTCTTGAAGAATGCGGCCCCGGGGCTGGTTCAATACCGGGGCACGGTACCCATCCCTAGTGTAATGATCCCACACTTTAAACAATTTCTGCCGTTTATTTATAGATCTATTCTTCGCCATCGCGCCAACTAAATTCAAAAGGTCCGTGTGAATAAACGGTCCTGGTGACACAATCAAATCCCTGCGCTGCGCGTATAGTGCGCGTCATAGGAATTTAACGAGGCTTCGAGGCAGAGTTTTTGCCTCGAGTAATTTTTGTAATCGAGTAACTCGAGGAATCGTTTCAGCCCTAAATACAACAGGATATATGTACAGTCAGGTCCATAAATATTGGCACAGAGACTCATTGTCAGCATTTTTGGATTTGAAATGAAACAAACAAGATGTGTTCCTCCATGGCTAATGTTTTTAGCACTTATTAGCCTGATGCTAACCCTTCTTGCAGCCAAGAAAGAAGCACTGGATTTAAAGCACTGAAGCACACGGATTAAAAAAATTATAAGCGAGCAGGCTGTAAATAATAATCAGAACTAATAAAAGCACATTTAGAATATAGTCTCCTGCAGGTTTCTGCTGATTCTGCTGTTCCAGGACAGCTACAGCCCCATGAACGGCTCTAGCAGATTTCACCACGCTAAACTTTTGGCGTTTGCCAGTTGGACTAACATACACTGACATCATCGCCCCGCCTCCCTCCTGGAAATGCTAACTGAAATTGTGTTTTGCAACACTATTCACAGGGTGGAAATGTAATTGCAATCCCCTCTTTGCACTTTTGTTTTAATTATGACACAGAATAAGCAGTTTTTAAGTAGAAAATAAAAACGCATTTTGAAGGATTGATATTTCATTTCATTTGATGCAGTTACATTGTGAAAATGAAAAAGCTTTTCTGTTAATTCATTATAATTTTCAAGTAAGACATTTCTAACTGAATTTTATGGTGTCAATTCAGCACCTAAAGAATTGCGCATCAAAACCCCAAAATCTGTGAATCAAAATGCTTAAATTGAGAACCAAAAGCGATAATTTGCAACCAAAAGCTATAACCCAAAGCACAATCCTATTTCTCAGTTGCTGATTTGTTTTCTCATCATTCTGAAATCCTGTTTTTGAGTAGCAGTTTTATTTTGAAATCGTCTTTTTGAGTTGCGCTTTTATCTCTTGCGGTTTTGATTGTAAAACCTGTCAACATGTAAAAACAGCGACATGTCAGTCAAGGGGAGGAGAGGCGGGACATCCCCGACATTCAGAAGCTCTTTTGCTACCGAATAACTCAAGAGTCTTACGTCAACATACCAGTTTTTCCCATTTTTCAAATCTTTTACTATATTAAACAATCAAACTTGTACTTTATTTAACCAGAGGACGCCAGCACAGTCAGATGAGGAGCTCCACCAGTAGCTGCTAGTAAAAAAAGATGTTAGAAAGTTAGATGTTGCATGAAAAACTATCCGATTCAATGTAAAGAATGTTCTCCTGTGCTAGCATGCTAGCTAGCTCAATGCATTTTCCAATGCAAAAAAAAATATATTGAATTTTCATTCATGAATAATTACCTAGAGACAGAATCAGGTTAAAAGTACATTTTCTGTTAATCCCTCCGTCCCCTTTCTATTAAATCTGTCCTATTTATCTCAGCATGATTTAATTTGAGTATACAAAAAACTGTTTGTACCATTTATGAATTACTTATCTGCAATTTCATTTCCTTAAAAAAAAAAAGAAAATATTATTTTCTATCTTTAACTGACTACAGGTTATTGACTGAAACAGCTCTCCTCATAGGGGGGAGGTGTAGGGGGGGCTTTTTCAGCACAGTTTTATACTGTTGTGCTAAAGAAAACAAGAAACATATTTTAAAAAATTAAAAGTTTTTTATTGTGCATATTCTGAATGATACTATTTAATTTTTTATTGTTACTTAACAATACATAAAGTCACCATATCATATGAAAGGGCCTCTTGTGTTTCTGCAGCCCTCCCCCAGTGTTTGATGACTGAAGAGGAAGATCTCTGCATCCAGCAGAGGAACTTCAGAGTGGAACATGAAGAACTGGAATGTCCACAGATTAAAAAGGAAATAGAGGAACCTCCACAGATTAAAGAGGAACCAGGGGAACTCTTCATCAGTCAAGATGAAGAGCAGATTGATCTGAAGCAGGAGACTGATACCTTGATGGAGATTCCTACTTATGAAGAAGATGAGAACAGTGAAGCAGATCTAAACAATCAGCAGAGCTTTAATGTAACTGATAGTCAGGATGAAGAAGGAAACCAACATGAAGAATCAACATCAACTACAGATGAAGAGACAGACCCACAGAACAGATATCAGAGGAAGAGAAGAGACAGAAGTCATGTCCAAAGTGTGGACAGCTATCATATGTCAGCAGGTCAGTGTGATACTGATGTAAAAAAAAATCCCAAGAAGACAAATATTGGTAAGAAACACAAGCAATCTCCAAAAGAAGAAAGACTTTCCTCTATCCAGTCTGGTAAAAACTCAAGAATAATTAGTAACCCGTCTGATTCCATGGAAACCATGTCTGGAGAAAGATGTTATATCTGTAAAGAATGTGGTAAAAGCTTTTGTAACAAATCTCTGTTCGGAATTCATATTAGAATCCATGCAGAAGGTAAGAGATTTTCTTGTAAGGACTGTAATAAAAGCTTTAGTCACAGATCTACTCTCAAAAGACACATGAGAAGTCATGCAGGAGAAAAGCCTTTTTCTTGTAAAGAATGTAAAAAAAGTTTTAGTCAAATATCTAATCTCTACACACACATCAGAACTCACACAGGAGAAAAGCCTTTTTCTTGTAAAGAATGTAAAAAGAGTTTTAATCAATTATATAATCTCAAAACACATATGAGAACTCACACAGGAGAGAGGCCTTTTTCTTGTAAAGAATGTAAAAAAAGTTTTAATCAATTATCTCATCTCCAAAGACACATGAGAACTTGCAAGACTATCTTGACAATATAAGAATTTAGTGTAAACTCTAAATTCTGAACTTTTCTGATAAGAGGTCAACCTCTCACCTCTGTACCACAGTCAAAGACTTTATTTAGCAGGGGAAAAGTTCCGTATCTCAGAAAAATTAAATATTTTAGAATAAGCTTTTAGTGCTTATAACTTCTGGGGTGAAACCCCAATGTTCTAATGAACTCCATAGCAATGTGAGCTTTCATTTCTTATACACAGACCCACATGCTGATGGCCTCCATTCCATATTGTTGTAGTAACTTCATTAGAGGGAGGCACAAGTGAGTATTGAATGCTTAGAAATGAGTTTTTCTAAAAAAAATAAAATAAATGTTGGTTGTTTTGATACGTAATTCTCTACAGGAGGTCCTTTGTCACAACAGCAGTTAGTCTACAGCAGGGGTCGGGAACCTTTTTGGCCGAGAGAGCCATAAACGCCACATATTTTCAAATGTAATTTCGAAAGAGCCATTCAATAATGTAGCGTCCCTGTCCCACACTAAGGCACGGAGACTTGACCTCTTTTAAGGTTCTTTATTCTGGTTACAATAGACCGCAGCAAACGCCGTAAAATTAATACAGTAACTCCTCAATTTCTCCCGCTGACACGAGAGCGCTTCTCCCAACTTTATATTCCTCTGCTCCCGCTCCAGTCCTCCCATTTCCCTTATTCGGCCCATAGCTGAACCCCATTGGTCCAAACTACCTAACAACAGGCTGAGCGACAGAACTGAGAGCCAATCAGATCTCTACATGATGTGTTTAATGAACTCCAGAACTTTTAACGCAGCGCAACAGCGGACCCAACTCAGTCCGCAACAATATGTTTAAAACTAAAAATACAAGCGAATGTGAGCATTTGATGTAATTTCAACACTTTTAAAGTACAATAAGTCTGTGGATTCTTTTTAATAACATCGTTATGCTGTTGCTAATAAATGATGAGTATTTCTCGTGGTGGTTTTGCTGATGGTCTAGTCTGGTTGATCCGTGGTGAGTTTCAGCTTCATGCAGGCGTTGAGACTTTAAACGTGATGGTAGGTCTGAATGTTCTGTAGATGTGAGAAAGACTCACATGCAGACGTGGAGACAAACACACACTCACACACTGCAGTGAGTGACGGGCAGCGGGTTTTACGTTTCTAGAATCCCTGCGCGATTCACCTGCTGCCTGTGAGGAAGAAAGCAGAGGGTGGGGGGCACCCCCACCCTCTGCTTTCTTCCTCACATCCCGTCCCCGTATCTGCGCGCTCTTTCTCAGAGACGGGAGCGCGCAGGTTTAGGCACGACAATTAATAGGTTTCCTGCTGGAATAAACTCTGTGAAATAGTAGATAATAGTAAACTGAGTGCTGGCGCAGATTTTTCTCTCCAAGCACCGCTACTACTGCGCGCCCCTCTGGCATCGCATCGCGCATGAGAAGGACTGGTTTGATGAAAAAAAAAATGGTATAAATAAAGATTTGTCTGCGAGCCACATGTGACCATCAAAAGAGCCATATGTGGCTCGCGAGCCATAGGTTCCCGACCCCTGGTCTACAGAATGACACAGTTTAGGATAGCTGAAACTTCTGCTGTGTTTGCTTGTTTATTCATGACGTGTATGTTTAATATTTAATGGATTAGATTTATCTGCGCTTCTCCAGACCCTCAAAGCTCTTACAGTGTGTCCATTATTCCTCATTCATACTTGATGATGGTAACTACGGTTGTAGCCACAGCTGCCTTGGGGCAGACTGACAGAGGCGTGGCTGCCAGTTCGCGCCTACAGCCCCTCTGACTATCACGGGACATTCATGCACATTCACACTTCCACTTTTTTATTACTATTTTAATTTTTACAGACTGTTTGTTTTTCTAACTGCTATATTTCTTCTTTGGCTGCTGTAACAACTGAATTTCCCTCTGGGGATCAATAAAGTCTTGTCTTTTCTTATCCTGACTTTCTTGGACAACTTTTTTAGGATTTCATCTTCTCTAAGCCACAATTATCTACAGCAAAAAAGTAAATGATCAATACATTTCAATCCATGTGTAATGATACTAGACAATGAGTTTCACTGCTGACAAAATATGTAAAACTTTTTTCATAAAATGAATTATTTTAGATGTACCTGTTAATAGAAATGAGTTGTTTTGAATTATTAGAGCTAACATCTAGTAGAGATGACATCTAGTAGAGATAGGTATCGTTAAGATTTTATCTATCAACTCCTCCCTTGTGCTATCTTAGATGACCCCACCCTTACATTGACATGTTCTCCCTACCATGACAAAGGTGGATAAAGGTGGAAAGATTTCATGTAATCCATGGACACCAGTGAAGATCACAAATCGTTGAAAAAAAAAGGTTCAGCGCACTGTCTAGTGGGTCTAGATGACCCAACTCCCAATGTTAAAGTGCCTAGGATAGCACAAGGGATAATCTGCTGCTTTTCACTCTGGTTCCTTATTAATATTCTAATCGATATCTTCTGGTGTAAGTTTACATTAAATAAAATGATCAATAAATACCAATGTGTATTTGTAGGTAACAACTCAGATAAACAGTGCAGTTAAGATCCAAAATGCAGAGTAAATCATATGGCCTCCTCACTGCCAAGAAATTAAACAATGTTGTATTTTAATTATTTTTACATTGTGTGTTGGAAAATGTGTTGTTGATGCACAATATGATCTTTCAGCGTTCTAACATTTTAATCACTGTTTTAATATCAAGGAAAAATCACACATTAGAAGAACTGTTATTCCTGTTTTTATTTGACTATTTAATAATAATAATAATAAACCTTATCTGTATAGTACTGAGCCCGTGTCATGACATTAAAAAAATAAAATATATCTCATTCCCACAGATTAATAACTCGTTCCCACAGATTAATAACTCGTTCGCACGAAATACTATTCCGTTCCCACAAGATACTATTCCGTTCCCACAAGATACTATTTCGTTCCCTCGAAATACTATTTCGTTCCCACGAAATGATTAACTCGTGCGAACGCAATAATTAATCCGTTCGAACGCAATAATTAATCACGTCATAAGTCAATTACACGGATATGCTCTCAGTCCGTCAGGCCGCAAAAGCCGCTTTCAGCGGTAACATCCGTCTCTTTGTGACCCACATTCGTTCAAGAAAGGAAAAAGAAAAACAAGAAGGATCAATTTATTACTGTCTCAATGAATATAAGAAAAATTTCACAAGATTTGATAGCTACGCTGCTTTGCCATACGATAGCTTCTGCTAGGCTACTACTACTAGCTTAGCTCCCCGCGGAGCTCCTTGCTTGTCATGCCGGCATTCGGGCAACTGGCTGGTCGGTAGACAGCCAGCCAGCTGATATTGTAGTTTAGGGTCGAATAGGAATAATAATATTCAAGACTTGTCTTTTATTAACATACTCTTTAGCAGTCAGTCGCTTCACATTCGAAGGCTATTAGGCTACATGCTAACTAACTAGCCGATCGGTTATCATGTTATTTACGTCATAGATTTACAGCAGATACCTTCACATTTCTGTCTGTGTGTGTGTCTCATTACATTGCATTGAGGACATGGAGGATGTTTAGAGATCAGATTTATTTATTTTAAAAAGCACAAAAGCATCCATCGGACTTAGCTTTTAGCTACTAGCATTACAAACAAGGCTGCATGCATCCGGCATTCCCAGCATGCATTTCGGCCAATCACCGTGTCCCTGTAACTGAAGTGTAACAACAAGACCAATGATTTGCTGATCAAAAGCACGTGGGTAAACGTGATGCATCATGGGGTATATTGTTCGCAGCCATGTTTGTGATGCTAAAAGCTAAGTCCGGTAGGGGAAGCATTCAGGCTTATCTTATGATATTTTTCTGATTTTTATCGAGACAATAATAGATCGATCATTCCTGCTTTTATTTTTTACGCCCAGTGAATGTTCACAGAGACACGGAAGTAGCTGCAGAAAGCGGCTTTTGCAGCGAGATGACGGAGAGCGTACCAGAGGATGATCATCATGTGAATACCGTACCGATGGATGCTATGCTTTTGTGCTTTTTAAAATAAATAAATCTGATCTCGTCTTGGGGTATCGGTCAGCCATATTTGTTGTGCTTGGAGCTAAGAGGTAAGTGCGTTTGGCGAAGCAGTCAGCTTAATATGATATTTTTTCAGATTTTCATTGAGAAAATAATAGATCGACCATTCTTGCTTTTATTTTTACCCCTATTGAATGCTCACAGGGACACGGTCGTAGCGGCAGGAAGCGGCTTTTGCAGCTAGATGACGGAGGGCGTACCAGAGAATCATGATGTGACTACGATGGAATGGATGCTTTTGTGCTTTTTAAAATAAATAAATCTGATCTCTAAACATCCTCGGTGTCTTCAATGCACTGTAATGAGACGCACACAGACAGAAATGTGAAGGTATCTGCTGTAACTCTATGACATAACAGGATAACCGATCGGCTAGTTAGTTAGCATGTAGCCTCATAGCCTTCGAATGTGAAGCGACTGACTGCCAAAGAGTATGTTAATAAAATACAAGTACTGAATATTATTATTCCTATTTAACCTTAAACTACAATATCAGCTGGCTGGCTGTCTACCGACCAGCCAGTTGCCCGAATGCCGGCATGACAAGCAAGGAGCTCCGCGGGGAGCTAAGCTAGTAGTAGTAGCCTAGCAGAAGCTATCGTATGGCAAAGCAGCGTAGCTATCAAATCTTGTGAAATTTTTCTTATATTCATTGAGACAGTAATAAATTGATCCTTCTTGTTTTTCTTTTTCCTTTCTTGAACGAATGTGGGTCACAAAGAGACGGATGTTACCGCTGAAAGCGGCTTTTGCGGCCTGACGGACTGAGAGCATATCCGTGTAATTGACTTATGACGTGATTAATTATTGCGTTCGAACGGATTAATTATTGCGTTCGCACGAGTTAATCATTTCGTGGGAACGAAATAGTATTTCGAGGGAACGAAATAGTATCTTGTGGGAACGGAATAGTATCTTGTGGGAACGGAATAGTATTTCGTGCGAACGAGTTATTAATCTGTGGGAACGAGTTATTAATCTGTGGGAACGAGATATATTTTATTTTTTTAATGTCATGACACGGGCTCCGTAGTACAGCACCTTTCAAGATAAAAATTGCAAAGTGCTTCACAGTAAAACACAGTAAAAAATAGTAAATCAAACATAATTTTACAAAATAGTTAAGAAAAAGCTATTTTAAGAAGATAGGTGTTTAGCTGCTTTTTTAAAAGAAAACAGTGAGTGTGGATCTGAGGCTGAGAGGAATGGAGTTCTAGAGGGATGGAGCCACTGCTGCAAAGGCTCTGTCACCTTTAGTCTTTAACCAGGTTCTGCTAACAACCAGCAGACACTGGTCACATGATCTCAGGGACCTGCTGGGAGTGTATGGCTGCAAAAAGTCTTTTAACCCTTGTGCTATCCTAGGCACTTTACCGTTGGGAGTTGGGTCATCTAGATTCACCAGACAGAGCTCTGAACCTTTTTTTTTTTTTTTCAATTTTTTGTGATCTTCACTGGTTCAGTGGATTACATGAAATTTGTCCACCTTTATCCACCTTTGTCATGGTAGGGAGAACATGTCAATGTAAGGGTGGGGTCATCCAAGATAGCACAAGGGATGTGTGGACCCAGACACATGCTGAATAAACTAAATAAACTAAATTTCCCTTCGGGGATTAATAAAGTTGTTCTTGAATCTTGAATAGAATTGAAAGAGTCCATGAGACTGAAACCTCTGGCAAAGAGGTCAGAGTCATCATTAACATGTATGTTAAAATCACCAACCATGATCAGGTAAGACAGCTTCATTGTGGAAGATATAAAGTCACACAAACACACACCATAAATAACAATAAAATAATAGGTAATAAAATAGAAGTTCATACCAGCCAGATTTATAAAACAAAAACTGAACCGAAACGTTTGGAACCGAGCCCTATGAAACTCTTAATGGAACCTGTTAGGAATAATTAGAAACAGAATAGTTAGAAACTCCCTTTTACTTTTTATTACACTGATGGTTTAAACTTGATTCACTATGTATTATCATCTCAAAATGATATTACATTTGCACAACCAAGACTATTGTCTCGTAACATTCCTTCAGCATCCTCCCCTTTCATCTTTGTGTGTGCTGGTGTATGCGCTCTGGCAGATGTCTGTGATAACCTCAGAGAGATCTGACACTTGAAGCTCCCGACCTTCAAACATCTAGCCTGCAACAACCAGGGGGTGGATTTTTCACACCACTATCCATCGGAGGATCTTCTGAATATGCAAATGCAGGGCTTATATACCAAGCCCATTTTCCTGTTTTCTTTGTTCAGACTTTGAGCTCCGTTGTTCGGACTTTGATGCAGCAACTCTGTCTGTAACCCTCCATGCAAATTTGTGCCTCTTGTGCAGATTAAATCTTCACTGAAGCTAAGTTTTGTCTCTGAGTCATTATTCATTCATTTCTGTGTGCAGGAAGCTGAAGGGTATGAGCCAGCCTAATTTAATTATCTTACAGTCCTGTTTTGAATATCCAGTTTCCTCACAGAACCGAATTGAGATTTTAGCGTATCGTTACACCCCTAGATATAAATATGATGGAGAAATCAATAGAATCTGCAGTTTGGATCAGTTTTTATTGAAAAAGGCTGCATAAATAAGACAGACAGCTTTCAGGTTCAGATGCAGTTCTGAAAAACAGCAGAAACATGATCTGATGGAGGCTCTCATTTATCCTCATTATTCTTCCTAACAGCCCAATCAAGTTGGCCCAAAGGCACATTGGCAGAGCAACATGTTGTCTATGAAGAACCTATTCAGCTGTTCTACAAATAACAACAACAAACATCCAAACCACAACGGTAAACAATCAAGACCAACACAACTGTCTACATCCAGAATCCAGCAAATATCCCAAACAGAACATTATTACCCACAATGCACCTGCACAGGTCCTGCAGCAGACGGTGTCTTTCCAATAACTTTATTAGTCTCATCTTTTTCAAACTGGAAAGATTTTTCTGCAACATTTAAAAAGAGAAAACAGGAAATGAAAATATTTGACAATCCACTTGATGAGAAGCTGCAGAAAGACTGAAATCCATCAGATTGTAAAAATGTAGAGGTGGTCCTTTGATGATGATATTGATCATGTTCTGTTGTCATTTTCCATCAGAACTTCAGGCTTTTCTCTGCTGATGATCTCTGAGCTGAACTTCTTGGAGGAATTCCTGAATCTGGGATTTGGAGCAAACAGTCAGAACAAAGGAGGTTTCCATTTCTTCTAAGCTCTGCCAGAAGAAAAGAGCTGAAGCTTGAAGCTGAAGCAGCATTTGCTCCCAGAATCTGTCCTCCAGACCAACAAGTCCCACCACAGCCTTGAAGACGTTTCCAGAAGAAGCAGCAGACTGTGTTCCCATGACGACGCTGAAGTCAGCTGCTGCTCTGCAGGAGAAAGTCTGCAGCTCCTCAGTCAGGAAGCTCTTTCAAGCTCGTGCACATCTGTCAGTGCAGCAGCAGAAAGCCTGTTTCCCTGCAGGAAGTCTGAGACTTTTCAAAGTAAGAGCCTCATGTTGGCAGAGATGGGTTGGATTCTTTGATGCTCCAGTGTCTTTTGGATTCAGGATGAGTTCATGCAGATCTAGAAATCCCACCATGATGATCATCCTTGAGGAATTTCAAAATAAAAGACTTACAAACACCACAATCACTGCTGGATGATAAATACATTTACTCTTTATTTTCTGTCAATAAATAACATTTATCAATGAATCCTTGATTCTAAATGATGGATCTAAAGTTGAAAAGAAGTCAAAGTGCTGACTCAGCACAGATCAAAGGAGACACAGATGATTTCCTGGAATGAAGAAAACATCAAACATCATGATGTGATCTGGAACTGAGCTGTTCTTCAGAAGATCCTCCCAAACATGGAAACTGTTGCTGCAACACGTGAAGGTTTGGTTCTGTTGCTAGTGAGATCTGATGGATCAGAACCAGACTTCTGTCAGCTGGAACTGTGGCTTCTTCCAGACCATGACATGTTGTTCAATAAAGTTCATTCCAAAGCGTGACTGATTCATGAAGTGGTTCCTTGAGCTGTGAGTTTTGCCAGCAGCAGGAATCCCTGAGAGTTAGGAGACAGTTTGTGGAGAGAGTTTGTAGATTTAGGAGAAACCAACGTTTGAAATGAAACCAAAGTGTCCTAAACCAAAATCACTGAGCACATCTCAATGTTCCACAAACAGTCATTTTCCACAGTGGACCGTCACCACACACTTTACAAGACAGTTTTTCACAACTTTATGACAACAAATCCTGAAATTGTTCCATTCAAGGAAACATTGACTAATATTTGTATTGATGCTGTTTTCCATCTGTGTTTTCAAACCTGCATCAAGAATTAGCTCATGTTTATTGATTCACTTTCTGTGGAAGTTTGGGTTCTCTGATGAACCACCAGAGGGCGACAGAGAACTGTTGATAATATTAACAGAACAGACAAATAAATCAACATTTAGCACAAAGTGAACAAACTTAGGTCACGTGCTAACGTTCTGATTCTGTTGGAAAAGCCTTTTGTTTTCATTTCTTCAGAATTTTGGCTCAAACAGACCAATGACAAATGAAACTCCAATAAATTTGCTTTATTTATTTTATTGGTAAAAAATCAGAAAACACTGACAGGTCTCATGGAAAAAGAGATCCAGGAGCTCAAGGCTATCATCAAACAAAAGGATCTAAGGATTGAAATCCTGGAGCAAAAGGTGGATGACTTGGAGCAGAATTCCAGAGCAGATGACCTTCTGCTCACAGGGCTAGAGACCAGACATCAAAGTTATGCCCGGGCTGCTGGCCCAAAAAGTGATCAAGAAGGTGAAGATGCACCATTTGAGGAGCAGCACACCCTGGAGCAACAAGTGATCCACTATATGAGAAGTAAAGACATTCATCTGGATAGTCGACACATCTCAGCATGCCACACTCTGCCAAGTAAGGATAAAAAAAGAAGCCTACGATCATTATAAGATTTGTGAGCAGAAAGCACAAAGTGGAAATCCTAAAGGAGGCAAAGAAACTGAAAGGCACTGGAGTATATTTAAATGAGCAACTGACCAAGAAAAACTCAGAAATTGCTTGGTCATGTCGTATCCTGAAAAAGCAACATAAAATACAAGCCACCTGGACCAGGAATGGAAAAGTGTTCATAAAACTAAATGGATCACCAGAGCAAGCTAAAGTGGTAGCAGTGAGACAATTGAAAGACCTGGATCAGTACAAATGAAAAACTCTAAAGTTCTATTTTGTTTAGACTCTACTGACAAAATCAGACTGTGGACTATTCTGTAGAGAGCAGGACTTCATTTTCAGCACAAATGACTGACTCAGTGGTG